>JAWPHD010002500.1:0-210000 GCA_037043455.1 Cyrtodaria siliqua | reverse complement strand
TAGCTAATATAATGCAAATCAATAGTACTTCGATTACAAAATAAGTATTGATAAGAGTCAAATGCGTCATACTTGTAGTCTTTGTTGCTACATCATAACTATAATTGAAAACGGAATTTATATTCCTAACAATAGCTAATATAATGCAAATCAATAGTACTTCGATTACAAAATAAGTATTTATAAGAGTCAAATGCGTCATATTGATTTATAATGTTACTACATTCTTTAACAATAATCCAGTCGGACTGATCATCGAGCCTAGCTTAATCCTTACAAACATTGAATATACAACCGAAACATATGAGGATGGTTTTACTCTTTGACACCCATTTTCCTTCCAGATCTCCTCCAGTCTCTAAAATAATGGTGCCTTCCATGTATTTCTTCTTTCTATAACATTTGTCAACTGTCAAACCGGCAGCTCTTGTTTATATTATTTGTTGGGGAAATTTTTTAATACATATCACGTACATGATGTTTCATTTTATACTAATTTTGTCGCCTTCAGGTCTCACTATGTTAGTTAATTTCCCATAGGGTTACTGTACAGCCTTTTCCAACATCTGAGCTTCAAAACTGGGCAGAGACATTGTTGTTGGTTTAATATCTTCAGTATAGCCAAGACCAGTAATTTGAAACAATAAAATACATAAGTTAGCCAGTTTTTTTTCCCCTCACTCATGTTTATGTTATCACTGCCGAAAATACAAAATTCATACACTGTCCAGCTGAATATGTGGTGCTTAGGTCATACACTTCTGAAATTTAAATGATGAAACCTCATATCAACATGGGATTTTCTGCATCATTTGTCTTTTACACCCTATTTTTCAAATTAAAAATTGTCTAAAATGGAGAAAAAAATATGTTCTGGTTCCCTTTAGTCTCTAGGTCCGTCAGCTTTCAGGGAAGATAATAGAGGTGTTATTACATTATTATCTCCCTTAAATAGTCGTGCCCTACAGACCAAGGAGGTATATAAAAACAAGTCCGCTTTTGTACATGTAACAGGATACATTGATTTATCTTTACCAGGTTCGAACTCTACTGCAATTTAGGAAGACATCACAAAAAAGTCAGGTTAATGATATAAGATTTCTAGCTAATTTTGCCTCATTTTACACTTCATGGGTCTAATCACCACGGGGTTGTAAATTTGTCTAAATTTTGATAGGTGAAATTTAATAAACATGAAATTTAATTTTTTTCAGTTTGTAGTAAATATTTGTTAATTGTGTTTTAAATTGCAGATATTGGATCAATGAAGAAGTTAATGCATGTAAATGCATGTTGTAAATTGTGTTTATCTCTATGCCACGAACAAAAACATTACAATGGAACCCTATGGAAAATTAATTGTGGTGCTGCAGAATGGGTATCTTTTATTCTTCATCCTTAAGGCATTGCGCTTTAGACCTGCAGAATGACATTTTCAACCGTCATCTCTAAGGTATTGCGCTTTAGAGCTGCAGAATGGGTATCTCGAGGTTCTTGCACTTCAGAGCTGCGGACGAATGTCTTTATTAAAATCATGGTTAACGGGTTTCATTATGTGGATATTGACAATTCAAAAGGAGAAAATGCTACTTTTTTTGTTTTGGCCTACCTTCTCAAGCCCTTTTATCTGCTCCTTTCTTTCGCTTTCTCTCACTCGTCTTCCGCCAGCTCTGCTTTTGTCCCTCCTACTGGATGGTGATCTGTTTTTACCTACTTTCTGCTGGAGCCTCGCTGTATATTCAATTTCTACGGGACTCTCGCTGTTCACCCGCAGTTCAACTGTTTCTGGGACATTGCTGATATGTCATGTTATTGTCTATTGCTGTGAAACAGCCTCCCCATAGTACTCTATGTTACTCTATTGCATACGTTAGAAGCGTCATACGAATAACCAACGAATTTCTGTCTACAGCTTCCCTATCTCTGTTCGGTGAACGTCGGCCTAACATCGTCACAAGACAGCAGTGAGCTACTAACTGCTCATGAAGCAAATTTGAGGGCTGAGAAGGTGGATATTTGCCGAAAGGCGATAAATGATAAACAATGAATTAATGAAACATGAAATAGAGAGACCAGCATCTGGCGGGGTTTCAACCCATGACCTTCCGCTTGTGGGCCCAGCGCTCTACCTCTGGGTTATAGAGGAGGTGTCCAACTGAATGCTACTTACGTGATACTTACGTAAACAAACATATATTTACACCAAATGAAGATGTACTTATTGCAAGTCTCTAAACGTCACGAGACGAGTGAACATTGACACTACACTCGTCTACAGTCAGTCTCTACACACGTCTACAGTCACTACACTCGTCTCCAGTCAGTCACTACACCCGTCTACAGTCAGTCACTACACACGTCTACAGTCAGTCACTACGCACGTCTACAGTCAGTCACTACGCACGTCTACAGTCAGTCACTACACACGTCTACAGTCAGTCACTACACACGTCTACAGTCAGTCACTACGCACGTCTACAGTCAGTCACGTCTACAGTCAGTCACTACGCACGTCTACAGTCAGTCACGTCTACAGTCAGTCACGTCTACAGTCAGTCACTACGCACGTCTACAGTCAGTCACTACGCACGTCTACAGTCAGTCACTACACACGTCTACAGTCAGTCACTACGCACGTCTACAATCAGTCACGTCTACAGTCAGTCACTACGCACGTCTACAGTCAGTCACTACACACGTCTACAGTCAGTCACTACACACGTCTACAGTCAGTCACTACGCACGTCTACAGTCAGTCACTACACCCGTCTACAGTCAGTCAGTCTCTACGCTCGTCTGCAGTCAGTCACTACGCTCGTCTACAGTCAGTCACTACGCTCGTCTACAGTCAGTCTCTACGCTCGTCTACAGTCAGTCACTACGCACGTCTACAGTCAGTCACTACGCACGTCTACAGTCAGTCACTACGCTCGTCTGCAGTCAGTCTCTACGCTCGTCTACAGTCAGTCACTACGCTCGTCTGCAGTCAGTCACTACGCTCGTCTGCAGTCAGTCACTACGTTCGTCTACAGTCAGTCACTACGCTCGTCTGTAGTCAGTCACTACGCTCGTCTACAGTCAGTCACTACGCTCGTCTACAGTCAGTCTCTACGCTCGTCTACAGTCAGTCACTACGCTCGTCTGTAGTCAGTCTCTAAGCACATCTGCAGTCAGTCACTACGCACGTCTGCAGTCAGTCACTACGCACGTCTACAGTCAGTCTCTACGCTCGTCTGCAGTCAGTCACTACGCTCGTCTGCAGTCAGTCACTACGCTCGTCTACAGTCAGTCACTACGCTCGTCTGCAGTCAGTCACTACGCTCGTCTGCAGTCAGTCACTACGCTCGTCTACAGTCAGTCACTACGCTCGTCTGTAGTCAGTCACTACGCTCGTCTACAGTCAGTCACTACGCACGTCTACAGTCAGGCACTACGCTCGTCTACAGTCAGTCTCTACGCTCGTCTACAGTCAGTCACTACGCTCGTCTGCAGTCAGTCTCTAAGCACATCTGCAGTCAGTCACTACGCACGTCTGCAGTCAGTCACTACGCACGTCTACAGTCAGTCTCTACGCTCGTCTGCAGTCAGTCACTACGCTCGTCTACAGTCAGTCACTACGCACGTCTACAGTCAGTCACTACGCTCGTCTACAGTCAGTCACTACGCACGTCTACAGTCAGTCACTACGCACGTCTACAGTTAGTCACTACGCTCGTCTGCAGTCAGTGACTACGCTCGTCTGCAGTCAGTCAGTCTCTACGCACGTCTACAGTCAGTCACTACGCACGTCTACAGTCAGTCTCTACGCTCGTCTACACTCAGTCACTACGCACGTCTGCAGTCAGTCAGTCTCTACGCACGTCTACAGTCAGTCACTACGCACGTCTACAGTCAGTCACTACGCTCGTCTGCAGTTAGTCACTACGCTCGTCTACAGTCAGTCACTACGCACGTCTGCAGTCAGTCAGTCTCTACGCACGTCTACAGTCAGTCACTACGCACGTCTACAGTCAGTCACTACGCTCGTCTGCAGTCAGTCACTACGCTCGTCTACAGTCAGTCACTTCGCTCGTCTACAGTCAGTCACTACGCTCGTCTACAGTCAGTCACTACGCTCGTCTACAGTCAGTCATTACGCTCGTCTGTAGTCAGTCACTACGCTCGTCTACAGTCAGTCACTACGCACGTCTACAGTCAGTCACTACGCTCGTCTACAGTCAGTCACTACGCACGTCTACAGTCAGTCACTACGTTCGTCTACAGTCAGTCACTACGCACGTCTACAGTCAGTCACTACGCACGTCTACAGTTAGTCACTACGCTCGTCTGCAGTCAGTCACTACGCTCGTCTGCAGTCAGTCAGTCAGTCTCTACGCACGTCTACAGTCAGTCACTACGCACGTCTACAGTCAGTCACTACGCTCGTCTACAGTCAGTCACTACGCTCGTCTACAGTCAGTCATTACGCTCGTCTGTAGTCAGTCACTACGCTCGTCTACAGTCAGTCACTACGCTCGTCTACAGTCAGTCACTACGCTCGTCTACAGTCAGTCACTACGCACGTCTACAGTCAGTCACTACGCTCGTCTACAGTCAGTCAATACGCTCGTCACTACGCACGTCTACAGTCAGTCACTACGCTCGTCTACAGTCAGTCACTACGCTAGTCTGAGTCAGTCACTACGCTCGTCTGCAGTCAGTCTCTACGCTCGTCTGCAGTCAGTCACTACGCTCGTCTGCAGTCAGTCACTACGCTCGTCTGTAGTCAGTCACTACGCTCGTCTGTAGTCAGTCACTACGCTCGTTTACAGTCAGTCACTACGCTCGTCTGTAGTCAGTCACTACGCTCGTCTGCAGTCAGTCACTACGCTCGTCTGCAGTCAGTCACTACGCACGTCTGCAGTCAGTCACTACGCTCGTCTGCAGTTAGTCACTACGCTCGTCTACAGTTAGTCACTACGCACGTCTACAGTCTGTCACTACGCTCGTCTACAGTTAGTCACTACGAACGTCTACAGTCAGTCACTACGCACGTCTACAGTTAGTCACTACGCTCGTCTGCAGTCAGTCACTACGCTCGTCTGCAGTCAGTCAGTCTCTACGCACGTCTACAGTCAGTCACTACGCACGTCTACAGTCAGTCACTACGCTCGTCTACAGTCAGTCACTACGCTCGTCTACAGTCAGTCACTACGCACGTCGTCTACAGTCAGTCACTACGCACGTCTACAGTCAGTCACTACGCTCGTCTACAGTCAGTCACTACGCTCGTCTGCAGTCAGTCACTACGCACGTGTGCAGTTAGTCACTACGCTCGTCTACAGTCAGTCACTACGCTCGTCTACAGTCAGTCACTACGCTCGTCTGCAGTCAGTCACTACGCTCGTCTGCAGTCAGTCACTACGCTCGTCTACAGTCAGTCACTACGCTCGTCTACAGTCAGTCACTACGCTCGTCTGCAGTCAGTCACTACGCTCGTCTACAGTCAGTCACTCACTACGCACGTCTACAGTCAGTCACTACGCTCGTCTACAGTCAGTCACTACGCTCACTACGCTCGTCTGCAGTCAGTCACTACGCTCGTCTGCAGTCAGTCACTACGCTCGTCTGCAGTCAGTCACTACACTCGTCTACAGTCAGTCACTCACTACGCACGTCTACAGTCAGTCACTACGCTCGTCTACAGTCAGTCACTACGCTCGTCTACAGTCAGTCACTACGCTCGTCTGTAGTCAGTCACTACGCTCGTCTGTAGTCAGTCACTACGCTCGTCTACAGTCAGTCACTACGCTCGTCTACAGTCAGTCACTACACTCGTCTACAGTCAGTCACTCACTACGCACGTCTACAGTCAGTCACTACGCTCGTCTACTGTCAGTCACTACGCTCGTCTACAGTCAGTCACTACGCTCGTCTACAGTCAGTCACTACACACGTCTACAGTCAGTCACTACGCACGGCTACAGTCAGTCACTACGCTCGTCTACAGTCAGTCACTACGCACGTCTACAGTCAGTCACTACGCTCGTCTGCAGTCAGTCACTACACACGTCTACAGTCAGTCTACAGTCAATCACTACGCTCGTCTACAGTCAGTCACTACGCACGTCTACAGTCAGTCACTACGCTCGTCTACAGTCAGTCACTACGCACGTCTACAGTCAGTCACTACGCTCGTCTACAGTCAGTCACTACGCACGTCTACAGTCAGTCACTACGCTCGTCTACAGACAGTCACTACGCACGTCTACAGTTAGTCACTACGCTCGTCTGCAGTCAGTCACTACGCTCGTCTGCAGTCAGTCAGTCTCTACGCACGTCTACAGTCAGTCACTACGCACGTCTACAGTCAGTCACTACGCTCGTCTACAGTTAGTCACTACGCTCGTCTACAGTCAGTCACTACGCTCGTCTACAGTCAGTCACTACGCACGTCTACAGTCAGTCACTACGCTCGTCTACAGTCAGTCACTACGCACGTCTACAGTCAGTCACTACGCACGTCTACAGTTAGTCACTACGCTCGTCTGCAGTCAGTCACTACGCTCGTCTGCAGTCAGTCAGTCTCTACGCACGTCTACAGTCAGTCACTACGCACGTCTACAGTCAGTCACTACGCTCGTCTACAGTCAGTCACTACGCTCGTCTACAGTTAGTCACTACGCACGTCTAGAGTCAGTCACTACGCACGTCTACATTCAGTCACTACGCTCGTCTACAGTCAGTCATGTCTACAGTTAGTTACTACGCTCGTCTACAGTCAGTCACTACGCTCGTCTACAGTCAGTCACTACGCTCGTCTACAGTCAGTCACTACGCTCGTCTACATTCAGTCACTACGCTCGTCTGTAGTCAGTCACTACGCTCGTCTACAGTCAGTCACTACGCTCGTCTACAGTCAGTCACTACGCTCGTCTACAGTCAGTCACTACGCTCGTCTACAGTCAGTCACTACGCTCGTCTACAGTAAGTCACTACGCTCGTCTGCAGTCAGTCACTACGCTCGTCTACAGTCAGTCACTACGCACGTCTACAGTGAGTCACTACGCTCGTCTACAGTCAGTCTCTACGCTCGTCTACAGTCAGTCACTACGCTCGTCTACAGTCAGTCACTACGCTCGTCTGCAGTCAGTCACTACGCTCGTCTACAGTCAGTCACTACGCTCGTCTACAGTCAGTCACTCACTACGCTCGTCTGTAGTCAGTCACTACGCTCGTCTACAGTCAGTCACTACGCACGTCTACAGTCAGTCACTACGCTCGTCTACAGTCAGTCAGTCACTACGCACGTCTACAGTCAGTCACTACGCACGTCTACAGTCAGTCACTACGCACGTCTACAGTCAGTCACTACGCACGTCTACAGTCAGTCACTACGCTCGTCTACAGTCAGTCACTACGCACGTCTACAGTCAGTCACTACGCTCGTCTACAGTCAGTCTCTACGCTCGTCTACAGTCAGTCACTACGCTCGTCTACACTCAGTCACTACGCTCGTCTGCAGTCAGTCACTACGCTCGTCTACAGTCAGTCACTACGCTCGTCTACAGTCAGTCACTCACTACGCTCGTCTGTAGTCAGTCACTACGCTCGTCTACAGTCAGTCACTACGCACGTCTACAGTCAGTCACTACGCTCGTCTACAGTCAGTCAGTCACTACGCTCGTCTACAGTCAGTCACTACGCACGTCTACAGTCAGTCACTACGCACGTCTACAGTCAGTCACTACGCACGTCTACAGTCAGTCACTACGCACGTCTACAGTCAGTCACTACGCTCGTCTGCAGTCAGTCACTACGCACGTCTACAGTCAGTCACTACGCACGTCTACAGTCAGTCACTACGCACGTCTACAGTCAGTCACTACGCACGTCTACAGTCAGTCACTACGCACGTCTACAGTCAGTCACTACGCTCGTCTACAGTCAGTCACTACGCACGTCTACAGTCAGTCACTACGCTCGTCTGCAGTCAGTCACTACGCTCGTCTACAGTCAGTCACTACACACGTCTACAGTCAGTCTACAGTCAATCACTACACACGTCTACAGTCAGTCACTACGCTTCAGTTGTCTCTTGTGCGATAATGGAAAACTTCATGACTGATATAAATGCTGGTTACACATTCTGTAACCCAAAATAAACTGATTGGTATGTGCACAAACTATCTTCTCTCTTTTCTTTTGGTTGCACGCTCGACTGATTTTTCTCTCTCATCCTGAGATGTTTCTAATTATTACTTTAGATCAATACATATAATGCAGTCACACCAGATCAATACATATAATGCAGTCACACCTGATCAGTACATATAATGCAGTCACACCAGATCAATACATATAATGCAGTCACGCCAGATCTATACATATAATGCAGTCACGACAGATCAATACATATAATGCATTCACACCAGATCAATTCATATAATGCAGTCACACCAGATCAATACATATAATGCAGTCACACCAGATCAATACATATAATGCATTCACACCAGATCAATACATATAATACAGTCAAACCAGATCAATACATATAATGCAGTCACACCCGGTCTATACATATAATACAGTCACACCAGATCAATACATATAATGCAGTCACACCAGATCAATACATATAATGCAGTCACACCAGATCTATACCTATAATGCAGTCACACCAGATCAATACATATAATGCAGTCACACCAGATCAATACATATAATGCATTTACACCAGATCAATACATATAATGCATTTACACCAGATCAATACATATAATGCATTTACACCAGATCAATACTAATAATGCATTTACACCAGATCAATACATATAATGCAGTCAAACCATTAAAGAGATAAAGCCCCAACTCTTTATATATTTTGACGTCTACCTGTATAACAAAGTTTACCTCAGTTTATGATGGACGGCTGCACTGGACCTCTCATATATATAAGGCGATGGTTTATTTCGATAACCATTTAACATAATTAGACACGAGCTAGTAACTAAAAATCACACAATAAGGATATATTTTGTTGACTTTAATATTTAGAAAATATGAAGTCATTGGTGAGCAACTTAGAAGCTGGCACTTTGCGGCGATACTTCATACTTTGTATGTACATTACATGTTCTTATATAGCTTGTAACAGATGTATCAAATAGAGCATTATTTTAAGTTACAATGAGTCGTAATTTTTAAGATTTAATTCATGTCGTTAGAGTTAATTAATTAGACATGAGGTACAGTTCAGTCTAAAACACTAAAGAAAAGGTGATAAGTCCAACAGGAAGAGTAGCATTCACATAATACAGTCACTCCGACAAGTATTACAAAGCAATGGTGATTCTAAAAGTACATCACAAACACATTCAGTAAAAAAGCACCTCACAAACATATAAGGGTGGACAACAGGGGTACCGCCTTGGAACGGTCGGTGGCAAAAGGGACCGCCGGGGAGTTTAAACCGGTTCAAGGGCCCACCAAATCTCACTCATACCCTATCATCATCCCTAAACAACAGGACAGTGTAAATAAAAATAATCCCCGCCGAGTTAACCTTTACATAAGAGAAAGCGTAGATAGGTGTAATAAGAAAAACACAGAAATGTTCATGTATATAATTGTATATAATATATAAAAAATGAGTTAAACCTAAGAAGCTAATCTCATATGAACTCGATGACTTGTTTGAAGTCAGAGCATCACGGGGGAAACCGTTAAGGGAACGACAAAACGGTGTGAAGGACATACATCAAACGGTTCCCGACTAAAAGGATTTAGGAATACGTTGTCTTAGAGTTCACAGCCCGGCAACAAGAACTTTTGTGCTTGCTAGGCAATGATAAATATGAAATGTTCATTTTCTCTTTTGATCTGGAAAATACATATACTTCTGTCATATGAAAAACAGAAAATTGTTTGATATCACCACAGAGCATAAAGATGGAAATAACCAGTATAACTAAAAACTATCACTGTATGTGATTAATAACCTGAAACTGCGTACTTCACGACGATGTGCGCATCTCCATTTCATACTGATGCTTCTCATAAAAGTTGGTGAAAATCCATGCATGGAAATAGTGTGGACAAGAGTTGTGTGTGAAAATAATCAAAGGGCCATTACTCCGTCAAAAGTCATCGAACAGGAACGAGATGATGCTAGCACAGATCCACTTAATACTGGTGCTTCTCAGAAATGGTCATGAAAGTCCATTAAGGGGTTATGGAGAAGTAGCGTGGACAGTCCATAAAGGGGTTATGGAGAAGTAGCGTGGACAGTCCATAAAGGGGTTATGGAGAAGTAGCGTGGACAGTCCATCAAGGGGTTATGGAGAAGTAGCGTGGACAGTCCATAAAGAGGGTTATGGAGAAGTAGCGTGGACAGTCCATCAAGGGGTTATGGAGAAGTAGCGTTAACAGTCCATCAAGGGGTTATGGAGAAGTAGCGTGGACAGTCCATGAAGGGGTTATGGAGAAGTAGCGTGGACAGTCCATGAAGGGGTTATGGAGAAGTAGCGTTGACAGTCCTTCAAGGGGTTATAGAGAAGTAGCGTGGACAGTCCATCAAGGGGTTATGGAGAAGTAGCGTGGACAGTCCATCAAGGGGTTATGGAGAAGTAGAGTGGACAGTCCATCAAGGGGTTATTGAGAAGTAGCGTGGACAGTCCATCAAGGGGTTATGGAGAAGTAGCGTGGACAGTCCATCAAGGGGTTATGGAGAAGTAGCGTGGACAGTCCATGAAGGGGTTATGGAGAAGTAGCGTGGACAGTCCATTAAGGGGTTATGGAGAAGTAGCGTGGACAGTCCATGTAGGGGTTATGGAGAAGTAGCGTTGACAGTCCATTAAGGGGTTATGGAGAAGTAGCGTGGACAGTCAATTAAGGGGTTATGGAGAAGTAGCGTGGACAGTCCATTGAGGGGTTATGGAGAAGTAGCGTGGACAGTCCATTGAGGGGTTATGGAGAAGTAGCGTGGACAGTCCAATAAGGGGTTATGGAGAAGTAGCGTGGACAGTCCATTAAGGGGTTACGGAGAAGTAGCGTGGACAGTCCATTAAGGGGTTATGGAGAAGTAGTGTGGACAGTCCATGAAGGGGTTATGGAGAAGTAGCGTGGACAGTCCATGAAGGGGTTATGGAGAAGTAGCTTGGACAGTCCATCAAGGGCTTATGGAGAAGTAGCGTGGATAGTCCATGAAGGGGTTATGGAGAAGTAGCGTGGACATTCCATCAAGGGGTTATGGAGAAGTAGCGTGGACAGTCGATGAAGGGGTTATGGAGAAGTAGCGTGGACAGTCCATCAAGGGGTTATGGAGAAGTAGCGTGGACAGTTCATTAAGGGGTTATGGAGAAGTAGCGTGGACAGTCCATGAAGGGGTTATGGAGATGTAGCGTGGACAGTCCATCAAGGGGTTATGGAGAAGTAGCGTGGATAGTCCATGAAGGGGTTATGGAGAAGTAGTGGACAGTCCATCAAGGAGTTATGGAAAAGTAGCGTGGACAGTCCATCAAGGGGTTATGGAGAAGTAGCGTGGACAGTCCATCAAGGGGTTATGGAGAAGTAGCGTGGACAGTCCATGAAGGGGTTATGGAGAAGTAGCCTGTATTGACTAACCGATTATAACTGATGATTGATCGGTTACATCCAATCAATGGTAACCAATTATCCATTGTAAGTTTCAACCGATTGCCCATCATTGGTAACTGGCAGATGAATAACATAATTTGGATCTTGATACCTCGTTTTTGCAGCTTATAATCACAATTTTGAAAAAATTATATACGCGTCTAATTTCGAATACTTTTCAGTTTACGGAGCTAATTGCTTAATCTGGTGTGCCTGAATAAACAATGGCTATTCTGTGGTCTAAACTGAATACACTGATGATATTTTATATCTTTCTTGCAGTATTTATGATTTTATCATTACCAAACTCCCAAGCCACATTATTATTGATACTATAACAACCGGTAAATAATGTGTATTTAAAAATTGATTTACTAATTTTCGGTATTCCTGGGATTTTAAAGAAGGTGGTGGTTGGCAAATTTACCATAAACGCAAAGTGAATGGATTTTTTTTTTAAATTTTAATGTAAATATTGCGGTTTGAATGGTGGTAGTGAATGGCAACATTACCATAAATAGCTTCATGGTAAATTATTTATATATTTATAATTATTATAATGCCATGGTAAACCCCCGTTCAAACCGCAATATTTACATTTCTATTGTATTGACCTTAAATGAAACACATTTATGTGCTGCATTTAAATTCCCAGTGAAATAAACACTTTTACGTGTTGGGCAGAGCTAAAGCAAACCAGGTATAGTTTATTTGTTTGATTAACTTGAGAACTGTCACCAAAGTACACAGAAGGATTAAATTCAATATTTCGAAATTTTTACCGGTTATGGAAAACATAAGCTAGTTTAAATTTAGCGAGAAGTGTCTCATAGCCTGTCGAAAGATCTAAATATTGAATTAAATCCTTAAAAAAATCAATTCTTCAATGGATTCATCTAGTTTTTCATTTGCCTGTCTCCAGTATATGCTCCAGTACATGCTTGTTAACATCCCTCTGCCAGGAAATATTTTCCCTTTTGCAGTGTTAAACAGTAGCTTCTTGAACATATATTTTTTAATGGCGTATCAACACATTATCTAAGGTTATTTAGAGCCGCCCCAGATAGAGGATAAGGATATATAGGAATCATATAACCTTCAATACACAGGACTGCCCACTTTATGTCCGGCGCATCCTTGGCCGGGATAGTAAAGAGGCTGCTTCTAAAACTTTCTCGTCTCTCACAGCTACGGGTTTGATTCCCACTGTCAGCTTGACTTGTCAGTTGAAAAAGTGTCGATCATCACGGACGGCTGGAGGTATATATAGTACTCAGGTTCTACCCGAGAAAAAAAAATGGGTCTGCTTCTACCACAAAAAAATAGACCGTCATATATAGCCTAACATGTGCTAAAATTGACGTAACCGTAACACAACATTCAAACAGTTCATGTCCACATCAAAAAGACAAAGCTAAGAAATTAAACGCTTTCCCATGGGCACATTGAAAAACTCAGTGGTGCAAGTAAGATCTCTAGATTCAAAGTCTACCATGCTGTGTCACAACCGTTTCAGAAATTAAGACATTTTAGAGAAATGCTATCAATTACGTTTGCTGAATCGGTTATAAAACTGTGTTTAGAAAATATGTGGGTTTTTTGTTGTTGTTTTTAATCTCTTTTATATTTTTCAGTGCCATTTCTGCCCTAAGCTGCACCCTTAAATGTCCTGAATGTTCCAGAATGTCCAAGAAAAGAATATAGTATGCGTCAGTCTTCCATTGTTTGTGGTTGTTTATGACTGTGTTCTGCTTTATGTAAAACTCAGCATTAATAACCTGCAACGGATGGCTTGAACTTGCAACCAAACTAAAAAAAGGACTGGATGTACATGTACCATTAATGAGTCGCAATTATCTGTGGTTGATGGATACAATAGTGGGAATAAGTGATGTATCAAACAATCAATTGTGGCAAACGATCAGTTATTTAGTAAATGATATTAAGTTATGACATTCGACAAGAGATCATTGCAAAAAATAGAATTCTATTATCGCTGAAAACAAAAACAAAACATACAAGCTACTTAGTCAAGAATCAGTTAGATTACCACCATCTCAAAATAGTACAAAATAAACTCCTTTTTTTATATACAAAGAAAGTTACATTTTTTCGCGTACAATGCAGAGACGGGGAAGCGAACCCGAGCTGCATTCATCTAGTGACATTGGTGAGAAGTGAGTGAGTGAGTTCAAGTACGTACCCAGACATGATTTGATATTTTGTAGTGCATCCGTGGTTGAGAGGGTAAAGACGCTGCATTGGAAACCATCTCAATGCTGCGGGTTCGAATCCCACTGGGAGCTCGACTTGTAAGTGTCGACTTTTATGGACGACGGGAAGTATACAGTACGTGTCTTACATGTTCTACCCAGGAGTAAGTAAGTGGTCTGCTTTCACCACTAAAAATGTTCTTGTCCGGTCCATGTGGTAAGTAGCATACATATCTATGGGTCCTTTATTCAAGGTCATGCAGTTTTCATGTCCAGTCATACACCTAAACACCTTCTTCTTCTTCCGAGTAAAGAGCTAGGATCTTCATAGATCATAATTCGCTCTTAAAATAATGAGACGCAACCTAGCTAATACCATGTGTTTTCAATAGACTGTGTGTTGGACATTAAAGTAATGTTAACATGTTCAAGGTCAGTGTGAATACTGATGTACTTTTGGTGTTCATTCCAATAAGCTGTCCAACAATTTCAGATAATGAGATGAAACTGTTACCCTGTCATTTATATATTGGACGTGAACATCACTTAATTTCAAGGTCAAGCATCTTTTGTAAGACATTTTCCCTTGACTTTGTCTGTCTAATGGGGATGGTAAATAGAAGGACCAAACTACCAAAGGCTATCCTGTCTGCATGTTAAATAATTATTACAATCTTTCTGACAGTAAGAGTAGGGCTGGGTTTCATGATTATTTTTTATTCTTCACCTCTCACTGAGGTGGCTCTAATAACCATAATGTGCTGATGATTGTTTTCATTTGCATTCCATTTTTTTTTTTTAATGCGTTGAGCTCGCTGTGAGGCAGTGCCTTATTCATATTAACTTCTCCTTCCGCGGCACTTGAATATGAAAGACGACCAATTTATGTTACGTCTCTAATAACACATATTACCTGTTGTGCGGATAAAACATATATAATCCACACGACTGTCGTGCCGATAGACACTTACTTGTTTTCACTGGCTGTCATGGCGGATGTTGTAACTACGCTGGTTACTAACCGGAAGAGACGTCTTGTTATGTTTAAAGTTGTATTTAACAGTAGTGTACTTAAATATCTCTCACTGTGATGTATTGATGTGATAAGTATTGATGTGATAACGGTTATTATAACTATATTATAACTGCTTGTGTAAGAATTTTATGCGTAGAGGTGTGTATACAGCAGTGTTTTCTTACCTATACATTATATATTTTCATTACAACTTTTCTACTTCTAGTATCCGACCGGGTTAATGTTAAAAAATCCTATTTATGTTTGTACATGCGTCACAGTTAACTGTATATAAGTCCAACTTCAACGCAATGTGCGTGTAAACTAACCCGCCAAATAACGGCAAATTTACACTACAAAACCGTATATCGAAACGCTATTCATGTGTTCGGGTCTTATAACAATGTACAGGTGTCGATTATATAGGTTTATTTAAGGGTTCTTCAAATACCAGTGATTGAATATGCGTAAAATAAAGTATGAATTGGCAACTTTTAATTTGACATTCAAATTTTGGGAGTTAAAGCCGTTTATATTTTGTCTATATATAGTTTGAATTAGCTATATTTATATACTTCGTCGTCAGTGGGTTTAAAAAAGGTGTACATCTGTTATAGACTATGCATATTGATGGCGGGATAGGACGTTAACAATTGATTCGCATTTCTGTTTGGCGTTTACGTGGTTTTGAACGCCAATAGTAGATGCCAAATTCCATGCAGCGTGTTTGCGTTTTATTTAAATTTGTCATTAACTACGGACCTTAAAAGCCACATAATGTTGAGAAAACATGCAAACCAATTTTTAAATTTACAGTATTTGCCCGTTGTTAAGAAAATTGGGGGTCATGTATCTTCTAAGAAAAAACTTGTCTCATGAATGAATGCTCCTTTTAAAAACATAAACTATGAGATGCCAAAATATTCCATTCATACACTCAGTTCCATATAAGCAAAAATACAACAAAAAAACACATGATAATGCCTGAATAATGTAACAAATAGATCTGCAATGTGACATTAACCCAAAAAGGCACTTTAAATAAGTGAAAAATTATTTTTTTTACAAAAATAAATGAGAATTATTTACTGACCGCCAGTATGCGACTACCTCAGGCCGACACTGGATATGCAAGGATGTGCTACATCTCAACAAGGGTCACATGTTGTATCTGGATGCAAGGAACGACGACTGTGTCTATGGCTACGATAACAATTGATTTTAAATTAACGGCACAAGAATACAAATACTTGGAACGAGGTCCTCAATGAATGCATCAACGATTAATTTGGCCCCTGTTGTCAGGACAGGAACTATTTTACACACTTTTTTTTAATCAAAATGTGAAACAATACAATTTCAAAGTTTTATGGAAGGTAAATATCTATTACATTTTAAAGTCAAAAGCTATCAAAAACATTGAATGCTCTTTTTCCCCAAAAATCAAGTCACCTGTTTTCAGAGATTGTCATACAATGTTTATTTTATTGTTGTTTTGCTATAAAGGAATTATGTATTGAAAACAAACACCGTGTAGACAAGTTTATACCTATACCTAGTATAAATAGTTCTCCCACAAAGTCATTCGAGCTACATGCATTTGTTAATAGTGTTATCAAATTTGAGATGCATTACATGGACCTATATAGAAAAAAACTTCAGAAATCGTGCTTTCTGAAACCGCAATTAGCATTAGCTTGGTCGTGTACCAATATTGTTCAAATGTTGACATTCCCGGGGTCGTTGCCACACCCTCTTGAACTGTTACTATTTCAGTGTCAACAACGAACACGGTCGTCAGGTGATCGAATAAGGGTCGTTTGGCCTTCTTGTTTGTAAAAGATTGTATTGATATTCATTTATAAATACATATGAATTACAAATGGTATTTCTTTTGTGATATATATATTTTTTTTAAATAAAATAATTGTTTTGCCTACATACCAACCCAAAATTTGAAATAAGGATCGGGAAAGGGTAAACATAAATATTTTAAGAGTAGCCTTTCTGCCAGGTTGTTGGTATTCCTATGAGTACTAACTGTCAACCACTTGTCCGTGATTTGTTTTTATACTGCTATGACTGCTAGCCAGAGTGACATTATTAATGCGTTTAATAATACATCTCGGTATCTTGATGACAAACTCAGTATTAGTTACTGGTTCTTTTCTCATATGATCGCTAACATTTATCCACCAGAGCTCACGTTGAATGAAACCAACAGTTTGGATACTAAAGCAACATTTCTCGACCTTCATCGCTCGATTTCTTATGATTTCACAGATACTAAAATCTATGATAAGAGAGATGGCCTTAACTTTGACATCATAAACTATCGACATTTGGATAGGGTTGTACCTCTTTCTGTATCATACGGGGGTGTATATCTCCCAGCTTATTCGTTTTGCTAGAGCTTGTTAAGGACTTCGATGATTGAAATCAAGTCATTACAAATAAAAGTTATTACAAAATAAACTTCTTCAGAAAGGTTTCCATTACCAACTACGTGGATCTTTCTCACAATTATATCGCTACAGCGACAACATACTGGAGAAGTACAACACCAACCTTAACATATTTCTGCAACTAGGACAATCACAACATTTTATTTATGGAGATGTGATCTATAAACATTCGGAAGTTAACGGGGTCTGAAGGGTTTTCTGACCATATAATTCGTCAGAAAAGGATATGACCCTTTAGTATCGCAACGAACTTTATGTTTAGTGATTGAACCCTTTACGGTCAGTCACTACGCTTCACTTTTCTCTTTTGCGATGATATCCTCTGGGGAATCTATTATTATTGTTCCTGATGAAACCCGGACACATGGACGTAGGTGCATGCACTTTCGTCCCAATTTCTTTTGGTCGTATCCGAGATTGGTTTTCGTTTTGGCTGCAACTGCTGCGTTGGTCAATAGAGTTCTAGATACATCCTGAGGTATTTCTAATTATGTACTTTTATGTAGCTTTACAACAACACATTTAAGTGTATCATTTTCTAATTTCTCTGGATATGGACTTTATTGTTACAGATTTTCTTTTGATGTGATATTCTTTATTTGACCTGTTTTGTCAATTTGGGCGTTGCAGACAGGATAATAGCGAGGTTGTGTACACATACAATCGATTTAAGGTAACGTTTACTCCTTATTATCTACTGATCGATCCAAGTCGGTACCCTGTCTTCATCACTATTTGTTATGTATTGTCCTTTTCATTGACGTTTTAAATATGCTCATTTATTTCGGTTTGTGGTACAGTGCGGACCTATGGTACCACTGCGTTTGATAGGTGTGGTTTCTATAGCAACATCTTTCTCATTATTGGTTTAAATTTAGATAGTTCGGTTCAAAAAAACGGTATTTCAGAATTTTTCATCCTTTGGAACTATTATTTTTCCGTAGCTCATGACAGTTTACATTTATGAAAATACTATAAAGACTTAAATACTATAATTTAATGTTTGACCCCAATAAAAAATGTCTTTTCTAAATCTCTAATCCTGTAGAACATGTTCCTGTGTCTCAGGACATCTTTAAACCAATTAAAATACTACAACAACTTCTGTTTTGTTTTGTAGAAAATGTCAATTAAATTTTCATAATTATTAAAAAAAATAAATAAGCGATTTGCTTCTGTTATTTTGTGTGTGTGCTGATTTGGTAAAAAATGACAAGCTGTTAACATCATGTTCAGTTCTGAGGCAATATCTTGATAGTAACTAAGATACTTTTACTGTTGTAGATGACAGAAATGCAACCTGGGATGAGACTGGAAGCTGTCGACAGGAAGAATCCGAATCTTGTCTGTGTGGCAACAATAGGTGTGTTTCTTTTTAACAGTATGTCCAATAATACTCCTTTTTATCTCATTTAATAGTATGTCCAATAATACTCCTTTTTATCACATAATATGGCTTCTGGAAATGTAATAAAGCCATAACTTTTTCTCGTAATACACTAATGTATTACAGATGCAAATGAGGATCGCATCACTGTACTTGTATACAGTAAAACGTTTAATCCCAATTGTTTGCATGGTATATCATACGATAAGTTCGGACACCTTTATCATCATTTGAAATCTTACTTTATAAAATGCATGTTAGTAACGTTAAATTTAGTTTAGTTTAAGGTGTCGCATTATTTGTAAGGCAAACGCATCAACTATTCATGTACAGTACAAATCAACTATTCATGTACAGTACTCATCAACTATTCATGTACAATACACACCATTTAGTAATGTACACTACAAATCAATTATTCATGTACCCTACTCATCACCTATTAAGGTACAATGCTCATCAACTATTCATGGACACTACTCATTAATTATTTATGCACACTTATCATCAACTTATCATTTACAATTCTCATCAACTATTCATGTAAATACTCAGTAACTATTAATGTAAGCTACTCATCAAATATTGATGTACAATACTCATCAATTATTCATGTAAATACTCATCAACTATTCATGTATACTACTCATCAACTGTAAACTACTCATCAACTATTCATGTACGATACTCATCAACTATTCATGTATACTACTCATCAATTATTGATGTATTCTACTCTTCAACTATTCACGTACACTACTCATCACATATTCATGTACACTACTCATCAACTATTCATATACACTACTGATCAACTATTCATGTGCACTACTCATCAACTAGTCGTATACACTAATCACCAAATATGCATGTACACAATTCAGCAACTATTCATGTACACTACTCATTAACTATTCTTGTACACTAGTCATATACACTACCATCAGATATCTATAACCTATGATAAAAGTCATATTTTTTATGTTTGCGCAATTTTGTTTCAACCTCGTTTGATAAGTCCATTTATTTGTATTACCATTTTTATTTCAAAGATAATTTACTATACATTCATACAATACATTATAAATGGATTGGAACGAAAGCAAAATGCGTATAGAGATCCTTTGTATCTTTGCACTTACTTGACCTTATTGCTGTTTTGCCTTTCTGCTATTCCTCTTGTTTCATACATCCGTTTCAGTGGCAACAAGTAGCGATAACCAGTTGCATATACACTTTGATGGGTGGGGTAAATCTTTTGACTATTATGCAAATCGGGATTCTACAGATTTACATCCTATTGGATGGATGGAAGCAAACATGAAAAAGAACGAACTGCAGGCTCCAAAAGGTAGGTACATTTGATTAATCGCGGACGCAGGCACACCACAATTTGGTAGCAATTAAACATGATTAAGAGATCACAACATGGAAGAGAAAAAGCAGTCTCTTATCACAGGTGGTCCCGAAAAACGGGTAAATTTATGTTTAAAATTTATAGTGTTACATTGCGTTATATCGGAATGTCTGTAAAAAAAACTATTTTTTTCTGAAACTACAAGAGCTAGATATCTTATACTTTGCTTGTAGCATATGCTCATTATCTTTTACCAAGTTTACTCAAATGGTGACCATTGACTCAAGTTTGGCCCAGCCATGTATGTCACACTGTTACCCGGATATTCAAGCCTACTCGGTACCACTGAATTTCGTCGGTGTGTTATTGGGCA
This sequence comes from Cyrtodaria siliqua, assembly GCA_037043455.1. Classification (NCBI taxonomy): domain Eukaryota; kingdom Metazoa; phylum Mollusca; class Bivalvia; order Adapedonta; family Hiatellidae; genus Cyrtodaria; species Cyrtodaria siliqua. The sequence goes on along the minus strand of JAWPHD010002500.1, from coordinate 189,571 downwards.
AACATGCGTTCCCTCGTGAAGACAGAGGTAGCCTCGTACGTCGGATGGGGACGTAAACTGGGCGGTCCCGTTTATGAGCCTCGTACGTCGGATGGGGACGTAAACTGGGCGGTCCCGTCTTTTGAGCAAGTTAATAAAACATAGTAATCTATGTGTTATCAAGATTAGGGCAGGTTCCCAGATTTCTATTTATCCCTCTCTGGGGTGGATCTTAATAATATATAGTGTGTTGATGATGAGCCGTTAAACAACATTCTATTCATTCAATTAGTTTTAAAGTGCAAATTGAATAAATGAGATATAGGTCCTATAGAAACCACAGCGTCCGAAAACTTTTCAAAATTAAGGGTAAATTATGCTTTTCACCAACAAACATAAAACTGAAGTTAATACTCATATTGAGATCAATACTGGGCAGTCTAAGGCAGTACATTGACTCGATATGGTAGACTGTAATTGCCGCAACTACACATTTCATCTGTTTTAGGGAAAAATCATTCAATTTGCACTATTTCTGCGTGCACAAAAATAGGATTGACGCTTACCAACAGTCCCAAACATAGGTTATGACTATAATAATATGCGAAGAATATCACAGCCGTTGTTAAGAAGGTGTTATTGTAAGACCTGTATCAGTTCGAACTAGTTGCCATAGTTAGTAGTTAGTACAGTAGTCAAGGTATTACCCTTATCTACTGCGTCATTTTTGTTTTGATGTTGAATGCAAATAGTTTTCAAATTCATATGCAGAATTCTTCATTGTGATTTATGTGGGTGGGGGAATTCAAACTAGTCTTAGCGCTCGTTAAAACAGAAATAAATTGCTATTAAAAAGCGTCAAAATAGACATCACATTGGATTTTGTGTTTCAATGTTAACTATTCATTTGTGTCTTTTTGTATAAAACATAATCCAAATGTCTTAGCCATAATAAGTAGTGAAATAATGCCTACACCTATAACTGGAATAATGTTATTAAATACTCACATTTTTTGGACTGTTTGTGTCTTTTGTGTAATACATGTATGTGTCAGAAAATTAAAATAATATTGATGTAGAATTATTTTGAGGATGGCTTTCAATTTCTAATAAATAATTTCCTAGAAAAGGTGTTAATAATGGGTGGAGTAATTTGACTTCCAATTTTAAGCATAATAGTGATTTTAAGCAGAATGTAGCGCAGATACTCTGCTTATATATTCAGTATTAATCTACTATGAATTACAATCGTAATTGCGTATTTCAAAAGTATCTTAACAATTATCAAGAAAAACATAATGTGCAAAACTGAACACACACAAGTTGATGCAAAGGCTACAATGATACACCTATTATTGTTCGGGTTAAACTGTATAAGCAACCTGTTGCAGATTGTTATCGTGGAACAATGTCATTTAAAGATATAGCTATTTTCAAAAATGATGGAAGAATTTGGAAGCAATATCGAACAATTTAGGTCTTGGCTCTAGGCCTGAATTGGTTCTTTCTCGTTAAAATGTTTTTGTTTTAAACATTAATTTCAATCAGGATGAAAAGTAAATGACAGCAATACAAAATATAGAATTATTTTCAAATAATTATAATTTGTGTTAGACAAACCCATAAGCACAATAATTTGTCTGAGAATTAAAATTGATCAGGAATCTAAAATTAATCTGAAATCTCCTTTACCCATCTTTCTGCACAGTTATTTACATTCACACACAACGAAGAATACGGTTATTCCATCCAAAAGATGGTATGAGCTACTTCTTATGAGTTCTATGTTTCTCAACTTATTCGTTTCGTTACAGCTTGTACATAGTCGTGTTGAGGACTTTAATATTAGTAATATTTGTATAACTAAAAGCTACTCCAGCAGGGCTACCGTTACCATAAACTTCTAAAAACCTTTGCAAAATTGTATTAACGTAACACTGATCTATTTTTAAAATATAAAAGTAATTTAAGAACTCTTCTGCGACAAGGACTATCACAACCTGTTTCTATAGTGATGTGATTTACACACTTAGTAAGATCATCGGTCATATTCACTTTCATACAATCTTTATTAAATTTGTTAAAACGTTTATCAACAGAGGTTATGACCCTATCATTTAGCAACGCACTGCACGTTTAGTTTAGTTGGGGATCAATTTACAGATCGCCACTATGTTTTTCCTCTTTGATTGTGCGATGACCGGACAGCTTGTGGAACCTATGATGACGTTTACCTAAATCCTTTAGGACGGTAGCGTTTGATGTTTGTCTTTAATCTTGTCTTGTCGTCCTCTTAACGATTTATTCTCTTGTTGCTATGGTTTCTGTTAAGTCATTGAGTACTTGCTTTGTCGTCCTTAAATGCTACTTTTCCTGTTCGATCTTTATATCTGCTTGTACACACGTGTCACCGTACATAGCTTATGGTAATTTTTGGCACTATTTATACACATTAGGTCATGATGGAAAGTTCAAATGGAAGAAATACCTGAAAGACAATACTTACCTACCTGTTCCCTACAGCTGGTTTACACAGGTAAGAATGCTCCAAACAGAGATAGTAAATAAATGCATTTATTTTAATAAGTCTTGATATCATACATGGTAGTACCAGTACAAAGTACATTACGTGGTCCGAGTATTAACTTTCCTACCCACCCAACCCCTTCTCCAAGAAACGAAAATGGGGTAGGCTGTGGTATGAAATAATACCTTAATATCGGTTTAAAAAGTTTACATATTGTAAAATTAAAACATTTAATAGATAATTTTTAACAGGTTATCGCATTTTTCATTAAAAAATGTTTTTACACGTGTTTTATTGTTGAAATATTCTTTATAAAATCCTACTAACATAAGCTTTCGCATCGCTTAATGGAATAAAGTCGGGACCACGTTATGAAGGATTAATAAAGTGTTTGCTCAAGGACACACAATAAGGTCCTTAAACCCACGACACCACAAATCCCGGATACGACGCACTACCACTAGACCAAATTGCACATAGTGTTTTAATAGCCGCCATAGTTATATAACCTTCATGAGAGAAAATGGAGTAAAATATCAATGCGATATATAATAAATAAATAAATAAATAAATACATAAAAAAATAAAAAAGACTATTATGATGCTTTTGTTTTTGTTGTCCAGTTTTAATAATCATGTCATTTTCAAAATAGCATTATAGCGTTAAAATGAGGAGGCTGGAATATAATATGGAGGAGGACGAAAGATATAGAACACATACATTTTAGGGTCACATTTCACTGTATTGGATAGAACACATACATTTTAGGGTCACATTTCACTGTATTGGATAGAACACATACATTTTAGGGTCACATTTCACTGTATTGGATAGAACACATACATTTTAGGGTCACATTTCACAGTATTGTAAATAAAGTCCAATGTGTATTATTCGAGAGATAATAAAAATAAAGAAAACAGGTGATATCTTAACATACGCGTTATCTTAAAATGGATGCATTTAGATTTAAAAATATCTTTAAATGCAGATGCTCTCTGGATCAGGTTTTGTGTTTGTGACGTCTTATTTGGCTCTTTGTTCATCTTTAAATTTGTCCTTTGTTTCTGTTTCTGTGTGTGTTGTGGTTGACTATCGTCCTTTAATGCTGCTTTTCCTGTTCGATTTTTATATCTATATTATATTGGACTGTTTTGTATTTATATGGTATACAGGAACAGACTGGGGATACAACACGCGAATTGGAAGACTCCCTCATTGGTGAACTGAACGGAGGAACAGGTAAAGTTGCATTAAATAGTCTATTTAATCCGTGGTCTGCTGTCTAGAATAGGGCAAGAAGTAAGGCATTAAATAACGAGTCGGTTCTAAATAAAACTAAGGTAAATTCAACGTGATCATCACAGCTAAAAATAGATTACAAAGGACAAGTTTATTACCGCAACTTCTCTGAAACTGTCAATGATACTGATATGGGTCTTTTGCTGAAGTGATTGCCATGCCTTGGAGTGATCATATTTAACGAAATTAATATTGATTTTTTATTACTTGAAACTTATATTGATATGGGTCTTTTGCTGAAGTGATTGACATGCCTTGGAGTGGTCATATTTAACGAAATTTATAATGATTTTTGATTACTTGAAACTGATATTGATATGGGTCTTTTGCTGAAGTGATTGCCATGCCTTGGAGTGGTACTATTTAACAAAATTAATATTGATTTGTGATTACTTGGAACACTTTTATTAGTTCATGATATTTAGAATATAGTTGAAGAACGTTTCAAAGTCATGGAACTATTATATTAAAAAAAATCACTCCGTTTGTTAAAATTATCTGGTTATGCTTAAGTGAAAGTCGAAGCTGTATCCGTGCGTGCTTGAAAGTATTGTCTATGCCCAATTTGGTACACCAGATCATATACATACATATACACTCACAATGATATAAATAAATACATAATCAAAGAGATACAGGTGTAAGTCGATGACATTTTTAGAATCTCATTACGTGGTCCCGCCTTAATTCCATTTAGCTATGGGAAAACTTATATTTGCAGGATTTTATAACAGATATTTCGACAATAAAATACGTTTAAAAACATGTTTTACAGAAACAAATGTGATTACCTATTGAATGTTTTAATTTTATAATATGCAAATTTTTTAAGCAGATTTTTTTCATACCCCAGCCAACCCCGTTTTCGCTTCTTGGATAACGGGTTGGATGGGGTATGAAAGTTAATACTCGGACCACGTAATGTGTTTCATAAATGTAATCTTAAAGTGATAGACGATTAAACTCTTGTACCATCATGCTATTTAAGCCAGTGTGCGGTCTGCTTGAATTGGTTTACAGACAGTATATTGCACCGTCATGCCCATTAATAAATACGGATAAGGGAGATTTTTTGGAAGCAACAAACACAACCAAGGGAATAAAGTAGCTAACTTGGTTTTATCGAATCTGTTCATGAGAGGTAATGTAAGAAGCTACACATCTCACACTCCCTAGCTCCGGCTTAACCGGTATTCTATTTCAAAGCCACCCATATTGTGCTCGCTGATCCCAAAGGACCAGTAAAAATAACACTAGCACGTGGAGACATTTTACAGCCGCCACACTGCACTAAACGAACGATAGAGAGAATGAGAATGTCAAATAAATATTCGGTTAATGAAATACGTCCTGGTTGTGGTTTTTGCTTTTTTCGATTTAAAGACAGTATGTTTTATACAGAAGGTAGACATGACTTCATTGCAATGCGCTTGCTAATTTATTGATTTTATATGGTAGGTTCTGGAATCCAGGTTTAGTCAAAACGTATTTTACATCGATTGTCTCTTCATTTGTGCAAGGTCGGCACTATGCAAGTTCAGATAAAGTGTCTTGTTCAAGAGCACAACCCATGTTCATGGCTGGGATCGAACCCACGGTCCTTCGACATCGGGTCAGACGGGTGTACATACACAAATAATATAATTGCATGTATAGATATCCGTTTCACAAATCAACACAATCTGCAAATTCCAATTTTAAATACTGTACGTTTATCCTTCAGTTGCTCCCCAGCAGCAAGATATCTATGGTCAACCTCAGCCAGTTCCAGAGAATGGTCAGCCCGAGGAATATGGTCTGCCTATACATACACTACCAGTATACCCTCCACCTCCCCCTGTGTATAGTCAACCAGGTATGTATTATTGTCTTACATAGTTTGATTTTACATATTTTGATTACATTCAGAAACAAATAATGTTTGCTGTTCATTAAAATCAATCGGTCTAAACATTGTTACTCCTTATCACGCTATGTCAAAATAATAGAATATCTTTCTTTAAATGATTGTCATTCCTTCCATTGTTCATATGGTTGTTATGGAGAAAGTGTTGCCTGAGTAACGAAAGTTGTAAACGTTAATCAGAATGCACGGACATGCATGCTGGTCTGGTTTTACAAAGCACTATATTTCATTGTAGTGATGGTCAGCAATCTAAGGGTCCTTCAAACCCTGAAAGGGGAGGTTGGTACAAGAACTTTCGTCCATTGGGTTTTCTGGTCATACCCTAGATTGGTTTTCTCTTTGGCTGAGGTTTGTGCACCCTAGAAACTGGCTTAAACCTTCAGGGGCTACTAACCGTTCAAATGCGGTATCCATATTGTCAACCCGTTTGTGTTTATGATGTCAAGAAGGTCAAGTAGAGCCTTTAACACTAGACAGTCATTTAACTTATTTGTTTTAGATGGGCTTACGTTAAATGTACTAACAAGCAGGAAATGGCAATTTAAAAATTCAAGTACTGAAAGTGCATAAAGGGGTGTGCAAATGATGTTTCAATAATGGTGATTAAAGTTGCGGAAATGACATGTAAATGTTAATAAATACTGATAAAGGTGATCCCTTGGTAGTAACAAACACAATTAAGAGAATAATGCAGCAGACTCGGTTTTATTGAGTCTGTTCATGAGAAGTAATGAAAGAAACAACACCTCTCAAGCCCCCTAGCACCGGATTAAGCGGTATTCTACTTCAAAGCCAGGCATATTGGGCTCGTTGGTACCAAAGGACCAGTAAATCATACTTTACTGTGCAACTAACTTTCTCCTTTCATACTCCGTTTATAATAGCTACATCTTAAGGTTTCTCTAGAATGTTGTTTTTTTTCAAATGATGTGTTTAACTCTCAAATATCTTAACGGTCCTCGCTCTTAAGTGTCCATTTGTTTTGGAGAAGTATTTATAGCACAGACTACTAAAGGAACATGTTTTAACACGGTAAAATGAAAAATATGTCAAAGAGAAAATGGACTCTAATTGAATGTATGATTATTTGTGCTAAAACAAAATGGAAATAAACAAAGTTTAGCTTTGCATTTAATATTTACGTGTTATGATAGATCTGTTTCTGCAACAATATCACTATTCACATAGTCTAAACCTAAGTAATCCCTTCGTCATGGGATATTTATATGAACACATGTCCTAGTTCGTCGACCACAAATGAATGACCAGCTTATCTTGACGTGATCTTCGTTTGCTTTTGTAAACAAATTGTAAATTTTGGAAAACGCATGTAAATACAGCAATATATACTAGAATCAGGAAACATCGATAATACAAAATTCGGAAATTAAACTTACAATCACTGTCGAAGCCTTGCATTGGATACTTACATATCTGCCTCTGCAACAAATATGGTTAATGACGCCTAACCTTTACATGTCTAGACCAATAAAATAAACACTTTAGAGTCACGTAAGTTTTATGATAATATGCATTTATGTATAAACACCAGCGAGAATGAGAGATAATTCATGTCCACATAAGTCCATTTTCAAAACGCAAATCAGCATATTGATTTCTTAGATCTATACAGGTTGATTTATATACAAGATATGTGTTTGTTTACTGTTGTCAGAGTTAGTTCAGCTCGGTGTGACCTGTTTCTGCATTTGTAAACAAACTGTAACTCTTGTGAAACGCACACAAACAAAACAATAACAATATATAATTACAAAACCATGTTCATTGAAATAAATATATCATCATACACACTACTTAAACTATACTTAAATGCATTGCTTCTAATTTATATTGCTATAAACACTTTTATACATAAGTTTACTCTCTCTATTACCCTAAGGCTCAGAATTCGAACGTGCGCTATTGTTCATCAAAAACAGTCAAATGGCGAGAAAAGCTATCATGACCAACACACATTTTTAACTGGCTATGTTTGTGATGCGCTATGTTTGTGACGCGATATTCACGATGTAAGGGGTCCAATGAAATTAATTTTACCCAAAATGTACCTTATTTATTCTCTTGATATTTCAGAACGGGAACGATATGAAATACAAACATATTCAATACACGCCGAGGTATTCCAAAATATTACAAATGTTAATATAACTTTTCAGTTAATCGACATAAATTGCAACATCCCGGGTAACTGGAAGCACTGTATTATATATTCCGCGTAATCTGCTTCCTGCCTGACCGTTCACATTAGGCTGGCGAATTCTAATTCTGAGAGTTCGTAAGCCTGAAAAAGGAATCACATAATACCAGTCGATCCTTTTATTGCTGTGTATTCTTTCGTTCGATCCTGTTTTGAACTATTACTCTTAAATCTAGAAGCGTGGGATCTCTTCCAACCCATTGACCATTAACTGGAATATATTAATATTTAACTTTAAGGCAAATGGGTGAGTGTGGACAGGGTCAGTCAATCCTATGGATGGCGCGTCCAACCGGACCACCTAGATGTCCAACATGTTTGAAATACGCGTGTCAGGGTGGACCAGCTCCTCGTGAAACAGCAGGTAAAGATATTAGAAGGTAAGTTGTGCAGTCATATGCTTAAAGCAGGTCATCTAAACAATTTTAATACAGGTAACTTATTCTTAAATGATGATTTATATAAAGATAAACGCTCACGTTAACAGCTTTTTCGCTTCAACAGGTACTTCGAATAAAAATAATGTCAACACGAAATCCGCGGATTCACATTTCTCGCATACCATGGGGAGGACTTAAAAATAAGAGCTAAACGTTATTTAAATGAAAGTTTGTTCAATGGTTAATACCAGGAACGTTTAATATACGTTCCTGTTAATACCAAAAAGACAAATGTGTTTACACTTTGCTGGTATACCGTATACCGCCGTTTAAATGCTCCCGGGGGCGTTACTTTTTATAAAACGATGCGGCGTTTATATGAGCCCCTCTCCCTCTCTTCAAAATGTCTTTGCATGTTATATCTTTAAAAGGATTGGGGGTTGGGTTGGGATGAGGGTAATTGTCTAAAGTAGACCTCAATTCAGGATTCTGACGAGGGTTTTTTAAGAGACGGGGTGGGGGCTTTTATTTGGTGTGGAAGGAGGGGAGCGTTTATTTCAAGGTATACGGTATGATATTTAAGTCCATTTGTTTAAAAATAAAAATGATATTGGATAAAAAAAGTAGGTTAAGGTTATAAATGTCCAAAATGATGCACTACCGAAAACACACCTACAAAACGTTAAGACAATTACATACCGGTATGTACTTGCTCACAAGCAGATATTTGTTAATTTTAGAATAACAAAAAACAACTTAGTTTTTATTTTGCTGAATACATTGTACATATCATTATAATAACACAAAAGACATTTAAAAATCATAATAAAACGTTCAATCCCAAACAGGTAGCTGAAGGTCATATATAAAACTCAAATGTCCAAAAAGATTCACTTCCTAAGGCACAATCATGTCAAAATAGAATTGTTTATCATTCAAAGATTAAACTATAAACGAAACTATAAAAAAACTGAATATAAAAAAATATAAAGTATTTTGCCATTTTCTTGGAGGAACGAAGGTCACACCCACATTTATTTTGTCATGTTGCGATGTACCATCCAAGATACAACAACTCTTATAAGCAAAGTGTGAAAGTTCTAATGCATACAGTTTGTAAGAAGCTGAGCTAAACGCAAACGTTGAATGTAAACACTATTACGTTATCTGCCCTGTTGCTTGGAAGGTGAAGGTCACATCCACATTTGTTTTGTCATGTTGCGTGCTACCATCCAAGATACAACAACTCGTGTAAGCCAGTGTGAAAGGTCTAGTGCATAGAATTTGTGAGAAAGTGACCTAAACGCAAAACTTAAATGTAAAAAGTAAAAAATATTATCTGCCTTTCGCTTTGAGGGTGAATTTCATCTCCACATATGCTTTTTCGCGTTGCAATGTATCACACAAGATACGACTATACAACTCGTACAACTATAAACAAAATATGTAATGTCTAGTGCATACAGTTAGTGAAAAGTGACCTAAACGCGACAGTTGAATCTAAAAACTATTAAGGTATCTGCCATTTGCTTGGAGGGTCACACAATACATAACTATCAGCAAAATTGTTTAGTGCATATAGTTTGTGAGAAATAAACCGAAACGCAAAAGTAGAAAGAAATACTAAAAGATCGGACAGGGAAAGTAGCATTCAAGGAGGACAGTCAACCACAAAACACACAAACAAACACGCAAACAGACAAACAAGAAGGCAAAAGTAATAATAAATCACAAACACAAAAGGTCGACAATAGGGCTACCGCCTTGGAACGGTCAGTGGAAAAGTAGGCCACTGGGGGTTTAAACCGGTTCTAGGGTGCACCAAACCTCACACTTATCCAACTGTCATCCCATTAAAACCGGACAGTGTAAATAAAGAAATCCCCGCCATGATCTAATCTCTAACCAACAAGGCAGCATCAGTAGGCAATATAAGTAAAACACAAATATGCTCGTGTAAATATAATACAAAAAACAATAGCATAGAAAGTCACAATGCAGGTACTCAATGACTTGGCAGAAGCCAGAGCAACAAGAGAATAAACCATTAAGGGCACGACAGGAAAGATCATAGACAAACATCAAACGCCACCGTCACAATGGGCTTTAGGTAGGCGTCATCATATGGTCCACAGCCTGTCCGTTCATCGTACAATTAAACAGGAAAGCATAGTGGCGAACTGTAAAAGGGTCCACCACCAAGCATGCAGTACGTTGCAAAATGATAGGGTCATAACATCTTTTGATAAACTTTTAAACAAGTATAACAAAGATACTATGAAACTGATCATGACCAAGAATCTTACAAAGTTCATAAATCACATCACCATAGAAGTCAGGTTGTGATAGTCCTTGTCGCAGAAGTGTCTTTAAATTACTTTTATATTTGGAAAAAAGATCAGGGTTACGATAATAAAATGTTGCAAAGTAAGTTTATGGTAACGGTAACCCTGATTGAGTAGCTTTTTAGTTATACAAAGATTACGAATATTAAAGTCCTCAACTCGAGTACAAGCTCTTGAAAAACGAATAAGCTGAGCCAAATACACCCCATAAGAAGTTGCTCGGGGAACATCCCCATCCAAGTGGGGATAATTAACAATGTCAAAATTAAAATCATCTCTTTTGTCATAGATTTTGCTAATTATTTCATCATTTTCAATCGAGAGAACCAAATCAAGAAAAGAAGCGTTATTATCAGATACATTAGCTATGTTAAGCTGAAGTTCTTTAGGATAAATAGTATTAACCATAGTTGGAAAGAAAGGGTTGTCAATGTTCAATATGTCATCCAGAGAGGTGTCATTAAAGGCTTCAATAACATCTTCATGGGTATCTGTGAAATACTCAACATGAAATCTCTTTCATAGCAAAATAAAAACAAATCTGCGACAAGTGGTGCACAGTTCGTACCCATAGGGATACCAAAAATTTGTCTATAAACGGTGGTTCCATACCTGACGAAAACATTATCTAATAGGAAACTTCATAGCAAGTCCACATAGTATAATTGTCTAAACTGCCGTTAGTAAAAAACGCTTTACTATTATAACATGCCAAAAATGTAGTATTTTCTCTGGCGAATGTTTTTTGAACAAGATAAATTAGCTTGTCTTTAATAAGGTGATGTGGTAAGGTTGTAAATAGTGGAGAGGTCATAAGTGCTTATTGATGAAACTTGACCTTTATTGAAAATTTTATCAAGAACGTCTCCTGAATTTTTTATAGACCAAAATAAATTAATCCCAGAGTTTTCATAAGTTTTATCACAATTTAGTTTAACGTGATCTTTAACGGCAGTAAAACAAGACGTTAAAAGTTTGGAGATGTTTGTTGTGGTGCAGGCACTAGAACTCGAAATAAAGCGAGCCTTATACGGATTTTTATGTAAATTAGGAATCCAGTATACAGTAGGCAGTTTATTTTGCTTATCGTTTACACCAGCCTTGAAAGTAGTGCACCGAGTGATATGTGCGGAAACAACATCATCCTCAGTAAAATTAACTGGAGTATACGAATTGGTGCTGCCGAGTTTCAGAGATAAAACATTGACGTAATGTAGGCGTCAAACAATAATTACATTATTAGCTGCTTTATCTGCAGGAACTAAAACAAATTGATTATGAAATTCCTGAATTCCCGATTTGAAATTACGAAAGGAAAACCTAGGACTCGTAGGAAGTAAAGAGGGGTTAGCATTATAAAAGTTAATGCGTGTATCTATAATGTTAAGAATTGACTTTTTCCAAGTAGGAAGCGAGTTTGGGTCCGCATGTTCTCTGCGACACCATTTTATACTTAAACTTCAATGGAGTGGGCGATCTGGGCACGACAGGCATTAAAATTAATAGTTGAAGGTAATCTATATTTAGGACCTTTCGAAAACAAATGCCGAATACGTTTATCAACAATACCAGTGATGACATGACCTGCTGGAGCATAGCAAAATTTTGATGTGTTGCATTCACATTCCTTAGGAGTATTATGTACTATTTCAAGGTCAGAAACTATTTTGTTGTAGGTGAAAATAATATTTCTAATAGGCTGTTTATACTTATAACAAATTACAGGACTTTCGGAATTTTTGAAATATTTTGGGATATAATCAACTACATGAGTATTTCGAAAAATACTAGGTAAGTCAATGAAATCAATACCTGTATTAATATATAGTAGTTTTAGAAAATGCCTGACGTGATCAGACGCCTTGTCAATATGGGGTCGGAGAACATGTTGTGTGTAGCTTTGAACTATTGACGCAGCCGCCTTCGCCGCCGGAAAACAACTAATATGTCTCCTTTTTTCTTCGAAAAGGCGAGACAAAAAATGCTATCTCACCCCAACATTTCTTCGAGTCAAAAGCTACCTATCATATAGAGGTATATCAGTTCTACAGTTACATGCATTCATTAACTATAACTTCAAAATATACCTCTCTTCAACCGCGTTCTCCCTTTACGAGGTGTCTCTCCGGTCTATCAAACGCCATCTCCAATAACTAGATGTCTCATATTTGTCATCAACAGTCCTTCCCGTCAAATGCTATCTATCTTATATAGAGATATCCCTTCAACAGTAATCTCTTCAATGCTATCTATCTTATATAGAGATATCCCTTCAACAATCATCTCTTCAATGCTATCTATCTTATATAGAGATATCCCTTCCACAGTCATCTCTTCAATGCTATCTATCTTATATAGAGATATCCCTTCCACAGTAATCTCTTCAATGCTATCTATCTTATATAGAGATATCCCTTCTACAGTCATCTCTTCACTGATATCTGTCTTATATAGAGATATCCCTTCCACAGTAATCTCTTCAATGCTACCTATCTTATATAGAGATATCCCTTCTACAGTCATCTCTTCAATGCTATCTATCTTATATAGAGATATCCCTTCTACAGTCATCTCTTCAATGCTATCTATCTTATATAGAGATATCCCTTCCACAGTCATCTCTTCAATGCTGTCTATCTTATATAGAGATATCCCTTCTACAGTAATCTCTTCAATGCTGTCTATCTTATATAGAGATATCCCTTCCACAGTCATCTCTTCAATGCTGTCTATCTTATATAGAGATATCCCTTCCACAGTCATCTCTTCAATGCTGTCTATCTTATATAGAGATATCCCTTCTACAGTCATCTCTTCAATGCTGTCTATCTTATATAGAGATATCCCTTCTACAGTCATCTCTTCAATGCTATCTATCTTATATAGAGATATCCCTTCAACAGTAATCTCTTCAATGCTATCTATCTTATATAGAGATATCCCTTCTACAGTCATCTCTTCAATGCTATCTGTCTTATATAGAGATATCCCTTCCACAGTAATCTCTTCAATGCTATCTATCTTATATAGAGACATCCCTTCCACAGTCATCTCTTCAATGCTATCTATCTTATATAGAGATGTCCCTTCTACAGTAATCTCTTCAATGCTATCTATCTTATATAGAGATATCCCTTCTACAGTTATCTCTTCAATGCTATCTATCTTATATAGAGACATCCCTTCCACAGTCATCTCTTCAATGCTATCTATCTTATATAGAGATGTCCCTTCTACAGTAATCTCTTCAATGCTATCTATCTTATATAGAGATATCCCTTCCACAGTAATCTCTTAAATGCTATCTATCTTATATAGAGATATCCCTTCTACAGTCATCTCTTAATGCTATCTGTCTTATATAGAGATATCCCTTCCACAGTAATCTCTTCAATGCTATCTATCTTATATAGAGACATCCCTTCCACAGTCATCTCTTCAATGCTATCTATCTTATATAGAGATATCCCTTCTACAGTAATATCTTCAATGCTATCTATCTTATATAGAGACATCCCTTCCACAGTCATCTCTTCAATGCTATCTATCTTATATAGAGATGTCCCTTCTACAGTAATCTCTTCAATGCTATCTGTCTTATATAGAGATATCCCTTCTACAGTCATCTCTTCAATGCTATCTGTCTTATATAGAGATATCCCTTCTACAGTCATCTCTTCAATGCTATCTATCTTATATAGAGATATCCCTTCTACAGTCATCTCTTCAATGCTATCTATCTTATATAGAGATATCCCTTCTACAGTCATCTCTTCAATGCTATCTGTCTTATATAGAGATATCCCTTCTACAGTTATCTCTTCAATGCTATCTATCTTATATAGAGATATCCCTTCTACAGTAATCTCTTTAATGCTATCAATCTTATATAGAGATATCCCTTCTACAGTCAACTCTTCAATGCTATCAATCTTATATATAGATATCCCTTCTACAGTCAACTCTTCAATGCTATTCATCTTATATATAGATATCCCTTCTACAGTCATCTCTTCAATGCTATCTGTCTTATATAGAGATATCCCTTCTACAGTCATATCTTCAATGCTATCTGTCTTATATAGAGATATCCCTTCTACAGTAATCTCTTCAATGCTATCTATCTTATATAGAGATATCCCTTCAACAGTCATCTCTTCAATTCTATTTATCTTATATAGAGATATCCCTTCTACAGTAATCGCTTCAATGCTATCTGTCTTATATATAGATATCCCTTCTACAGTCATCTCTTCAATGCTATTCATCTTATATAGAGATATCCCTTCTACAGTCATCGCTTCAATGCTATCTGTCTTATATAGAGATATCCCTTCTACAGTCATCTCTTCAATGCTATCTGTCTTATATAGAGATATCCCTTCTACAGTCATCTCTTCAATGCTATCTGTCTTATATAGAGATATCCCTTCTACAGTCATCTCTTCAATGCTATCTATCTTATATAGAGATATCCTTTCAACAGTCATCTCTTCAATGCTATCTATCTTATATAGATATATCCCTTCTACAGTCATCTCTTCAATGCTATCTGTCTTATATAGAGATATCCCTTCTACAGTCATCTCTTCAATGCTATCTGTCTTATATAGAGATATCCCTTCTACAGTCATCTCTTCAATGCTATCTGTCTTATATAGAGATATCCCTTCTACAGTCATCTCTTCAATGCTATCTATCTTATATAGAGATATCCCTTCTACAGTCATCTCTTCAATGCTATCTGTCTTATATAGAGATATCCCTTCTACAGTCATCTCTTCAATGCTATCTGTCTTATATAGAGATATCCCTTCTACAGTCATCTCTTCAATGCTATCTGTCTTATATAGAGATATCCCTTCTACAGTAATATCTTCAATGCTATCTATCTTATATAGAGACATCCCTTCCACAGTCATCTCTTCAATGCTATCTATCTTATATAGAGATGTCCCTTCTACAGTAATCTCTTCAATGCTATCTGTCTTATATAGAGATATCCCTTCTACAGTCATCTCTTCAATGCTATCTGTCTTATATAGAGATATCCCTTCTACAGTCATCTCTTCAATGCTATCTATCTTATATAGAGATATCCCTTCTACAGTCATCTCTTCAATGCTATCTATCTTATATAGAGATATCCCTTCTACAGTCATCTCTTCAATGCTATCTGTCTTATATAGAGATATCCCTTCTACAGTTATCTCTTCAATGCTATCTATCTTATATAGAGATATCCCTTCTACAGTAATCTCTTTAATGCTATCAATCTTATATAGAGATATCCCTTCTACAGTCAACTCTTCAATGCTATCAATCTTATATATAGATATCCCTTCTACAGTCAACTCTTCAATGCTATTCATCTTATATATAGATATCCCTTCTACAGTCATCTCTTCAATGCTATCTGTCTTATATAGAGATATCCCTTCTACAGTCATATCTTCAATGCTATCTGTCTTATATAGAGATATCCCTTCTACAGTAATCTCTTCAATGCTATCTATCTTATATAGAGATATCCCTTCAACAGTCATCTCTTCAATTCTATTTATCTTATATAGAGATATCCCTTCTACAGTAATCGCTTCAATGCTATCTGTCTTATATATAGATATCCCTTCTACAGTCATCTCTTCAATGCTATTCATCTTATATAGAGATATCCCTTCTACAGTCATCGCTTCAATGCTATCTGTCTTATATAGAGATATCCCTTCTACAGTCATCTCTTCAATGCTATCTGTCTTATATAGAGATATCCCTTCTACAGTCATCTCTTCAATGCTATCTGTCTTATATAGAGATATCCCTTCTACAGTCATCTCTTCAATGCTATCTATCTTATATAGAGATATCCTTTCAACAGTCATCTCTTCAATGCTATCTATCTTATATAGATATATCCCTTCTACAGTCATCTCTTCAATGCTATCTGTCTTATATAGAGATATCCCTTCTACAGTCATCTCTTCAATGCTATCTGTCTTATATAGAGATATCCCTTCTACAGTCATCTCTTCAATGCTATCTGTCTTATATAGAGATATCCCTTCTACAGTCATCTCTTCAATGCTATCTATCTTATATAGAGATATCCCTTCTACAGTCATCTCTTCAATGCTATCTGTCTTATATAGAGATATCCCTTCTACAGTCATCTCTTCAATGCTATCTGTCTTATATAGAGATATCCCTTCTACAGTCATCTCTTCAATGCTATCTATCTTATATAGAGATATCCCTTTCCCTTCTACAGTCATCTCTTCAATGCTATCTATCTTATATAGAGATATCCTTTCAACAGTCATCTCTTCAATGCTATTTATCTTATATAGAGATATCCCTTCTACAGTAATCTCTTCAGTGCTATCTATCTTATATAGAGACATCCCTTCCACAGTCATCTCTTCAATGCTATCTATATTATATAGAGATATCCCTTCTACAGTCATCTCTTCAACAGCCAATCTATATTTCACTTCTAATACTTTAATATGTTTCACTCCCTATCTCCCATCAACAGACTTAATATACTATCTAGCTATTGTAAAGAATGGAGATTGAAAGTAAATTGTACTAAAACAAAAGTTATGGTATTTAGTAAGGGCGCAATGCTACCACGAAATTTAGTTTTTATATATGATGGTGCTCCATTAGATATAGTTAGTAAGTTCACATATTTAGGTATAGTCTTTTCTACTGAAGGGTCTTCAGCAGAAGCACAAACTACTCTTGCTGGTCAAGCGCAAAGAGCCATTATTTTTAAAATGAATAGGTATTTATACAAATTTACATTTATATCCCCAAAGCATAAATTAGATCTGTTTGATAAATTGATAACTCCAAATTTAAACTATGGATGTAACGTGTGGGGATTTATGCAAGCTATATCAATTGAACGATTGCATTTACAGTTTTGTAAACACATTTTGGTTGTTAAGAAGACAACTCAAAATGATTTCATATATGGTGAACTTGCAATCAGGACTGTTATTCATTCGATATTTGGAGATCGCTGAGCCCGATACTTATATTTAGTTATCGGTGGTACATTTTCAATTTCTGTTGTTTTCTTACTTAATTTTGATTCGGTGGTTCCACTACTCCGGCCGATATAAGGCTCTGGGTATTGCTTAACCATTCATAGGAGATGTTGTCTGCTTTTTAATTTAGTCTTTTGGCTGTTACTTGTGATACGCAGGCTTCATAACCGCTGCTCCCAACTAAATTTCATTATGTTTATTTCGCTCTTCGGGGCATTTAATTTTATCAATTACTGGGACCATACGCGGTATGACATGGGGAAGAAATATACTCCATGTCCACCGCCATATGCACCGCCATATGCATGCCCATATTCGGGATGGTTAACATTTTGTACTATTGATTTTATGAATATTGAGTTCTGCTCAACCCGGGGCTAGAGGGCGTGAGCGGTAGCTAGTATATTTCACTACCGTTCATGAAGAGTCTCAATCAAACCGAGACTGCAATATTTTGTATAGGTCGTGTTCAGCCGTTTCCAAAGGTCCACTCTCATACTCCTTTTTTTTGGCAGAACGTCATTTATTACAAGAAGATATTTGTAATCCTACAAAATCTCTCTATATATAATGGGTATCTAGCCAATTCGCCATAAACATCTGCGTTGCTGGTTGATAGTTTCACATTTAGCACCTTTTTGCAAAACTTTAAGTGTATTCTCTCCAACTGTTTTGATTTGGTGTTCCCCCATACTTCACATGCGTAATTTAGAATTGATGTTACAAAGGATTCAAACAGCTGGCATAGTGTTCTAGGAGTGAATTCATACTTTTTTATATAATGCAAAAGTACTCCCATGGCTTTTAATCCTTTTCCAGAAAGGTTTTGTTGGTTTAATATAAAGGACCCTGTATAGTTAAATACAACGCCTAAATAATTAAAATCATTTACAGTTTTCAACTGATCCCCCGAATAAGTCCATTTCTCATTGGCTAAAAGTCCACCTCTCCGTCTAAAAACAACGATCTTAGTTTTGCCTGTATTCACTTCCAGACCCCATTTGCAGCAGTAATCATGTAACTTATTCAGACTACATTGCAGATCCTCGGGTGTCTCGCTCAAAATAGCCATATCATCCGCAAAATGCAAAAACATTAAGGTAACATCCTTAATATTAAGTCCACTATCGGGTCCTTCCATCCGTCCGCTTGTACGTCCGTCCATTTGTATGTGCAAATTACAAAACGAACTGCGTTGCTTGGTTTAGATTTTTAATTTAAAGTGAACGGTCCTTATGATTTATGATGTCAACATTGTAGCACCTTCATTTTTCATCCGATCTTTACCAAACTTTACCAGATTGTTAATATCAATAAAACGGGACAGTGTAAATAAACCAGATTATAGGGTGCACTAAACCTCACGCTTACCCAACTGTCATCCCAATAAACGGGACAGTGTAAATAAAGAAATAATCTCCATGAACTATTCTCTAAACAAGAAGGCAGCATAAATAAGCAATATAAAACACAAAGATTCTCGTGTATATATAAATACAAAATAGCTATAGCCTAGAAAGCCACAAAGAAGGTCCTCAATGACTTGGCAGAAGCCAGAACAACAAGAGAACAAACCAAAAAGATTCGGATTGCATTTCAGGTCCCTGGGATCCATGTCAAGGTCACTGTTACTATAAATAGAAAAAATGCTTTTTGCTTAATAACTTAGAAATGAGGAATTGAAATAATTAAACGTGCTGTATATGTAGCTTATACGGAAAGGAAACTAGGAAAAGCATTTAAATAACTGGGATCAAGGTGAAGGTCATTGATACTGAAAATAGAAAACATGGTTTCCACTAAATAAACTCAGTTAGGAATGAGATATTTGAACAAAACGTAATGGTAGAATGTTTAATGTATGTCTAGCTTCAAATGTTGATTGACGTACATATCACGTCATTTATGCTTTGACTCGAAATGCATCACGTTGCGGTATACAATATGTTGAACAAAGTTCGATTTCGTGAACATAAATATAATGCAGGTATCCTAAAAGTTACAAAATTACTTGTACCAACACTTTCGTCAGTCAGGTCATACTTTTAGTAACGTTACTGTTCAACCGGTTGAATATATCATTTATGATAATTTTGCTACTAAAAGCTTTGAAATAAAATCTAGACATATTGTGAAACTTAAGTGAATGAAAAACTTGCAGACACCATATCCACTCGGCCTTAATGACAATATTTATCAGCAAGGAAATATTTCAAAATATTATCCTTATATTGACATTGTTTCTACATTTTCTATTTGAAAGCGTAACTGTAGGTCTCATGATTGTAGGCGTAATGGTAACGTCAAACGTAAATCGCGTGTAATTATTTCAGTTGCTGATTTACATGCTATTTTTAAACAGACTGGGAAGCACTCTGTGCTTTCACGACTTACCTCTTTGTCCATTTCTTCACTAAACTTGATCGACGAGGAAGCAGACAAATTGTTCATTCCTAGGCAAGTTCTAAAAATTCTATATCTTAATAAGGGTATTGATTTCATTGACATGCCTAATATTTTTTGAGATTATTATGTAGTTGATTTTATCCCTAAATAAATCAAAAATTCCTAAAGTCCTGTAATTTGTTATAAGTATAAAAAAAACTATTTGAAATATTATTTTCAACTACAACAAAATAGGTTCTGACCTTGATATATTAAATAACACTAATATAGCACATCACAATTTTGCTATGATCCAGCAGGTCATGTCATCACTGGTAATTTCGATATTGTTGATAAACGTATTCGGCATCTGTTTGCCAAAGGTCCTAAGTATAGATTACCTTCACTATTGATTTTAATGCCTGTCGTGCTCAGATCGCCCAATCCATTGAGGAGTTTAGTATACAATGGTGTCGAAGAGAACATGAGGACACAAACTCCTTTTCTACTTGGGAAAGGTCAATGTTTCAAACACGTATTAACTGTTATAATGCTAAAAATGCTAAACCCTCTTTACTTCTCCGAGACCTAAATTTAAATTTGTTTTACTTCCTGCTGATAAAGCAGCTAATATGTAATTATTGTTTGACGCCTACATTACGTCAATGTTTTATCTCTAGAACTCGGTATCACTAATTCGTATACTCCAGTTCAATCTACTGAGGATGATGTTGTTTCCACACATAATACTCGGTGCACTACTTTCAAGGCTGGGGTAGACGAAAAGCAGAACAAACTGCCAACTATGTACTGGATTTTTTAATTACATAAAAATCCGTATATGGCCCGTTTTAATTCGAATTCTAGCGCATGCACCACCACAAACATCTCCAAACTGTTAACTTCTTGTCTTACTGCCGTGAAAGATCACGTTAAACAATGTTGTGCTAAAACGTATGACAACTCTGCGATTAGTTTATTTTGGTCTATTAAAAAATCAGTAGAAGTTCTTGATAACATTTGCAATAAACGTCAAGTTCTATCTATAAGTACTTATTACTTCTCTACACTATATACAACCTTACCACATCACCTTATCAAAGACAAGCTTATTGCTCTTATTCAATATACTTTTGCTAGAGAACAGTTTTGGTCTGTAATAATATTTAAGCGTTTTTTTACTAACGGCAGTTTAGAAAATTACACTATTTGGACTTGCCAAGAAGTTGATGAAGCACTCATCTTCCTATTAGGCCTCACACTTACCCTACTGTCATCACATTAAAATAGGACAGTGTAAATAAAGAAATCCCCGCCATGATCTAATCACTAACCAACAAGGCAGCATCAATAGGCAATTTAAGTAAAACACAAATATGCTCGTGTAAATATAGTACAAAAAAAAACTAGAAAGCCACAATGATGGTACTCAGTGACTTGGCAGAAGAAATATTGTTACTGAAATAGAACAAGAGGAACAAGAGGGCCTGTATCGCTCTACTGTCTATATGGAGTCTGTGGCGATATTAGTTTTTGTGGAACATAAGACAATCCTTTGCCCCTGCATTGAGCAAAATGGCAGTCGAACAGATATTACTGTTTAAGTCCCCCAAGTACCCACGAAGAGTGGCCCTTTTACACTAGAGTAACAAAACCGTTGTATAAATGCATTCACATTTGAACAAGGCAGTAATATTTTGTGTTTTTTCTACCCGATTACCCACTAGGAGGCCCAGCAGACGGAACCAAAATACGAAGACTGATTGTGCATCTACACATCCTTAACTAAGAAATACACCACAAATAAACATGAAATCTCATAGGGGTATGGAGGGAGTTAGCATCGCAAGGCGGAAACTCTGTTATAATAAATAACTGCAAGTTCCGCAAGTTGTGCCCCTGTAGGGAAGCCTCTTTATGCAGACGGTCAAAACTCGTTTTATATAATTATGTTGTGCCTCGAGTCCCTAAATAACCATACCATATTAGAGCTAGAGGAGCATTTTAGTAAAAACAGATGTCTTCCCCACTGCTGAAAAGGCCATAAATCCGCCAAAAATCATTCAACTAAAACACGTTAAGGATATACGCAACCTGGCTGAGGAGAACTAGTCCGGACAAAGTTTATGTATTAAAACCTATAAAGAGCCACATCTCCAATAAAAATCATTCAACAGGAACACAACATTAATATGCACAACTTGGCTTGGTAGAACAGGAGATATAGCAGGGACAAAGTTTGTATATAAAAACCTTTAAAGGGCCATAACTTTGCCAAAAATAATTCAACCTGAACACGATAACGATATAAGCAACCTGGTTGAGGAGAACTAGTCCGGACAAGGTTCAACCGGAACACAACAACAATATGCACAATTAGGCTTGGTACTCCTCATTCCTGCCAAATTTCATTACAATTCAGCCAGGAGTTCACGAAATCTTATCCGGATAATGTTTGTGTATAACTCTGTCAAAATATAATTCAACATGAACAAGGCAAAATACACTATTTTAACTACATCAAGGGCCATAACTCTAGCATTGCTCATTTGATTTGACTTGTTTTCGACCTTGTCCAAGCTTTTATTGATATTAACAACCTCCTAAATTTTGGTAAAGATCGGATGAAAAATGAAAGCCCTATCATATTAACAAGGCAAAATACAGAATATTTAACTAAATAAAGGGCCATAACTCTAGTTTTACTAGTCCGATCTTGCTGATTTTCAAACTTGTCCGAGCCTTTATTGATATAAACAATATCAGTAAAGATCAATTAATAAATGAAGGTGCTAGAATGGTCACAAGGCAGACAAGACAAAATATGGCATTTTTCGTTAATTCAAGGGAAATAACTCGTGTTACTAGTCCGATTTAGCTTGTTTTCGAACTCGTCCGAGGTGAAAATTGGTAAAGATCGAATGAAAACTGAAGGTGCTAGAGTGTTGACTTCGGTGTTTCTGGTCTGATTTGGTTGGTTTTCGAACTTGACCGAGCTTTTGTCAATATGAACAATCTGGTAAAGCTTGGTAAAGGTAGGATGCAAGGTAGAATGTTGACAAGACAAAATATAGCAATTTTCGTAAATTCAAGGGAAATAACTCCGGCGTTACTGGTCCGATATGGCTGGTTTTTGAACTCGTCCGAGCTTTAATTGATATTAGTAATCTGGTAAAGCTTGATAAATATCGGATGAAAAATGGAGGCGCAAGTGTTGACAAGACAAAATATAGCAATTTTCGTTAATCCAAAGGCAATAACTCCAGTGTTACTGATCCGATCTGGCTGGTTTTTAAACTCTTTCGAGCATTTATTGATACTAATAGTCTGGAAAAGTTTGGTAAAGATAGAATGAATAATTGAGGCGCTAGACTTCAGACAAGACAAAATACACCAATTTTCATTAATTTAAGTAGACATGTGACATCAAAAACACAAATGGATGATTAATAGGGCTATCGTCATGGAACGATGGGTGTTTAAATCAGGTTCTAGGGTACACCAGACCTCACGCATACACTACTGTCATTCAATAAAACAGGATAGGTTAATAAAGAAATCCCCGCCAAGCTTTATTCTCTAACAAACATTAATAGGCAATATAAGTATGTAATGTTGAATAATCGATTCCTAACCGTATGTCCTCGATAGCTCAGTAGTAAGAGGCTGGTACGGTAAACGAGAGACCCTAGGTTCGACCAGAAACCCTGGGTTCGAGTCCCTGATGAAGCACGATTATTTCATCACCCGTTATAATTATTGGCGAATAATAGATCCCTAACTGTATGTCATTGATAGCTCATTAGTTAGAGCGCTGGTACGGTAAACCAAATACCCTGGGTTCGAGTCCCAGAAGAGGCACGACGTTTTCACCACCTTTTGTATTGCATAGGTTAGGTTATGATAACCTCGATTATACACCATTTACCTGTAGCGCTTACATACACCCCACCAGGCTGATATTCGTCTCTGAATTTCTAATTATACACGAACCACCGCTGTTGTTTCTCTGGATGCTCCTGGACGAGCTCCTAAATATAACAGATGGTGCAAAACCACAAAGTATGTATTCAATGAATAAAGGGTTAGACAAGACGCGATTTGAGACAAACTTCAAAATCCACCGTCCTTTGAGGATTTAGACACTATCATAGAGACGACAAGCTGTGCGGTCGTCGTAGAAAGTGAAATACATGGTAGCGAACTGTAAATTGGTCAACAATTAAATATGCAGTGCGTTGCGAAATGTTAGGGTTATACCTCTTTTTATGAACGTTATAACAAGTACATGCAGATATTACAAATATTACGAATATTTAAGTCCTCAACAAGACTACAAACTCTAGAAAAACGAGTAAGCTGAGAACATAGAACCCATAAGAAATTTCGCTTGTCGTAGATGATGCTAGGCTAGAAGGTGTTGATTATAGTAAATAAGAAAGGGTTGTCAATGTTCAATATGTCATCCAGATACCGAGAGGTGTCATTAAAATGCTTCAATTACATATACCTGAGTATCGGGTAAAAGCCGAAACACGACATCTCTTTCATAGCAATACAAAGCACACATTTGCAAGAGGCGCACATGCGTACTCCTAGGGATACCAACAATGTATTTGTCTATATATGGTAATTATCTGGCAAAATATAGGAAAATAAATACTTCACAAACTTCTTGGCAAGTCCACATAGTGCAATTGTCGAAATAAGCCACCTGTATTAAACTTGTTTAGATGACCTATTTTATAAATACATGTATGATTGGACATCCCATCTGTTAAAGTGTCAACCTGTTGTTTCACGAGGAGCTGGTCCACCTGACAGAGGTATTCTAAAGCTGGGTGACATCCTGGTGGTCGGGTGAATTGGATGAATTGGCTATCCATGCCCATGCTGGCCAACCAGACCGTAACATTAATTTAACTTAAATAATACAAATGTCTTGGGTAAAATTATTTTATTCGACCCCTTTCGTCATAAATATCACGTGAAATACGCATTACATTTGAAAACGCAACACTGGGTACTGGTCGTATTTCTAGAGATATTAAAGATGTTAAACATAACTGTGTTTTAAATAAAAGCAGTAAAGCAAATCTTATACCACTACTTATCGCCATATGTTAACCTTTTGGGACAAAGAGACTTCCGTACTAACATAACATAACATCTTGATTTGAACAAAAACAGCGGACTAAAAATAATCGAACATCAAAAAGGTTGCGTTTTGGAATGTCAATGATAATTTGTGTAGGTAATAGTAAAATGTTTCGCCATTTTGATACGATGAACAACGACGAACGTGCGAATTCTGATCATTATACTAATAGATTAAGAGAATAAGTATATTTTACGCACTGATGATCTCACCTCGAATGGACAATGACACACGCTATTGTGGGCATGACTTATATTAAACAAAAGGGGCAGATATAAAACTATTTTTATCAATATTCGAAATCATTTTTTAAATATGTTTCTAATATGTGACACATTCATGTATTTAATTTCATTTTTTTTTTAAATTATATTTATGTTACTGTGATTATTGATGTGATAACGGTCAGCTATTTGTGAATATAGTTTATAGTTACATAGATGTATAAATAATGTATTTTCATTAGTACCTTTCTGTTTTAAGAAACATTACGTTTTTTTGATCAGGGTAATACTGAACAGTCTTGTTTATGGTTATTTCATATTTGCCACAGTTACACTCCATTGATGCTTATCTATAAACTATGAATGTACTTATAATTTTTTCGGCCTTTATGCGGTTTTGAACGCCAGTAGTAGATGCCAAATTCCATGAAGCACGTTTTGAGTTTTATGGTAAATTTCCATTCTCTACAAGCCTTAAAACGGCATATTGCCGCAAACATGCTTATCAATTCGTATATTTACATTATTTTCCCGTTATCGTGGTACTAACGGATAAAATGTCAGTGTTTTTTAAGACCATAAAATACACTTTCCATTGATAATATTGGATGCTTGCGCATTAGCTCCGCCGTCTATCCGACCGTCCGTCCGTCTGACCCTGAAAGTGGGTGTATATATATCTCCTTCCACAGTTTTCAATCAATAGTTTCAAATATTTACAGGATGCCATGGCAAAATTTAGGCCAAATTAAAAACAAATGTTACGTGATATCTTCACCAAAAGCGTTGATTCCATTATTTTGAAATATCATACACAGATATATTATTTGTGTTTGCCTTTATGTAGTATGTTCAATATGACCACCATTTTGACACACATTTACATAGAGTTGTATTAGGAAACATTAGAAATGAGATCACAACTAAAGGATTTAGTTAATACTTTATCTCAAAATTCCCTAGGTAATGAGCCCTCTCAGGCTTGTGTTCCTGGTGAACATCTTTATTCAAGTTTGTCACTATGGCCAAACGGAGATACAATTAAATGAAATCTTAAACTCTATCTCCAAACCTACTGATACCAAATTGGTTTGATGCTTAATATCAATATGATTTCAGATGTGTTGACCGTGAGAAAATATGGCGTGTGGCTTTCTGAGTTCTTGTCCATGATATTGAAAACTAGTCACATTTCTACTTGTGTACACACAAGCTAATTTATTTCATTAAGTTTGTTGCACATTTCGCTGAGTACTGAGTACTACATACTGAGTTATTACCCTTGATTTTTGAAAAATAGGCTCTTCATTATTAAAAAATGGGAAACCTTTAAAAATCTCCTTGGGTCTTTTTATTTGAAAATGCATTTACACGTCCAATAGCATGTTTTTATGTTATTTCTTCAAATCTTGTCTGAGGTGCTTTGGAAGAAATGGGCGTTTAAAATATTAAGGAATAATGTAAACAAATTATTTTGTTACTGAAGAGCAGTCATGCAAGATGTTGAGGTATACTCTGCCTGTTGTAGATGACTGACTTGAAACCTGGGATGAGACTGGAAGCTGTTGACAGGGCACACCCCAATCTTGTCTGTGTGGCAACCATAGGTGTGTTTCTTTTTAATATCAAATAATGCTCCTTTTATTTTTAAAATGACATACGTAACAACTAATCATGTACACAGTTTTGATGCATGTACAATACTCGTCATCTATTCATGTTCACTTCTCATAATCTATTCATCTACAATACTAATACACAAATCGACTATGCTTGTACAATACGCATCAACTCATAATGTTCATTACTCATCAACTAGTCATGTACAATACTAATACACTATTTATGTACACTACTCCTCAACTAGTGATGTACACAGCTCATCAACTATTCAGGTACACAACTCATGAACTATTTGTGTACACTACTCATCAACTATTTGTGTACACTACTCATCAACTATTAATGTACACTACTCATCAAGGCTAGTAATATACAATACTCATCAACTATGCTTGTTTCATCCTCATCAGCTATTCACAAACTTTACAAGGAGACTTTCTATGGTGAGCAGGTATTTAGCTTTATTGAATTTGGGGTAAGTAAGTCAAAGGTCAAAGTCACCATTAATTGAATAAATCGCATGCTTACAGTTTAAGCACTTTGTCTTTTCAACAACTCTACATAATGTGTTGCGATATGCTAATGAAACTTCACAAGTAGGCTGTTCTTGGTGAGTGATGAAACATTTGAGGTCAATAGGTAAAGGTCACCATGACCTGATGAGGAAACAATATAACTGATCTATATCTCTACAAGGTTTGAAGCCATCCTTAAGGCGAAAGGTAAAATGATAACCCATGGTTTATGATAACTCGTATTGGCTTTATAATTCTACAAGATGTGTATCTCAAACTTCACAGGTAAATGTCTTTGCTGAGCAAATAACCCCAATTCTGTTTTGGGGTCAAAAAGGTCAAGGTAACCATATGGGGGTCGTGAACAACCTTGTCCGCTCTTTAACATTTCACAGCTAGACCGTCCATGGTAAGAGTATGACCTCTGTTGATTTTGGGATTTCGATTGTTGAAAGGTCAAGGTCAACATTACAAATCACCAACAGTCTTGTCCCCACCTTTTTTTTTCTCAAGATTTGCAGTGATACTATTTTTTATTGGTTAAAGTATCTCAAATGCAAGTGTAACGGAACCAAAAACATACCATGTTTATTAGATATATATAACCTATGAAAATCTTGAGGAAAGTCATATTGCATAGGTTTTGCTAAATTCTGTTTCACATCTATTTTGAATAGTATTTGTGTTTATTTTAAACACATGTTATTTCAAAGACAACATACTATACACATGTTGCATACACTCCATAATAAATAGATTGGAATGAAAGCAAATTGCTTATAGAGATCATCTCTATCATTGTGTTTGCATGACCTTATTGCCATTTTGCCTCTGTGATATTCCTATTTTTCTTAAATCCGTTTCAGTGGCAATATCTAGCGATAACCTGTTGCATATACACTTTGATGGTTGGGGTAAATCTTTTGACTATTATGCAAATCAAGATTCGACAGATTTGCATCCCATTGGATGGATGGAAGCAAACATGAAACAGAACAAACACTTAACCCAGGAACTGCAGGCTCCAAAAGGTAGGTACATTTGGTTAATCATGGACACATGTATCGTAATTATATAGTGTATACCTTTTTACTCAATAATATCTTATTGAAACAAACCTGTATTAAGAGACCGACAAAAGGAAGAGAAAAAGCAGTCTTTAATCAGCGGCGGTCTCTCAATACGGGTAAATTGTGTTTGCATATTTAAAACAATTACAATTAATAACTGAAGAGTGGTGTTTCTTAAAACAGGTGCTCTCTTCATATATGTGGGAATTATTAAATAAATGAATATTTAAAACCACCAATACATAGTTTCTGTAAAATTCAACGGTTTTATTTAATACATTATATATCGGTAACTAACAAAAACAAGAGGCCCATGTGGGCCTGTAGGCGCTCTACTGGTATCAATAGTATAATGATTGAAATTTATTTGGGAAAAAGTTATGCACGTATCGAACCTTTGACGGTTCGTACCCAGATAACTAGGCGATTCGTACTGTGGCCATTGGACGTTCCCTACCCGGGCCATTGTACGTTTCGTATTGCAGTTTATGTTCTGTTTTTAATTCTTGTAGTTTTTATATTCATTTTCGAAAGGGACACACCTTAATCTTGAAGTTTGTACCAAGCATTTACATAAAATACTTGATAAAATATTATTAATAGTAAGGCATTGCCTTGAATTTTTGTGTTTCTTGCTTTTTTAGTCAACATAACCTCTCAATCTGTGAATATAATGCAATTTGTCACAAATCTAATAATTATGTGAGTGACCATGTGGAGAATGGAATACGTGGTTTCCTTAATTTTTACCTAATTTTAGACATGGTGGCCATCTTTGAAAACTGGCGGCCACGAGAAACACAAATCTGAAGGGGTCTTTCCTAAAGATCATTGTGATTAAGTTTCATAAAACTCCTTCAAGCGATTTCAGAGAAGATGTCATCTTTAGCCTTTTCCTATATAAACTTTGGTTATTGGAAGAAACCAAAAACACAAACTTAATAGACGCCAACCATTGTGATAAAGTTTCAACAAAATCCTTCAAAAGGTTTTAAAAAAGATGTCATATTTAACCTTTTCCTATATTAGAGTTATATAGGAAAAGGTTAAATATGACATCTTTTTTGAAACCTTTTGTAAACGCTGGGTCACCTTGGCGAACATTTTGATTATTCGACGATAACGAAATACACAAATTTGATAGAGACATACTCAAGGAACATGTATATGATATTTCATTAGAATGGAATAAGAGGTTTTGGAGGAGATGTCGTTTGAAATTTCCTTAAATGTGACCTAGTTTTAGCCACGGCGGCCATCTTGGACAACTGGCGGCTGCGAAAAACACAAATCTGAGGCGCACTATCCCGAAGATCATTGTGAAAAAGTTTCAACAAAATCTTTCAAAAAGTTTCAGAGAAGATGTCATTTTTAGCCGTTTCCTATATAACTCTATGTAAACTTTGGGTCGTCGTGGCGGCCATTTTGATTATTCGACGATAACAAAAAACAGAAATTTGATAGAGGCAAACCTAAGGAACATGTATATGATATTTAACTGGAATGGATTAAGTGGTTTCGGAGGAGATGTCGTTTGAAATCTCTTTAAATTTGACCTAATTTTAACTATGGTGGCCATCTTGGATGACTGACGGTCGCGAAAAACATAAATATGAGGAGGACTATCCTAAAGATCAATTTGATTAAGTTTTGATCAAAATCCTTTAAGCGGTTTCAGAGAAGATGTCTTATTTAGACTTTTCCTATATAACTCTGTATTTTGGGTTGACGTGGTGGCCATTTTGATTAATCGACAATAACACAAAACACAAACTTGATAGAGGCCAACCCAAGGAACATGTATATGATATTTCACTAGAATGGAACAAATGGTTTCGGAGGAGATGTTGTTTGAAATTTCCCTAAATTTGACCTAATTTTAGCCATGGCGGCCATCTTGGATGACTGCCGGCCATGAAAAACACAAATCTGAGTAACATTGTGATAAAGCTTCATCAAAATCTTTCAAGCGGTTTCAGAGAAGATGTCGATTTTATAAAATTGCTAACAGACGGACGGACGGACGGACGGACGAACGGACGGACGACGGACAAAAAGTGATCGCATAAGCTCGCCTGGCCTTTGGCCAGTAGAGCTAACAATGAATTTACAAATATGCCACCTCTGTAATTAAAGTCCTTTCTGGTTCAGAGTGTAAAGTCTAAAAGTATCCGTTACACTATTATATAATTGTTTCACTGTCGAAGTCTAATATTCATGAGTCAGTCCGAATTCAAATATCTAATCCAATTCAAGTCTTAATTGTTTATTCACCATTAGGAAATGTTGCCTGCTTTTTAATTTAGTCTTTCGATTGTTACCTGTGATACGCAGGCTTCGTATTCTCTGCTCCCAGCTAAATTCCATTTTATTTATTTCGCCCATTGTTTTCTCGTTTAGGGCAGAGCGTTTTGTTAGAAACTGGGACCATACGGCGCTGGCCATGGAATGGTGTGAAAACACTTCATTGAAGGTTCCATGTTCACCGTCATATGCTTACCATCTTCGGGATGGCTAAAATTTATAGACTTTTGGCATTTTAAATATTGAGTTCTGTTCAACACGTAGATATAGGGCGTGAACGGTAGAAACCACTTTTCACTACCGTTCATGAACAGTCTCAATCAAACCGAGACTGCATAATGTTTTGTATTTTTCGCGTTCGACGTTTTCCAAATTTCTACTTTCATACTTTTTGATATATCACAGTAGCGTTGCATGTGCAGTGTGGCGGCGGTAAAACGTCTCCCCATGCTTGCAATCAGAACTGTTATTCATTCGGATCTTTGGAGATCGCTGAGCCCGATATTTACAGATATTGGTGGTACATTCTCAATTACGTTTGGTTTCTTACTTGAATTTCGAATAGGTGGTACCACTATTCCATCCTTAAAGATTCTGAGTATTGTTTAATCGCCCTTAGAATATGTTGCCTGCTTTTTATTTAGTCTTTTGACTTTTTAAGAAGACAAAACATGGTTAATAAAAAATGATGCCACCTTTTTGAAACTATGTACCCATTTGCGAAGGAATATGCCAAATTTGGGCAAAATGTTATTGACAACAACCTGAACAAGATAGACAACCCATTTTGGAATGATGTATATAGTTCATTGAGCAACTAAAAACATAACTTGCTCCAAATTCATGGAATGAAATATTGATGGAACTAGTTTTTCTCAATGATACAATTAAGACTGGAAGAAATTGTTTATATAGTATACGTTAAATATTATTTTTGTTAATGATTTTGTAGATGAAAATGGTGACTTTCTGTCTTTTGACAAGAAAAATACGGACACTTTTCGAACCTTATTGAATATGAACAAAAAGGGCAATAAAATCAACAGTCAGACATTTAGAAATTACAAAAGATAAATGTAAAATATTTGGATCCATTCAAAACTTAGTCATGTATCTAATTAAGAAAGATGACAAGAGGTGCAAACATATTTACAAAACTCTGAATAGAAAAAGAACTGAACCGAAAGCAATACTTAAATAGAATCAAGAACATTCAGAAAAAAGCAAAGAAGAATGGATAAGTATAGTTTAACTACCATTTAACATAACAAAAGACACATCACTTATTTGGTTACAAACAAGATTACTACATCGTATTTAGCAACTAATAAACTTCTTGTTAAAATGAAGATTATTAATAATGACAGATGTTCGTTTTGTAATGCAGACACGGAATCATTAATCCATTTGTTTTTGGCACTGTAGAAATGTGCAGTCTTTCTGGAATAGAGTTGTGACTGACTTAGAGAGGGATGCCATCATCTTAATAATTTAACAGTAAACATGAGTACAATTATATTGGGAGATATTGCACTTGATGATACTTTAAATTATCTTATTTTAGTAGCCAAGAAATGTATTTATGCTTGTAGAATAGAGGGGAAAATCACCGTGTTTAACAATGTATAAAAACTCAGTACTTTACCAATATAACAGAGAAAAAGTAATAGCCTTCAGAACAAATTCTATTGACAGATTTAATGAAAATTGG
The DNA here is from genome assembly GCA_037043455.1 of Cyrtodaria siliqua. Lineage (NCBI taxonomy): Eukaryota > Metazoa > Mollusca > Bivalvia > Adapedonta > Hiatellidae > Cyrtodaria > Cyrtodaria siliqua. Next base: position 156,868 of record JAWPHD010002500.1, on the reverse strand, counting down.
CAAACTTACACTAATCTTATTGAACATAATTAGAATAAGGGTATTTTAAAATCAATGGAAGTATATTTTTCCACCTATTTGTTTTTGTATTTTTTAGGCAATTAGCAATATTATATATGTCATTTGTATATAAAAAGGGAAACAATCCGCTTTTTAAATATTGACTGATTATAGCATGAATTATCCCCCATTCTGTAACATGTATAGCATATTGTTGTGGCAACAAAAAGAATAGAGAAAAAACTCCATCATAGCATTGATTGGATTTAATTGTAATATAATGTGTTAATGTGTGTTTATGATAGTATACGTTAGCCTAATATAAATCATTTTACCACAGTGACATATAACATTTTCGGTGGTACTGTTTTTTATTGTTGTTTCTTATGCATGCAATATGAAAAAATCTTGATTAAGATAAGCAGAAAAACTTGTTAGATTCTTTCTTGTATGAATATGTATTTGGCTGGCATGTACTATGAATACTTTGTTTCATAGATATATCACTATTACAGTTGCTAATTATTGTACGGTACTACGGGGAATGATTCTCCGACCCGTCAGTGGCAAAAAGGCCGCTGGGTGTTTAAACCAGGGTTTAGGTTGCACCAAAACCTCAATCTTACCGTATTGTTATCGCAAAAAAAAACGGGACAGTGTAAATAAAGATATCCCCGTCAGGTTATAATCTCTAACAAACAAGGCAGCATTAATAGGTAATATAAGTAAATGATCAAGTATATATAATATAGTAAACAAAAGCCCAGAAAGCCACAAAGTAAATAAAGTTTCCAGAGTCAAGAAAAGTCATGACTGCGATGTAATCCACCACTAATATAACTTTAATATGAAATCACTATATTAATTTGGTGATATAGTTATATAATCAAATTAGATCAAGATTAAAGGAAAAGATAAGTATAATATACGCACAGACATGTATACTATAAAGAAATATAAAAAGATCGGACAGGAAAAGTAGCATTCAAGGAGAACAGTCAATCACAAAACAGAAACAACACACAAACGGACAAACAAGAAGGCTATTTATACATTGCAATATATATTCAGGGTGAGAAGAAAACGAAGACTTATTGAAACATCTATATCTTAACATTTTTCTTGTCAGAAAATATGTTTGTTTTACAAATAATATCATTCAGGATGGCAAAAGAATGGTACCAATAAACACCTATAATTCAAATCAAATAGCTATCGTTTGTGTCACCAAACGTAACCACAATTTATTTTTTAAGAATTAAAATGTGATCAAGAAGTTCTTGTTATGAACTTGAAACATAACAAATGAATTTGAAATCACGATTAACCATCTTTCTGCGCAGTTTTAACATTCACACACAACGAAAACGATTTTACCAACGATTTGCCATCCAAGGGTGCACGTGAACGACTATGCGTGCAGTGTACACACGTGCATACATAGCAAAATATGGTAACTTTTGGTACTATTTATTAATTTTAGGTCATGATGGAAAGTTCAAATGGAAGAAATACCTAAAAAACAATAAGTGCCTACCTGTTCCTTATAGCTGGTTTACCAAGGTATGACGGCTCCTAACAGAGATAGTAAATAAATGTGTTATCAAATATATTTTTAATATTCATTGTCTATTGTATTGAACTTCTTTGTATTTATGCTAGTAACTCTTGACGTATTGCTAGGTATTACTAGTACTCAACAAGCGCGTATAAGGTATGGTGCTCAGGTACACATCATTGTTATGGTCCTTAAAACCACGACCTCTCATTCTCGGATACGCCGCATTACCACTAGCCCTAAGTTCACCCAAAGTTGTTATCGTTAAACTAGACAACATAATTGTAAACGCTAATGATATATTAAAGAAAATGGAGTAAACAAAAGCAATGTCATAACAGATAAATAAAATTAGTAGTAACATACTGTTTGGACTGCCTTTGTTTCTGTTTTCCAGTTGTAATATGCCTATCATTTTCCAAATAGTAATATAGTACTAAACTGCCCGGAGGAGGCGGGAAATAATTAAGGTGGGAGGATGGGATGGAAGGAACACATATATCAGGATCACTTATCATTGTATTGTAAATAAAAGCAAATATGTATTATTCCACCAAGAGAGACTATCAAAAGAAAGAGAGAAAAACGATCTCTTAACACAGATGCTACCTTAAAACAGATGCATTTAGATTTAAAAATAATAATTTCTAACTAAAATGGCTGTCTTCAAAGGCAGATGGTCTATTGATCAGTTTTCAATTTGACTGTATTATATGTATATGGTACACAGGAACAGATTGGGTATACAACTAGTAAACTGGAAGAGTCCGTCTATGGTGAACTATACGGACGAACAGATAAAGCTGTCAATAATAGGACAATAGGTAAGGCATTATATAACGTTTTGAGCCTTTCTTAAGCCTGAACTGAAGAATTTCATTTAAATGTCATATTTAACTCTTCTGATGTAAGACTAACAGAGGTTATGCCTAAGCGCATTTACTTTTTTCGACCATCTGCTAACTGTTTATTTTTTTGGCGACTCCAAAACCCATAGACCTGATTTTCCGACAATTTCACATGAAAATTGAGTTTGATGTCTTGTTGGTCTTAAATTAAACTAAGGTGGCCATCACAGCTAAAAATACATTTAACAAGAACACGTGTGTTACCGCAACTTCTCTGATTATGCTTGAATGAAAGTCGTAACTGTGTCAGTGCTTGAGTGACGTAAATGTTTATGCACGCACTACCGAATGTCCGGTACCGTCTGTCTGTCGGTCTGTTTGTCTTGAAAGGTATGTTTTGCCTATCTCCTGCCACAGTTTTAATTACAATTACAATTGAATGTTGTTTAAGGGCATCAACACAGAATAGGTTATTTAGAGCCGCTCCATAGAGAGGGCAAGGATACATAGGAATCCGGTGACCTGCCCAACTCTTAATATCGAATAGATCCTTATGGTTCTTTTACGTGCTCGGAGGATACACCGATACACGGGACCGCCCGGTTTACGTCCCCATCCGACGGACCAGGCTAAGGGAAAGTGTCTTGCCCAAGAACACACCGACGGAACTCAGTGGCACCACGGAGGATTGAACCCGGGGCCTCCGGTTACAAATCCGCCGCGCTACCGACTGCGCCACGCCAGCCCTCTGCCACAGTTTTAAACCGACTGTTTCGAAACCTTGTAGGATGTCTAAATCTGATGCCAAAATAGGCATATCAATTCGGCGTCAAAATAAAAATTTATTGTTGGAGTTAGGACCCTTGTTTCTTCGTATTTTACATGAAATATATTGTGTGTCTATTTCCTTCTACAGTTTTCCGGGATTGTTTTCAGTGTGGTTCTTCTAGTTTCTACATAAAAACAGATGAATGTAAATACATCTGTGTAAGAGTGCATGTGTGCGTGTTATTTCATGTTCTGGCTTGGAATTCAGCAACCATTCTTCAGACTATTCTTGGACTTAAGCTCAAGTACTCAAGTTTCATTCAAAAATATTCCCATGACCTTCAGAGATAAACAGTCGTATGAAGTTGCTATTCATTAAATGCTATCATATTAAACATAGCAGATTCTTATGAAGGTGTATCCTTTAAATTTATAGAAATATGTGTGATTGAAATTGGGCTTAAGTCGAAGAATACTATCAAGAATGGTTGGTGAATTCAAGGCCAGTTGTTTAATCGTTTGTTTAACAGTATGTTATTCATAACTATGCTATTGTACAACCGATTATCTACATATAAATGCAATCACAATAGTAAAGGTAAAAACATAATGAAAGGGATACAGACGTAAGTCGATAACCATTTAGAATCTGTTTCATAAATCTAATCTTTATCGATTGTCACTAAGATTGTTTGAATTTATTTTAATCGCGTTCGACTTCTTCAGTGTAGAATCAGCACTAAGCCTATCCAGATAAAGTGTCTTGTTCAAGGACACAACACATGTCCATGGCATGGATCGAACCCATGACCCTTTGATTTCGGGTCCGACGGTATGCCATTGTTCTCCAGTTTGTACATACACGCATACTATGAATGCATGTATAGGTGAGTTTTATAAAACAACAAACTGCACCGTCCAAACATTTAAGAGTTCCAGAAAGTGTTCTATTAAACATCCTTCTAGAATAGTGTTAGGCTGTGTTAATAACTACTGATTAGGGAGTTCATTTGGACTCAGCAAATACAACCCAGATAATCAAGTATCAGACTCGGTTTTATTGAGTCTGTTTATGAGAGGTAATGTAAGAAGAAACATCTCTCACGTCCCCTAGCACCGCTTTAAGTGGTATTCTACTTCAAAGCCATCTATATTGGGATTGTTGATCCCAAAGGACAGGTAAAACAAAACTACTGATTAGTAACAAGGGGAGACATTTTGCAGCCGCCACATATACGTTACTACTGTAACTTTATTTATACACAGACAGGGATACTATAGTTTTACATTCAACCTTCGGTAATAAAAGCTGGATTAGCAATAACAATAAAAGAGGAAACGTTCAATTTCAAATACTTCTTGTTTATCTTTCAGTTGCTCCTAAGCAGCAAGGTGCAGTTGTTAGGCAACCTCAATCAGGTATATAGTATTGTCTGATATATTTTGACTGCATTCAGAAAAAAATATGGTTGCTGTTGATTAACATCAATCAACATACACATTTATTTTGTTAACTCTTATCCCGTTATATAAATATAATGGATTATCTTTCTTTAAATAATGGTCATTCCTTCCATTGTTCATATGGATGTTATGGAGAAAGTATTGACTGAATAGCGATCAGTGTAAACGTTAATGGGAATGCACGGGGAGTGCACGCTGGTCTTGTTTTATTTACCACCCTGATTAATTTTCAAAACAAAACTATTTTCTGACAAGAAAAATGTAAAGCAGATAATAAGTCTTAATGTTCTGCCCATTCTGGTTATATATAGATATATATCGGTATAGTATATATGTGTGTATGCATATTATATTTCTCTGTTTGTTCTTGATCAAATTTGATTTGAGACGCTTAATCTTGATCTATAAATGTGTCCCTAGATTATTATAGTAATTTTATTATAAAGTTAAGTTCTAAACATATCTTGGTGGTCAATTACATCACATACTATAATGTTCTTGACTATATCCTTTCTCTTATTTTTTAATGGAATCTATATCTTTTCTCTTATTTTTTAATGGAATCTGTATCTTTTCTCTTATTTTGAAAGGAAACTCATCTGATACGAATTCAATTTCGAGCGAAAAACAGTCTTCTGCATTCAGCTGCTGTTGTGTGAAATAGACGCGTATGCAATCTTCTGGATTCAGCTGATGTTGGGTGAAATAGACGCGTATGCAATCTTCTGGATTCAGCTGCTGTTGTCTGAAATAGATGCGTATACAGTCTTCTGCATTCAGCTGCTGTTGGGTGAAATAGACGCGTATGCAATCTTCTGGATTCAACTGCTGTTGTCTGAAATAGATGCGTATACAGTCTTCTGCATTCAGCTGCTGTTGGGTGAAATAGACGCGTATGCAATCTTCTGGATTCAGCTGCTGGTGTCTGAAATAGATGCGTGTACAGTCTTCTGCATTCAGCTGCTGTTGGGTGAAATAGACGCGTATGCAATCTTCTGGATTCAGCTGCTGTTGTCTGAAATAGATGCGTATACAGTCTTCTGCATTCAGCTGCTGTTGGGTGAAATAGACGCGTATGCAATCTTCTGGATTCAGCTGCTGTTGTCTGAAATAGATGCGTATATAGTCTTCTGCATTCAGCATCTGTTGTGTCAAATACATGCGTATGCTATACTTGAACACACCTTTGAGAGAAGTTATTTTAATCCATTGCTCAGACGTAAAATGGATTACAGTGTTAAATTAGAAAATTTGAATTTTAGTTGATTCAGGAGTATTGGACATCGACAGTGAAACAAGTATTTGGAGTGTAGTGGACTATTTTGAACTTTACAGTCTGAACCAGAATACTGTATACTTCAGTAACAGGAATAATACATTTGTCATAGGTATTTGCAAATTATAATATGATGTAAGATGTCTTTATATTGTGTATTTAATAAAATTGTTAAATTGTAAAGAAGCTGTTTGTTGCTTGTTTTACCACATATATTTCTCAATACGACTACACGCCCTATAAAAACGAATACGTTGAGAATCATAGACCCCATAAGACGTAGCTCGTGGAACATCCCTATCTAAGTGGGGATAATAAACGATATAAAAAATAAAACCATCTCTCTTTTGATAGATTTTACTAATTATTTCACCATTTTCAAAGACTTATATCCTTGATCATGATCACTTTCATACTATCTTTGTTAAACTTGTTACAAGGTTACAAGTTTTATCAAGAGAGATTATGTCCCTATCATTTTGCAACGCACTGCATGTTTGGTGGTGGACCCATTGATAACGTCTACCTAAAGCCCAAAAGGAAGGTGACGTTTGATGTTTGTCTGCAATATTGTCTTGACGTGCTGGCAATGGTTTAATCTCTTGTTGCTTTGGCTTCTACTACCAAGTCATTGAGTACCTTCTTTGTGGCTTTTTAGGCTATTTTTATTTTTGTATTTATATATACACGAGCATCTTTGTGTTTTACCTATATTGCCTATTAAAGCTGTATTGTTGGTTAGAGAATAGTTCATGGTGGGGATTTCTTTATTTCTCGTTTTATTGGGTTGACAGTAGGGTTAGTGTGAGGTTTGGTGCACCATAGAACCTGGTTTAAACCCCAAGAGGCCGTTTTTGCCACTGACCGTTCAAAGGCGGTAGCCCTATTGTCAACACTTTACTTTTTGTGTGTGTGACATCATATGCATTTATTCTTTGTTAACATTGCCATTCATGTTTGTCCTTTTGCGTGTTTTGGGGTTTACTGTGTTCTGTGAAAGCTTTCCTGTCCGACTTTTATACTTATTTTTTTTGTCAAAATAGAAGTGATACATAATTGTGCAAGATATGTTGTCGGTATCCTATACACATTGTATTTTCTTGTTCTGTTTCATGGTCAAGAATTAATGCTAGAATAACACATATTTTTATAACTATACCTGTCCCCTATAGGGGAAGACTAACATACACATACCGCAATCCTTTTTGTTTTGGTATTTCATGATTAGGTACAAAAAGTATTGACCTGCCTCCCAAAATAAAGCGACAACACATTTTGAAAATAATGGTGAAGACAATGCTTTTCGTGATTTTGTCATGGTGACTTTGACCTTTTTACAATTGACACCCCGAAATCAATATAGGCCATTCTCTTACAATAGGGAGTAAGTATACAACTCATACAGGAAATGTAGCTTTCACAGAAAACAATCAACCAAAACCACGCATTAAAACTACAACTACAAGGTTAATAATAAACAAGGCATCATTAATGTGAACTGGTTGACAATAAGGCCATCGCCTTGGAACGATGAGTTGGAGAAGTTTTGGAGTGCAAAAGTTCGTTCATGATCAGGTCATGGTAACTTGACCTATAGCCTTTTTGACCCCAAACATAATTGATTGGGGTCATTTTCTCAACGAGGACAGTTTAGCTGTGACGTTTGAGTGTTGTTACACATCTTGTAGAATTATTGAGCCAACAACATTTTGTGATTTTGGTCGACTGTGGTCTTTGAATGCTCCATGGTCTGCACAACTTCTATATCTACTTCTAGTTATGCTTTTATTGCCTATTAATGCTGCCTCGTTTGTAGGAGAATACGCGGTGATATCTTTATTTACACTGTCCCATTTTATTCTGATGACAGTAGAGCAAGAGTGAGGTTTGGTGCACCCTAAAATCTGGTTTAAACCACAGCGCTCTGTTTTGCCACTGATCGTTTTAAGGCGGTAGCTCTGTTGTCAATCTGTTCATGCTCTTGATGTCATATCTTGCCTTTTATTCATCGTTACTTATTGGTTGTTCCTGTGTGCGATTTTGGTTGACAGTGGTCTTTGAATGCTACATTCCTGTCCGACTGTGATATCTACTTTCATCATAAAACTGGAGCTACCTTTAAATCTCGAAAAGGTATCATGGTATATTTAAATTCATAATGGGGCCATGATAGTTACCCAACAATCAATATGGGTCATCAGTTAACCTTTTGCGTTAAGCATGGATTCGCATTGGGTGTAATTGCCGTGGTACATATATCCAATTTCCATTGCGTTTGATTGCCGCATTTATTTAACATATTCGAACCTTCTAGAGTTATAGATTCATAATGATTTTCATAACCAGGTCAAAGTGACTTGTACCTAGATTGACCACAGATGAGCAAGTTTTAACCTCTCACCAAGAACAGCCTACTTGAAAAGTTTGATTCGCATATGGATACACATATTGTAAAGTTTTACAGCGAAATATGTTTTATAAAGACAAAATGGCTTCGCTGTCTTCATGCTTGCAATAAATTCTATGTTCAATAAATACTGAAAAGGAGTCATCAAGTCATGATGACCTTGACCTTTAACCTACTTACCCACCCCAAATTCAATAAAGGTAAATACCCTGTCACCATTGAGAAATTCCTTGTGCAGTTTCATGAGCGTGGTCACACATCTGGCAGAGCTTTAGGGTAGATTGACCCCCAAATATAAGGCCTAACCAATCACTAAGGACAGCCCCTCTGGTACATGAATAGCTGTTAAATAATGTACATATTAGGAGTTGATGAGTAGTGCACTGAATAGTAGATGGTTATTGTACTTGAATAGTAGATGAGTAGTTTACCTGAATATAAAATGAGTTGTGTACCTGAATAGTAGATGAGTAGTTTACCTGAGTAGTAGATCTGAAAAGTAGATGAGTAGTTTACCTGAATAGTAGATGAGTAGTGTACCTTAATAGTAGATGAGTAGTTTACATGAATAGTAGATGAGTATTGTGCATTAATAGTTGATGAGTAGTTTACATTAATAGTTGATATATATGGTACATGAATAGTTGATGAGTATTGTACCTGAATAGAAGATAAGTACTGTACATGAATATAAGATGAGTAATGTCCATGAATAGTAGATGAGTAGTGTACATGACTAGTTGATGAGTTGTGTACCTGAATAGTAGATAAGTAGTGTACATGAATAGTTGCTGAGTTATGTGCATGACTAGTCGGTAAGAATTGCACATAAATAGCTCATAAGTATTGTACATGAATAGTTGATGAGTAGTTTATATGAAGTGTTGATGAGTATTGTACATGAATAGTTGATGAGTAGTTTACATTAATAGTTGATGTTTATGGTACATGAATAGTTGATGAGTATTGTATAGAACAGCTGATGAGTATCGCACTTGAATAGTTGATGAGTAGTTAACAGTTGTTGAGTATTGTACATGAATAGTTGATGAGTAGTTTACATGAATAGTTGATGAGTATTGTACAATATTAGTTGATGAGTATTGTACTTGAATAGTTGATGAGTAGTTAACAGTTGTTGAGTATTGTACATGAATAGTTGATGAGTAGTTTACATGAATAGTTGATGAGTATTGTACAATATTAGTTGATGAGTATCGCACTTGAATAGTTGATGAGTAGTTAACAGTTGTTGAGTATTGTACATGAATAGTTGATGAGTAGTTTACATGAATAGTTGATGAGTATTGTACAATAATAGTTGATGAGTAGTTTACAGTTGATGAGTATTGTACATAATAAGTACATGAGTATTTTACATGAATGGTTGATGAGTATTGTACATGTATAGTTGATGTGTATTGTACATGTATAGTTAATGTGTATTGTACATTAGTAGTTGATGAGTAGTGTACATGAATATATGTTGAGTGTTGTGCGTGCAAATTTGTATCTGGGTAACAATAATACATCTTTACAACGTTTTTTCGAAGTTTATGGTAACGGTATCCCTGATGGAGTAGGTGTGGTAACGGTATCCCTGATGGAGTAGGTGTGGTAACGGTATCCCTGATGGAGTAGGTTTATGATAACGGTATCCCTGATGGAGTAGGATTTAGGTTATACAAAGGTTAAGAATATTAAATCCTCAATTCAACTACAAGCTCTAGAAAAACGAATACGTTTAGAAACATATATTCTATAAGATGTTGCTTTGGGAACATCCCCGTTTAAGTAGGGTTTATTAAGGTATCGAAATTAAAATAATCTCTTCTGTCATCAATTTTGTTTATTTTCTCTATTTTCAATTAAGAGATGCAATTCGAGAACAGGATCGATAGAATTAAGGAAACTTACACTTGTACCGAACATTGTCTCACGAGTATATATATCGAACTCATATTGTCGGTTCATGAGGTAAAGAAGCTGTTGAATGTTAACGACAGACGAGCCATAAAGGACGCAGATAGATAAAGAAGCTGTTGAATGTTAACGACAGACGAGCGATAAAGGACGCAGATAGATAAAGAAGCTGTTGAATGTTAACGACAGACGAGCGATAAAGGACGCAGATAGAGTCAAATGGCTTATCTGTGAACATTCTGATCTGAACCCAAAAGGACCATCATAAATATTACGCATTTAATTTAGTGCTAATGTCATTTGTTGAACTGCTTTGTGATATTGTTTTGTGCTAACTTCCCCTTTGATCAACCAAAAGGAATCATAACCTAATATAATACAATATATTTTATGTACAGTATACAATTTATATATATTTTGACAATGTTTTACAACAAAAACTTTCTTTAAAGGGACAGATGGTAATCTTGATTTTTTTTTAAAGACTCACGGCGTCCAGTTAGTTTTCCTACAAAACTTTTAGAATGTTGGAATGTTCAATCATTCGTATTAATTATAAGAATAGTGTAAACAAAATTGTTTTTGCATATTATTAACTGTTACTTACATTGCACCAATAATATAATTAAACTGATGATAGAATAAGACGAACAAATTAAAACTCAACATTTTATTTAAGTTAACATGATACTGGATAAATAAATCGAGACCATTCAGACATCGTTATATTCAATCTGGGCGCAGAGTGTTTCTCTCTACAAGTATATAAGTGCAATGCTAAGAGGTGCATTTTAGAGATGTTTGTCATACATGTTTTTTATTTTGCGTGTTTTTGGGTTTACTGTGTTCTGTGAAAGCTGCATTTCCTATTCGACTTTTATACTTGTTTTTAATAAACAATTCAAGATTGCCGTGTGTCCCTTTAAAACAAATATGAGATTATTCAACTCACGCGATACAGTTAGTTATATTTTCTTACGTTAAATAAACCAATATATTTAAGAAACAAAACAAACAGGATGAATTTATGACTCTTTATTTAACATATAGGCATGGATTTATATAACAATCAATAAACACAAATATAAATTGTATTCAAATAACAAAAACAGTGATTTTCTAGTAAAACAAACAAATATAAAAAAATATATATAAAAATTCAATAAATTGATACATTGGATTTCTCCTCGATATATTAATTATAAAAAGTTAAAATGCACAATCGTTTCACTGAGTTAAGTGATTATCGTACTTTTCTAAGATTCAAAAAGAGAGATTTTGTCACGTTACTTTGCAATACCTACGTTAGATAAAAGATAACACAGTTTGCTAATATACAGTTCATGAATTATGTTATTCGGAAGACGTTAATCTGTAGTTCTTAAGTTAAGACTCTACATACAGTACTGTATCATACATCTCAAGTAAGTCGCTACATACAGTACAGTATCATACATCTCAAGTAAGTCGCTACATACAGTACAGTATCATACATCTCAAGTAAGTCGCTACATACAGTACAGTATCGTACATCTCAAGTAAGTCGCTACATACAGTACAGTATCATACATCTCAAGTTAGTCGCTACATACAGTACAGCATCATACATCTCAAGTAAGTCGCTACATACAGTACAGTATCATACATCTCAAGTAAGTCGCTACATACAGTACAGTATCATACATCTCAAGTAAGTCGCTACATACAGTACAGTATCATACATCTCAAGTAAGTCGCTACATACAGTACAGTATCATACATCTCAAGTAAGTCGCTACATACAGTACAGTATCATACATCTCAAGTAAGTCGCTACATACAGTACAGTATCATACATCTCAAGTAAGTCGCTACATACAGTACAGTATCATACATCTCAAGTAAGTCGCTACATACAGTACAGTATCGTACATCTCAAGTAAGTCGCTACATACAGTACAGTATCGTACATCTCAAGTAAGTCGCTACATACAGTACAGTATCGTACATCTCAAGTAAGTCGCTACATACAGTACAGTATCATACATCTCAAGTAAGTCGCTACATACAGTACTGTATCATACATCTCAAGTAAGTCGCTACATACAGTACTGTATCATACATCTCAAGTAAGTCGCTACATACAGTACAGTATCATACATCTCAAGTAAGTCGCTACATACAGTACAGTATCATAAATCTCAAGTAAGTCGCTACATACAGTACAGTATCATACATCTCAAGTAAGTCGCTACATACAGTACAGTATCATAAATCTCAAGTAAGTCGCTACATACAGTACAGTATCATAAATCTCAAGTAAGTCGCTACATACAGTACAGTATCATACATCTCAAGTAAGTCGCTACATACAGTACAGTATCATACATCTCAAGTAAGTCGCTACATACAGTACAGTATCATAAATCTCAAGTAAGTCGCTACATACAGTACAGTATCATAAATCTCAAGTAAGTCGCTACATACAGTACAGTATCATAAATCTCAAGTAAGTCGCTACATACAGTACAGTATCATACATCTCAAGTAAGTCGCTACATACAGTACAGTATCATACATCTCAAGTAAGTCGCTACATACAGTACAGTATCATACATCTCAAGTAAGTCGCTACATACAGTACAGTATCATAAATCTCAAGTAAGTCGCTACATACAGTACAGTATCATACATCTCAAGTAAGTCGCTACATACAGTACAGTATCATACATCTCAAGTAAGTCGCTACATACAGTACAGTATCATACATCTCAAGTAAGTCGCTACATACAGTACAGCATCATACATCTCAAGTAAGTCGCTACATACAGTACAGCATCATAAATCTCAAGTAAGTCGCTACATACAGTACATTATCATAAATCTCAATTAAGTCGCTACATACAGTACAGTATCATAAATCTCAAGTAAGTCGCTACATACAGTACAGTATCATACATCTCAAGTAAGTCGCTACATACAGTACAGTATCATACATCTCAAGTAAGTCGCTACATACAGTACAGTATCATAAATCTCAAGTAAGTCGCTACATACAGTACAGTATCATAAATCTCAAGTAAGTCGCTACATACAGTACAGTATCATACATCTCAAGTAAGTCGCTACATACAGTACAGTATCATAAATCTCAAGTAAGTCGCTACATACAGTACAGTATCATAAATCTCAAGTAAGTCGCTACATACAGTACAGTATCATAAATCTCAAGTAAGTCGCTACATACAGTACAGTATCATAAATCTCAATTAAGTCGCTACATACAGTACAGTATCATAAATCTCAAGTAAGTCGCTACATACAGTACAGTATCATACATCTCAAGTAAGTCGCTACATACAGTACAGTATCATACATCTCAAGTAAGTCGCTACATACAGTACAGTATCATAAATCTCAAGTAAGTCGCTACATACAGTACAGTATCATACATCTCAAGTAAGTCGCTACATACAGTACAGTATCATACATCTCAAGTAAGTCGCTACATACAGTACAGTATCATACATCTCAAGTAAGTCGCTACATACAGTACAGTATCATAAATCTCAAGTAAGTCGCTACATACAGTACAGCATCATACATCTCAAGTAAGTCGCTACATACAGTACAGCATCATAAATCTCAAGTAAGTCGCTACATACAGTACATTATCATAAATCTCAAGTAAGTCGCTACATACAGTACAGTATCATAAATCTCAAGTAAGTCGCTACATACAGTACAGTATCATACATCTCAAGTAAGTCGCTACATACAGTACAGTATCATACATCTCAAGTAAGTCGCTACATACAGTACAGTATCATACATCTCAAGTAAGTCGCTACATACAGTACAGTATCATAAATCTCAAGTAAGTCGCTACATACAGTACAGTATCATAAATCTCAAGTAAGTCGCTACATACAGTACAGTATCATAAATCTCAAGTAAGTCGCTACATACAGTACAGTATCATACATCTCAAGTAAGTCGCTACATACAGTACAGTATCATCAATCTCAAGTAAGTCGCTACATACAGTACAGTATCATAAATCTCAAGTAAGTCGCTACATACAGTACAGTATCATACATCTCAAGTAAGTCGCTACATACAGTACAGTATCATAAATCTCAAGTAAGTCGCTACATACAGTACAGTATCATAACGCGTATATTCACCCCAGTATACCGACAGGGAATGCAGCTAATAGATGTTTCTTCTTAGGTAAGCTGAAAATACATTCATAAACGATTTGGGATAAATATAAGCTTTCATTTGATGGCGAAAATATCTTGTTCAACTGCTTCAAGTCGCTACCAAAATATTTTACAACTACTGCATTTCGTTGCATTTTTTAGTTTGAAAACCCTTTAAAAAATGCATTTTGCGCGCTGAAAATTTGAGTGTGTATGCTAGGATGATTGATGTTTATGACTGTCAGCCCAAATAAGCTCAATGCTCAAACGTGTACGAGCATTTTGTTCGTTAATGTCAAAAAGCATTTTTTTTTGCACAAAAAACGTATCTGTCAGTCGTTCTATTTCAAATAATATACCTTCATATTTCACCAAAAATGGTATGCATATTCTAAAATTCGTGAACAATAAGCCTATGTAGTTCTTTTAGATAATACCCCTCAAATTACTTGAAATACTGACCGTAGTCATACATTGCGTTCTGGACTCTACCGACTGTATCAGTCGCTGCAAGCTGGTTCATTCCCTGTCGGTATACTAGGGTGATATTTCAGAAGCACAAGCTGATCGTCCAAAAGCAATTGACGATTTATACCGGTTTCAATTTCTATCGATGATACACCACTTTCAAATTTCGCTAATACGCGTCTATGATTTCTATTTGTTACTAACGTATACTATGTTTCTAATTCAAAGATGTGTTTAAAATATAGTCTAAGTCCAAACCATCCGGTCAAACTTTGGATTAATATAGAGTTTAACAGAGTGTAACCATTATCAATTAAAAAATAAATAAAAAATAACAAGAAACAAGAGGTCAATGACCTTGAAGCTCTACTGATAGATTTTGATTTCAGGAAGTAGTCGCTACAGACTTGTTTTTTGAAAATCTATTTTTAACCGTTGCGGCCATCTTGAATTTCCGGCCGACCTGAAATTTTGCTAAGATCAATAAGACATTAAGAGCAACATTCCTGTGAAGTTTCATGAAAATCCGTCAGGTAGTTTCAAAGAAGTAGTTGCTACAAGTTTTCATTATATAACTCCATGTAAACAAAGCAGCCATGTTTAAGGTCAAATCAAAACGATTTTCGACAAGGACCAACATCATGTCATACTGATCATTTTAGAAAAAGTCCCATATCAATATCTCTTATTGTTTTGAAGAAGTAGTCGCTACAAACTTATTTATTTTAAATCTATTTTTAGCTGTGGCGGCCATCTTGAATTTCTGGCCGACCTGAAATTTTTCTAGGATCAACTAGACATCAAGAGCAACATTCCTGTGAAGTTTCATGACCATCCGTCAAGTAGTTTCAGAGGAGTAGTCGATACAAGTTTTTACTATATAACTCTATGTAACCAAAGATGGCCACTGGCAGCCATGTTTAACGTCGAATCAAAATAATTTTCCACAAGGATCTACATCATGTCATGCTGATCATTTTAGAAAAAGTCCCATATCAATATCACTTATAGTTTTCAAGAAGTAGTCGCTACAAACTTATTTTTTAAAAATCTATTTTTAGCTGTGACGGCCATCTTGAATTTCCGGCCGACCTGAAATTTTGATAGGATCAATTAGACATCAAGAGCAACATTCCTGTAAAGTTTCATGACAATCCGCCAAGTAGTTTCAGAGGAGTAGTCGCTACAAGTTTTTACTATATAACTCTATGTAAACAAAGATGGCCGCTGGCAGCCATGTTTAACGTTGAATCAAAACGATTTTTGACTAGGATCAACATCATGTAATGCTGATCATTTTAGAAAAAGTCCCATATCAATATCACTTATAGTTTTCAAGAAGTAGTCGCTACAAACTTATTTTTTAAAAATCTATTTTTAGCTGTGACGGCCATCTTGAATTTCCGGCCGACCTGAAATTTTTCTAGGATCAATCAGACATCAAGAGCAACATTCCTGTAAAGTTTCATGACAATCCGCTAAGTAGTTTCAGAGAAGTAGTCGCTACAAGTTTTTACTATATAACTCTATGTAAACAAAGATGGCCGCTGGCAGCCATGTTTAACGTTGAATCAAAACGATTTTTGACTAGGATCAACATCATGTCATGCTGATCATTTTAGAAAAAGTCCCATATCAATATCACTTATAGTTTTCAAGAAGAAGTCGCTACAAACTTGTATTTTAAAACTCTATTTTTAGCTTTGGCGGCCATCTTCGATTTCACATCAAAATGAATTTTTGCTAGGATCAACTAGACTTTATGGGCAACATTTCTGTAAAGTTTCATGAATATCCATCCAGTAGTTTCAGCTGTGAAGTCGCTACAAGTTGTTACTATATAACTCCATGTAAACAAAGATGGCCGCTGGCAGCCATGTTTAACGTTGAATCAAAACGATTTTTGACTAGGATCAACATCATGTCATGCTGATCATTTTAGAAAAAGTCCCATATCAATATCACTTATAGTTTTCAAGAAGAAGTCGCTACAAACTTGTATTTTAAAACTCTATTTTTAGCTTTGGCGGCCATCTTGGATTTCACATCAACATGAATTTTTGCTAGGATCAACTAGACTTTATGGGCAACATTTCTGTAAAGTTTCATGAATATCCATCCAGTAGTTTCAGCTGTGAAGTCGCTACAAGTTTTTACTATATAACTCTATGTAAACAAAGATGGCCGCTGGCAGCCATGTTTAACGTTGAATCAAAACGATTTTTGACTAGGATCAACATCATGTCATGCTGATCATTTTAGAAAAAGTCCCATATCAATATCACTTATAGTTTTCAAGAAGAAGTCGCTACAAACTTGTATTTTAAAACTCTATTTTTAGCTTTGGCGGCCATCTTGGATTTCACATCAACATGAATTTTTGCTAGGATCAACTAGACTTTATGGGCAACATTTCTGTAAAGTTTCATGAATATCCATCCAGTAGTTTCAGCTGTGAAGTCGCTACAAATAAAAGTTTACGGACAGACGGACAGACAGACGGACGACGGACTCCGCACCACGGCATAAGCTCTGCTGATCTCTGATCAGTAGAGCTAAAAATGATTGAAACATTATAACAATAAAAGTTCTTCTTCATTTGGCTTTGTAAAACACACAAACCCTATGTTAAAAAGTCCCATTAGAGGTTTAAGCTAAAACCTGACTTTTTGAAAATCATATTAAAAACTTTGAATGAAAAAGTTCAACAATCATAACATTCGTGATTATGCATACTCATTGAAAGACGTTATTTGTATAATAAAATAATATAGATATAAACGCATATTTCAGTTTTGATCTTGAGCAAGACATGGGACTTAAATCTAGATATAAATGTATCATTCAAGCACCACAGTCACCCAAATCCACGCATACAAACAACAATTACAAATATGAATCAAAGGCAAGGTATATGACATCACAAACATAAAGTTTATTTACACAGTCTCTATAACGCAGCATGACTTTCAAGCACACGAAGTAGAGATAGATTTAATTAAACTTTACAAATTCTACAAGTTATGCATAACGCCTGGTTTCGTTAGAAATACATGGTATGCAAACAAAAGAATTGTATTACTGGAAAGTTGTGTTGATCGCTAGTATTATGTTGTCAGACGTCATTCCTTAATTGGGCATAAGATAAAATCTCAACTTGGCCATACTTCTCAATGTCGTATTATTATTATCTTTATGGAAAAATAAGTATACAAAGAACGAACAAATGGTTAGTCTATTGATATTTGCTTTACATATTCGGCCTAAAAAACACAAATACATTATCACGAGGTGCCGTTCTAATATTTATTTAATATTTCTTAATATCAAGAATTCATTTTTGTATCTCTCTAGAAGTTTGAAATTTTTTAGTGACATCCTGACAAATTTTGGTTTGTTCAAGAATTCTTAAACTCAGAGACAGTCTAACGGTTGCGCAACGATAAGGCGTGCACACACAATCTTTCTATTGTGAAAACTGGCAAACAAGCGAAGTAAAAATATAGATTCAATTAAGGAACGGCTTATATATTTTTAACAATCACGGAACTAGGAATCATATCAGGTGGCGTGCAAAGTTAATCGCAAGGGGAAATACATTAACTTTGCTCATTTAATGGCGAGTGTAAGATATTATTTGTCAATGGTAAGGACTTGTAAAACATACTGAAACTGGTGCTCATTTGAATGCAACAAACACAGTCAAGAGAATAAAGTAGCAGACTGTTTTATTGAGTCTGTTCATGAGAGGTAATGTAGGAAGCAACACCTCTCATGTCTCCTAGCGCCCACTAGCACCAGGTTAAGCGGTTTTCTATTTCAAAACCACCTATATTGGGATCGTTAATCCCCCAGTAAAATAACACCACTATAAATCACAGTCAACACATATATATATATTTTTTTTATGTGGGGTCTTCTATGACCAAGTGGCCATTTGCGCTCTTTCAAAATCACTCTGCTCTCACGCTACGAATTAGGTTTGTACCCCACCATGATACCATAAGTGCATGCGAACACATTTGTCTGCTGCTAAGGGAACGACGATGATTCAACTCACTGCACGTATCTGAGTTCTTCTCAATTATCCAATGAACAATATACCTTCTTCTATGTGATTTACATCAGCAACATTGTAGAACACAGCGTTTGGGGTTATGTTGAGTATGAATCTCAGTATTCTATAATTATATCGATACTAATATGTTTATAGTGTCATATTTATCCTGATCGATATATGTCCTGGATAAGTTGGTTCCCGTCAGTTGGCGCTCTCATAGCCTAAGCTGGCTAAATACAGCGATTATGAAGTCTGTTTGTAAGTAACAGACACCAAAGATACAACATATTAACGTGTTGACATCTGAACTGTTTACGTATTCATGTTGTTTAAAGGGTTTCGTCATTTCTCGAAATATACTTTTAAAGCTTCTGCTACTTCTCGAAGAACATAAAGTCCTGAAACACAAAACAAAGTAGTGTCGTTGTTTTTTACTTAAATATGAACTTAAATATAAACTTTTGTGCATGTACACAGATTAAACAGACATATGGATATACCTATACATATTCTACTGTGTTGACGCTTGTTAACAGAAGATGTTGTTGTTCATTTTAAGGATTATAGACCCTCCGGGTAGTGACATGGCAAGCCACGATGAGCGACACGAGTTGTCAGAAGACAACATAGCTCACCTTCAATGGGGCAAAGTCCAAAACAGTGGCAAAGAGAAGTGGGGGTAGAGAATGGTGTGTGGGTGGGGAGGGTAACGGTTATTGCAGCTTCAGTCTTAAAAAAAACTACTAACAAGTATTTAAACAAAATCTGTATTTTTTTTAAATAGCGGTAAGCAAAAAATGATGATGTATGTATAGCACAATAGCACAGTTAACCAAAAGGTTAAAGTTTTTCTAAGTATGACCTTGGTATTGTATCAAAGTCAAACTGACAGGTGGGAGAATGTTGATTTGAAGACATCCCCCAGATAAGGTACATAACAAATGTGAAAACCATAGCTCAAAGAATTGAAGAGATAAACAAAATGTTAAATATTTTCTAATTATGACCTCGACAAACTGACACGTGGAAGGGTGATGATTTGAAAGAACCCCCGCCCCCTAGATAAGCTACATATCAAATATGAAAGTCATACCTCAAAGGGTTAAAGAGTGGAGTATCATTATAAAAACTTTAACCTGTTGTCTACGACATCGACAATGCCGAAGACACCGACGACGCAAGGGCCTTGGCAATAGCTCCCCAGACTTTCGCCACGGCGAGTTAAAACAAGAGTGTGGTCTTACCGTTTCGAGAGAAACTAATACAGATGGTCAATTACACTTCGTTAATTAAAATTATATATTTATCACTTACAATTAGAAACACAGCCCCAATCATCACAGCTTTCATCTTGACATCCAGGTCCATTGGGACTGAAAGCAAAGACACATGTATGTCTAGTTTACAATATTTTATCGCATTCCTGACAGTACTTTCTATTGTCCAATGTCGTATGAAATATACTATACAGGAACACCAAAGTGTACTGATATTACGTATAACACTTTTTATAGAATATACAACTTGGTGTTACACGCATACATCATGAAATATTTGAGAACAATAAGCGGATGGTAAATGTCACGATTCATAGCTATGATCAGTGACATAAATACAAAACCTTTGGCTCTTACAGTTGCAGAGAAGAAGATTTTTGAAGTTTTTCCCAATATAAGTCTATGTAAAACTGTGATCCCTGGGGAGGCACCAAATTTGAACCAAAGGGTCACCATTTGAACAAACTTGGTAGAGGATCCATAAGTTGATACTAAATAAAAAATATTAAACCTTCAGTTCTTGTAGTTTCAGAGAAGATTTTTGTGAAGTTTTTCACTATAACTCCATGTAAAACTGGTCCAACAAGGGCCCCTAAGCACCCAATTAAAGAAAAATTGAACCCGTGAACCAAGGTTTCTTACGAGAGAAACAAAAGTATGCCTCTAGTGAGATTTGAACCCAAGACCCCTGGGGTTTCCAGTGTACCTTACCAAATACTGAAAAAGTGCTATAATTCCGGTGTTACTTGTTCGATCTGACTGGTATTTAAACTCGTCAGAGCTTTCATTAATATCAACAAAATGGCCAAGTTTGGGAAAGATCGAATAAAAATGAAGGCGCTAGAGTGTTCACAAGGCTGAAAATGGCATCTTTCAATAAAAATAAATAAAGGGTCATAACTCTGTTGTTCCTTGTCCGATATAACTGGTTATCAAACTTGTCCAAGCTTTCATTAATACCAACCATCTGTTAAAGTTTGGTAAAGATCGAATACAAAATGAATGTGCCAGAGTGTTTACAAGGCTAAAAATGACATTTTCTCAATAATTCAAGGGCATATAACTCTAGTGTTCCTGGATATAGCTGGTTTTCGAAGTTGTCTGAGTCTTCATCAATATCACCAAGGTAAAGTAAAGGTGCTATAGTGTTCAAAAGGCGGAATATGGTATTTTTCAGCAAATCAAGGGCCATAACTCTGGTGTTACTGGTCCGATTTGGCTGGTTTTCGAACTTGTCCGAGCTTTCACGAATATAAACAATGATACAGTTAAGATCGGATAAAAAATAAAGGCTGTATCGTCTTAACGAGGCAAAATATAGCGTTTTTAACTAAATCAAGGGCCAAAACTCCGGTGTGACTGGTCCGATCTGGCCAGTTTTACAACTTATCCGAGTTTTCATTTATTTTAACAATCTGTTAAAGTTTGGTAAAGATCCGATGAAAAATGAAAGCCCCATCGTCTTAACGAGCCAAAAGTTAACGAACGACGGACGGACGGCGAACAACGGATGACGGACAACTCGTCATCCCATAAAAGTGACACATTCTTTTAAACAATGGATACCATTTAGACTATACGGTATGCAGAATATATATATTTCTTTATTAACAGTTTACAGCTATGACTCACAGGAGACCCCGAAATTGTCTGCGTCTGTGAAACACTCTTTGAGAAGACCGCTCCATTGTTTACTGATCTTCCCGACCTCGCCATCGTCAGAATAAACCTACAAATTAAACGTGTTTAGATACATGATTTCATCATTTTGCAATGTGGAAATATTATCAACAAAATATGATTTGATTGACATGTGCTGATATGATGTATTCATCAATTTAAACAAAAAAACACAACATTACTAGTATTTTAAACATAGTTGAAAGTATGAGTGAAAAATCAAAATACAAATTAATTAGTGTTTGATTAAATGAAATAAGATCATATTAAAACAGAGAACTCTGCATTCAGTTTAAAAACTTGTCAGATTGAGAGAGGGACCTCCTTAGATTGTTTCAGTTAAAAATGTATCATTTGGAGACAGGGTACTCGTAGATAGTTTCATTTTAAAATATTGGCATATTGCCACAGAGACCTCTGTAGATAGTTTCATTTTAAATGATTGTCATATTGGGACAGGGATAGTTTCATTTCAAATGTTAAACTATTGTCATAATGAGACAGAGAACTCTTTAGAAAGTTTCGTTTTAAAATATTGTCATATTGAAAAGGGGACCTCTGTAGATAGTTGATCACTTGAACACTGATTTAGTCCATTACTAAATGCTACTGAGATAGTATTTAATCATAAGTCATTAAACATTTCCCTTTTTTAAGAATGTATTCTTATACAAATAACCTTACAACATACTGTTTTGTTAAGAAATATGCGATTCAATAACACTGTAGTAGGCGTACCGATGGACACTCACCGAAAAGTCATTGTCAAAAAACAAGGACAGACCCATAGTGCAGCATGGTCCAACAATTTTCAGCACTTCTTCGTGTTCAGCATTCAATATTGCGTACCTCGGCTCTGCTAAACAACTGCGTCTTATAAAGAGATGTATAACAGTGTACTATGATAGCAGTAAGTTGAACTAAAGAGATGTATAACCTAGTACTATGACAGCAGTGAGATGTATAACCTAGTACTATGATAGCAGTGAGTTGAACTAAAGAGATGTATAACCTAGTACTGTGATAGCAGTGAGTTGTTTATAAGTAAGAGATGTATAACCTAGTACTATGCAGTGAGTTGAAATAAAGAAATGTATAACCTAGTACTATGCAGTGAGTTGTTGAACACGAGTTATAAGTTGGAGTGGTGGTACTCTGCTTTATTTAAAAAAATGTTTTGATGTTCAACCGAAATTGTTGTATTGCAATCTTCCACAAAGTTGCAACAACAACAACAATAACAGGAAGTACGATTTAAACCCTACTAGCGGAATTTGAAGAGCTGTTGTATGTGATGGCAGTCATTTTCATTTCGGTGCAATGACATTTCGGTTTGAAAAGGACAACCTCGATCGACTAAGACTTGTGAAATCTGGTTTGCTTTTTTTACCATTTGCTTTAATGTTATAATTGTGCGTTTAAAACGGCTTTATTTAGATGTTATTAAATTAGAACAGATGATTCTACTTAAATAATCAAATGTTTTGAGTTAATTTATAAAATATATTGACTATTTAAACCCAGTTATATTAGAAGGATTATTTGCCGCCAGTAAACACAATAAAACTAATATTGCTGTCGTAACTTTTGTTGTTGTTTTTAGTAATAGAAGAAAATACAGTTTCTTTTCACGAGCATATATTTCATGTAAGCTTATACCGACCACCCTTTGTTTCGCCAGGTCTTTGCCACATTTTCACTGCTTGAACATGTTGTGTTTTTTTAAAGGACAAATGTTTAATAACGATAATGAAGTTATGACACAGACTTTTAAGTCCAATGCGTACTTTTGTTTCACGTAGCCAACCACCTGACCAGGCGGTGCCTCAACTTGCACCTCATCCCCGCACGCGTCAATACACACACAACACGGAGCTTGTAGACAGCAGTTAAACTCACGGGAAACACGGATTACCTCCTGAAATTGGAAATACAAACCTCAGTAAAGATTTGATTAAAATATGACTAATGTTCAACCAAAAATCCTACATGGTCAGTGAATGCTTGCTTTAATAGAGACTCCATGTAGGTCCTATTCCTTGGACCATTTTAAGAGTATGCAGAGATGTTCCCGTACTATCATGTATATCATTACATATTTAGCACCTAATATTGTCTCGAATTGTATTTTGGCACTCGAAATAATACTACAAGATGGTACAAGATTGTATCTAGATAACTTTAAATTATGATCCGAATTTATTGTAAGTTGCCTTTGATACACTACAAACCCCATTATCAAAACTCTATCAAGGTGCTCAGGTCATGTAATAATGAACAAGTGCCAATTAAAAGTATAGGTCTACTCTTAGGGTTTTATAATGCAGATGATTGAATATGCGTAAAATGAATTATGAATTGGTAAGTCTTAATTCGACGCTTCAGTTTGGGGTTTGCAATGGCTGGGTAAAGCCGTTTATATTGTGTCTATAAAGGATTGATTTCCCAAAATATGCAAGTTATGTATATACCTCGTCATCAGTAGGATTAGAAACGGGTACATAAGTTGTAAAATTGGGCTGTTGTTGGCTGAATAGCTACTTTAAAATATATAGTTTTGTGAAAATTATTGACACCTATTACACGGAATCAGCAAAAGTCACTGAACATACTGGATCATTTCTTGATTCGATTGTGGTTTCAGTTCTAAATTTAGTACTCCTGTATGTGGTCTTTAGCACACCCGAAGATATATTTGACCATGTTAGCATTTTATATCGTTTCATTTTACTATGACATAAATAAGTTCCACTAAGCAATTATGGTAAATAACATGAACACGAAAGAATGCATTTTGAAATCATCCTAAATATAAACACTTGTCCCTATGAGTTTTTTTGTAGCAAGAACGTGTATATAACTCTACATTTACAGCAATACAGTCGTACCCAAGTACCATGTTAATAACGGTTTTCCCAAAAAGAATATTTAAAATATATAGAAACATTAATTTCATACGAGGGGCTTTATTCCCATGAGTACATACAAGATCAATAATACAAGAAAATCAGTAGGTATTAATACATTACAATCAATGCACGGTAGGCCACACTTAAAAAATATTATGTTTACCCTTTTCCGCCCTACCCCAGAAAACGTGTCTACCCAGATATTTGTTTTCCCATTTTTAGAACATCTTTTCTTTTCTCTTAATAGCGCCGGTCGCATTGAGATGCTGATAATAACAAAAATGTATTCGCCGCTCCTTTAACACTTTCTAAATCATGTTCAAGTGATTTGACATGGTCGACTTGAAGGTCGATATTTACAGCGTCATGTGTCTAGATGTTTGATCGGCAGAAAAATGTTCACACATGTGTTTGATGCAGAGTTTTAAGAACTTAACGATTGTTTTTAAATTAAATCGAACTATTGTGTCAAATAGATTGTACCGGAACAAACATGTAAATACTTGAAACGAGGTCCATAATGAAGTTATCAGCGACGCATTTGGTCTCTGTTTTCAGGGTATTATAAACAGTTCACAGGTTGCCTTTTTATCAAAAGTAATGTAAAACATTAAACTTTTATAAGTGTCTGAAAGATATATGTCTATAACATTTTAAAGACAAATATATTTAAGATTAGAACATAAACATAGTATAAACACGTTTATACCCAAACCAGTATAATATATATATCCTACAAAGTCATTCGAGCTATTGTTAATAATGTTATCAAATATAGAGGGATCAGGTTTCAGATTTGATTTCAGATATTTTCTGTTTATTGATGTGTTCTGAATCTGGAAATGCAGTAGACAATTGTATGCATACTTGCCTCTCATACGAGAGGCCCCGGGTTTGATTCCCGGTAGTGTCACTCCTGAAGTACCTTAATTAGGGCAAGAAACAGTAAAATAATACCCCCAGAAAGCGTCGATTTCTGTATGTGGCAAGCACATTACACTGTGAACGTTTGTGTTTGAAAATAGTGTTGAATATGTTAGTAAATAAGACACTTTCATTCTTTAATCTGTTTCTTGCAGATGACAATCGTGAATCTGGCAAACACCGATAAGATTGTATTTAACTGTTTATGTTTATTCGTTTTATGCCCCCTCCCTTATAGAAATCACACCATTTGGTCGTCCGACCGACATTCAAACGTCGTATTGTCCGTGCATTAGGAATCGAAGAATGGAAATTAATGAAACTTGAAACAACTGTGAATCACAATAAGAACGTGTGTCGCGTGCAAAAGTCATCGCCATACCTTAAAGGTTAAGGTCACACTTGAAGGCCAAATGAGTCAAAGTCGTGTCTTGAAGTTCTGAAGGGAATTTCATGAATCTTCAAAAACCGAACTGTTAATCACAATAAGAATGTGTGTTACGCGCAAGAATCAGCTCTGTACCTCAAAAGTCAAAATTGCCATCCTTAGTATTTCAGCAATGAAGACATTACTTAAAAAACCTTCGGGGTGGGGTGTTGGTTTAGGGGTGTGTGGGCATTTGTCACAAGTGACATTTCTTGTTCATTTTGGAAACTTCATTGCATGCATGTGTTTAAAGCTCTATGTTAACATTTTAGCCATTTATCTTGTTGTTAGATTTTATTTCAAGTCACGCTGGTGATCACAGTCATACAGACATATATACGTCTAACTTTTAAAATCTGTAGTCAAATCAGTGGTTCAAAAACTATAGTATTTTTTATTGATTTTCACATATAAATACATGCCAGTTCAATTTATTAATTATAAAAAGATCAATGTTTTTCCTTGTTTGGTTAAGTTTTGCTTTTAAACAAAAAACAACAACAATAAACAAACGAAAACGTTATTTGCCTACCTAGCGACCCCGAATTTGAAATAGGGTCGGGAAAGGGCAAACATAAATATGTTTAAGGGTGGTCATATATAATTATTTATATATGAATGACATATCCAAACACAACTGTATTGTTGTAACTGTCAAGTAAAATAACTGATCTTAAGCTGATTGAAACTGTCCAGGGATAGATATATACATAAGTGCATGTTTGCGCGACTTGTTTGTGTTTGTTGCTGCCATTGGATTGTACTATTTATTGAGAAGAGCGAGTGATATACACTGAACAAAATTTCTAAATATCAACTTTTGTATCTTAACTAATTTTCTTATTTTAAATATATATTTTAGAATAGATATATGCTAAGTATTTTGTTTTGACCCATAGATGGTAGAACATTTAGTTTTTGTTTAAATGGTTACATCTTTTGAGAGTTACCCTCCCTTTATATGAAAACATGAAATGCACTGATAAAACACATAGCATGAGTCAAAGATCGCTTAAAGATATAAAATTCTTAAAACTGGTATGAAATAATAGAAAAAAACATAAAAATTTGACCCATTTATCGCAGATTTTCTATAAAAAAAGAAATATGGATAATCTTAAATTACCTCCCTTTAAATTGAATATTGGTTGAAATTTCAAGTAATTGAAATTTCAAGTAACTGTAATTCAGCGTTAACATTAAATTATTTTGCAAACGCATTTGTAGTGGGTATGCTAGTAAAACATGATGTCAAAATAGTTTTAACTGGCATATTTTAGAATTAGGAACATCGAAAGCTTCACTAATTCGCAGTACTTAATAAAATCCTATATACCAAGTTGTATAAGTGTTATAACTTATTTCTAAGAAAACACATTGACTTAAAAGTTTTAAAATACGTTCATGCAATCAGAGCAGACGATTTACACTCGTTATTTCGCGGTTAAACCGTATCTCTAATCAAGCTCAAAATACACAAAACAATGAGAATATTATTGACATATTCTTAGGTTGGTACTTAGCAATTTGGTTTAGTGTATACACAGTTGACTAAACCTGTCCTATATTATCTGTTACATGTTTGTGTTTGTTGCTTCCATTGGATCCTACTTGCAGTATTTATTGAGAAGAGCGAGTGATGTATACAAAGTTGACTATACCTGGATGGTGAAGCCTCTCCGTTGAGTAGGGCGAGTGATGTATACAAAGTTGACTACCTGTCCTATATTATCTGTGACATGGATGGTGATGCCTCTCCGTTGAGAAGAGAGTAATGTATACAAAGTTGACTACCTGTCCTATATTCGTGACATGGATGGTGAAGCCTCTCCGTTGAGAAGAGACAGATATGTATACAAAGTTGATTATACCTGTCCTATATTATCTGTGACATGGATGGTGAAGCCTCTCCGTTGAGAAGAGCGAGTGATATATTGATATATACAAAGTTGACTATACCTGTCCTATATTATCCGTGACATGGATGGTGAAGCCTCTCCGTTGAGAAGAGCGAGTGATGTATACAAAGTTGACTATACCTGTCCTATATTATCTGTGACATGGATGGTGAAGCCCCTCCGTTGAGAAGAGCGAGTGATATATACAAAGTTGACTATACCTGTCCTATATTATCCGTGATATGGATGGTGAAGCCTCTCCGTCGACCACACACATGTCTACTGCAAACATCTGTTTCTGAAATCATGTTCGATCACAACCGAATTAACTGTTAAGCATACTAAGGTCGAAATCAAACCAATATTTTAAGTGTTTAATACATCCGTAGGAATGATTTGTGTCAATAAATGTAACATATGAATACGTTAACAAAGAAATAAATGATTAACGACCATATATACTGGTTATAAAGAAACATATGCTTATGTTCACAAAGACATGAATCGATTACAGCCATAACGAATCAGTAGTGTTATTTTTTACTGGTCCTTTGGGACCAACGAGCCCAATATAGGTGGCTTTAAAGTAGAATACCGCTTAAGCCGGTGCTTGGGGGCGTGAGAAGTGTTGCTTCTTTCATTACTTCTCATGAACAGACTCAATAAAACCGAGTCTGCTGCTTTATTCTCTGAATTGTGTTTGTTGCTCTCAAAGGATCACCTATATCAGTATTTATTGCTATAAATAAAACTCACGAGTATGGTCAGCATACTCACCATACAAGTGGTGATGTCGAAGATGTGAACGTTTTATTCACCACGCATTGATTAAGGACGCATCGTCATTGTTGCTATATATACTATTACCTAATCAAGACTTTTGGAACTTTGAGCTTTTCCTTAAATGCTTAACCTCCCCGCGCCACCCCACCAAACAACAACAACACAACCAAAAAAACAACAACAACAACAGAAAAACAAAACAAATCACACTAACCTTCTGCAGCAAAGTAAACCTGTTGTCCAACGTTGTTTTGTATCTTGTACTTGTTTTTGGTCTCATACCCAGTAACGGCTAAAACGTGTAAGTATTTGAACATATAATTTATCTTAACTAGAAACGTTCTTAGCAAGGAGTTCAGTGGTTATTTTAAAATACCAAACGTTACAGAAAAGTTCTTAGCAAAGAGTTCAGTGGTTATTTTCAAAACGCGCACGTTAAAAAAAGAGTTCTTAGAAAAGGGTTCAGTGGTAATACGAAAAGGTTTTTAGCAAAGAGTTAGCGACTATTTTCCAGTCCCGAACGTTACAGAATCGTTCTTAGTAAAAAGTTCATTATCGCGTTTATTATACGAAATGCAACAGGCCGAGATACTACAGGACATCTTTCATTCGGAACAGTAGCTCCATATATCATCATTAAAGGAATACATTTGATTAAGCAATCACAGTTTATGTAAATAACTATATTTACTTTATTACACTATATTTATCACATAACTTACGATGTGGGAGTGGTTTAACACCATTCTATATTTTCGATATGTATATCTTATATATATAATTATGCAAATATACGCTGTCAAAAAAAATCGATAGTGATTATGATGCAATTACCACGGTTTATGTCGGTTTCGCGTGTTAAAGCGACAGGCAAAATGCAATAAAAGTTGATATGTGAGTTATGTGATAAAAAGAATCTACTATTCGTTCTCATTCATTATTGAATTTATTAAAATTGTTAGCAAATTGATATAATACTCGGTAAGAGCCTCGATTATATCATTTTGCCAACTCGTTTAATAAATTCAATAATGAATGAGTACTCATGTAAGATCCTCTATATATTATACAGAAAAAGTCTAATATGTATTCATACTAGACAAATGTCAACAGACGAAGGCAAGCTGGGATAGGAGTTCATGTAACAACTAATAGAGAGAGATATTTTCATAACCAAAATCGCATCCAGGGTTAACAATACTTGTTACAAGACGGCTGTAGTTGGAAAGTGGTCTCATATAATAAAAACGATGGCGATAAAAACAAATACAAGGAAAAATATATACTAGTTCCACATTCGCCATAAAAGAAATATATAACAATATATTACGAGATCTCTAATAATGCTTTTCTTGACACTAATCCTATATGTGGAGTAAGCTACCGGTAGTAAACATTCACGGATGCCTCCGCCTCAATAGCAAACTTTACTAACAAAACATATGTTACATTATATATTACCTTCTAACAGCTCCACCTGTTGTTTCACAAGCAGCTGATTCACATGACAGAGGTATTCCAAACCTGGGGGACATATAGGGTTTCTCCAGGGACGAACCATCCACGGGTCAAGATGATCACCTTTAAGTTAAATGTTCAATTCATGGTCATTATATGGACAGAGGTATAACTTAATATTGTGTTCGACGATATCATTACAGAAAAAGGCATGAGCGTATGCTATATAGTGAACATGCTATAATTGTATATCAATCATAATACTTTTTCATTAAATAAGTGTTAAATCAATATACGTTTTATTATCTAATTTAAATGTGTTTGAAGTGTATGTTAATATCGTCATGACAAAAATCAAAGTGTATTGGTCAATGAAATGTAATTTACAAGTACAAAGTATCTTTCTATCTTTATTTCAATCGATTCGTGCAGTACTAAAATAAAGAAAGAATGAACTGAACTACGCTGTTGTTTTTAAAGGCCATTAAGTATGTAACTTTGAAGTAAATGAATAAGTCAATTTGTGTACTTACTTTGTGGCTTTCTAGAATTTTGTTTTTTGTATTATATGCACATGATCATTTATGCGTTTTACTTATATTGCCTATTAATGCTGCCTTGTTTGTTAGAGATGGTATAACCTGGCGGAGTTATCTTTATTTACGCTATCTCGTTTATTGGGATGACAATAGGATAAGAGTGATGTTCGGTGCACCAAATAACCTGGTTCAAACCCACAGCGACCTTTTTGTGCCACTGACCTTGCCATGGCGGTAGCCCTATTGTCAACCATTTTGTGTTTGTGATGTCATATCTTGCATTTTATTCATCTTTTTAGTGGTTCTTTGTTTGTTTGTGTGTGTGTTTGTGGTTGACTGTCGTGACGTCCTTGAATGCTACTTTTCTGTTCGATTTTTATATATATATATTTTTTTGTATATAGATTCCTGATAACCAACCAAATCCACTTATACAAATGTAATCAAACGTATATAGGACAAATAAACACACCTGCTTGCAAATGTTGACCATACCCTGGTTGATCATGTTGACCGAATTCTGACTGCGGTTGCCCATATACTGACTGAGGTTGCCCATATACTGTCTGAGGTTGCCCATATACTGGCTGAGGTTGAGTATTACCAGTTTGAAAGGCTGTGTCGGGGAGAAAATGAAATATATTGAGCAAGTTATAAAACTGAAAAATATACGTTTCTAATGCTAATTGCGAATATGCATATCCAGATCGTCTGTTTTTGCTCATTTCCAGCCTAGAATCAACTTGACTAAGCCTGACAATATATATATATATGTATAAATACTGTACTTCCTTCATTAAAGAGATGATATCTGTCATCATAGAACCCCTCCACTAAATACGTATGACACCCAATTTTATTTTTCAAACCTTTTCAAACATTTACAAGGTAATAACATAAACCAATAGACTGGCTACTATTTTCAGTACATTTAAAAACGCAACATTTTTGATTTTCGATTTTTTCAGTCTTCTGTTTGTTTTTTGTTCAAATCGAGATTGTATTTTATGTTTGTCATAAAGGTTAACATATACCGATAAACTGCTGCATTATATTTGAATTTGCTCTAATTCAACAAGTTAAAACATGTTTGCACGAGGACACTTTAACATCTACAGAAATTAATAAACAACAACAATTGTTTTATTCTTTCTTATAGAATATTTTATTTGTTTACAAAACACCCGCTTACGATAAACTTTCTCGACATTATATATGTATGAAAGAGTAATTTTGTTAAAATACAATGTGGAAAATTATCATTTAAAGTGCTATATAACAAAAAAACTCTTCGCTAGCGTGTATACTAGCTAAAATAGATACTCAGCGCCTTCGGCTTTAAACCTTCTTAGGAGAACACAGACAAATAACATTTACAAGAAAATCATCTTAGATTTATAAATAATAATAATAATAGTAATAATAATCTAATAATAATAGTAATACTTATTTATATTACTATAAATAAATATTATTATTATCATTATTATTATTATTATTATTATTATTACTATTATTATTATTATTTATAAATCTAAGATGATTTTCAAGTAAACGTTTTTTTTCATGCAGGTCAATTCCGGTTAAAGGGACAATATCCGTAACTTTTAACTTATAAAACACAAACTAATTACGTTGACAAACATACCACACCAACCATTATTGAATATTTACTAAATAAAACCAAGATTGTTTGACAGAATTCAATAGCGGTACAAAAAAAAGAAGTACCGCTTCGTCGGGTTGTACTCGTAACCCACACTAAAATTACACTCCGAGTTTTAAATAATAAATCATTTGACGTGCTGTGTATCTCTTTCATAGACCAACCACTATTGTACCAATTAATGTGCAAAAGTATGAAGGAATTACACCATAATTGAACTAGACGGGGTTGGTTTTGTAACAAAAGCATATGTCTCCCTCCATAATTTATGAACTGGCTGAAAGTTGCGCTCTGCATGTCGTCTCGGTATGGTGAGCATTTGTGCCAAGTTATTTCAAAATCCCTCAAGCGGTTCAAGAGATATTGTGGAGACACCAAATATAGTGCATATGACATTCGACTTCTAAGTGTGACATTGACCTTGAACGGACGAGACTGGCAGTTGCGCTATGCACGTCGTCTCGATATGGTGAACATTTGTGGCAAGTGATTTCAAAATCCCTCAAGCGGTTCAAGAGATATGGCGGAGACACGATTTGTGAGGGACAGATTTTGTTTTGTGACGGACAGAGATTCGGACATATATCCGAGCTAAAAACAATATGTCTCCCCAGTATGGGGGGCGGGGGAAACATAAAGCAATATGTCTCCCCAGTATGGGGCGAGACATAATTATTAGTGTATTTGATGCCCCTTCCTCCAGGCCACACCGATGACTTAGGAGGAAACTAATGTTTACAGTGTAATCCCATCATCACCATCATGTTTCATTTGAGACATAATTATCAAATTATCAAAAAAAAAAAAAAAAAAAAACCAAAAGCCACCCCACCCACACACACAACCTCCCACCCTTGGCCCCCTGGGCAGACGTCCGAGTTCGGACTAAACGGTCATTGATTTCGGACAAACAGATCATTATTTACATGGTATATATACAAACATATAGCCTATTATAGGTAAATTGATTTTGACATCGTGTTAAAAGGTTTACACAACTTATATTCAGCACAGATTTATCCCTATTTCAAGAATCAAGAATTAAATTAAGACACATATGAATGACGAAATAGTGCACATGTACCAATGAATGACGAAATAGTGCACATGTACCAATGAATGACGAAATAGTGCACATGTACCAATGAATGACGAAATAGTGCACATGTACCAATGAATGACGAAATAGTGCACATGTACCAATGAATGACGAAATAGTGCACATGTACCAATGGAAATAAAAGCATGCTCTGGTGTGAGAGCAAACTGGGTCAAACGTTAACAATATGAACATGAGCTAGTATTCCGTTACTTGAGTGCACGTAT
Organism: Cyrtodaria siliqua; assembly: GCA_037043455.1. Classification (NCBI taxonomy): domain Eukaryota; kingdom Metazoa; phylum Mollusca; class Bivalvia; order Adapedonta; family Hiatellidae; genus Cyrtodaria; species Cyrtodaria siliqua. Next base: position 123,025 of record JAWPHD010002500.1, on the reverse strand, counting down.
TATTTAAACTTACATTCAATTCAACACTACTGACATACCTGAATATTGTGTAAATCCAGCAGCTGTCCTTCTTAACGACATTATCGGAGATACGTGTATTGCTCAGTTACTATATACCGACACAATATAAATAAATTCGGGTGAACAACGAACCACTAGACACAAACTAATACCTGAGTGACTGTAGTACTATTTACAATTTTTCAGCTTGTGTATTACTTACATTTCTTCAGCTTGTGTATTATTTACATTTATGCAACGTGTACTAGTTCGATGATGCCACGAAATAGGCCTTTATTGGAGAGACGGAAAATACGTAGTTACTATTAATAGAGTGTGTGTATGTCAGGTGTGTTTCTATTTATAGAGATTATATCATAATAACAGTAAAGGCTGTTCAGTTTAAGTAGGGCCAGAATAAAGGCAGTAGTCGAGTACAAATACTTTAAATCTATGTAAGTGTATTTATTCAATCTATGTAAGTGTATTTATTAAATCTATGTAAGTGTATTTATTAACATGGGGTATACTATGTTGTGTACCTTATTACAGTGTTAACTATCTGATTTATCAACGTAATATATATATATCAACAACTTAAATAAAAGGACTGAGTGTCTTCTTTTTTAAAGTCTTTGAGATAAGAGTGCTGAGTTTGTTAGATAATAGTGATTAGTGTCCAAAAGCCAGATAAGAGTGCTAAGTTTGTTAGATAATAGTGATTAGTGTCCAAAAGACAGTTTTATTATGTTAAGTGAATTTTTCCTTTCTGCAAAACAGTGGAATAAAGGTAATTAAGATTTAAATATATGTCATCTTCTCCGTATATATTATGCGATGAGTATTGAATTGGATTTTATAGTCGCACCAACAGCTAAGGTCATATGGCGACTTTCCAGCTTCCATTGGTGGAGGAAGACCCCAGGTGCCCCTCCGGGCAATTTTCATGCACGGGCGGGTACCTGGGTAGAACCACCGACGTTCCGCAAGCCAGCTGGATAGCTTCCTCACATAAAGATTCCTAGGCCCCTGAGGGATCGAACCTACAGCGGTGATATTATGCGATGAAGACTATATTAAACAAGCATAATATAAATCATAAAAAACAATATTAACATAACTTACAGACAATATTTATTTATGGAATAATATATTATGTATGCTTTACAATTATATATTGCGTTGCTAATGATACAGTACTTTTGTATTAAGTACATGTAACATGTACCTGCTGTCAACCTTGTATATATGTTTTGTATTATCATGGGTATATATATATTTATAAGGGTGAGAAAATACATACATCTACAAAAAAACCTTTCCAAAAGCACTGGATCCCCGAGGGGATACGAACATGTTGGAATAAATTAATAGATGGGGAAAAAAACATTTTATACAGTGCTACAGTTTATAAAAACCCAAGCGCTGTCGACTTACGCCTTCATCAGGGGTACACAAACACGAACAGAACAAATACGAAACAAAAACACACTAAAATACACGGCAGTTTAAATAAAACTCTTTAAAAAACAACTGATCGTTTGGCAGTGTTGCAGGCACTGCTTACTTTGAATAGACACTTTGGAGCCAAATGTGATACTAATAAAAGAACACATCTGGTTGGATGAGGGTAAAACTGTACGCTGACATTTAGTTATGAAGAGAGAGTAAAGTTGTGAAAAGGATAACACAAACCCTACCTCAAAACCTAAAACCTAAAACCTATAATCGATACTGCAGGATACGTATAAAGCAACTCAAAAGTAATAAAAACAATGAATAAGGCTAAACAAATAAAATAAAATAAATGGAGATATTTTGATCAAGGGAAGTAACACAAGTACTAATAATAGAACATTGCTGGTAGGATGAAGGTAACATTGTACGCTGACGTTTATGATTAGTTATAAAGAGAGAGTGTGTGTGAGTGAATAGCCCTACCTCAATACCTAAGACATAGAATCGATACTGCAGGATAAAGTAACAACAACTCCAAAGCTAATTAGAACTATGAATAAGGCTGAAATAATGTATAAATGGAGAAAATTGGATCAAGGGAAGTAATAAAAACCAGAGTATGTATGTTTACATTTATATATTCTTTAAGATGTATCTAGTCCCCTTTGTTGATTCCTACTGGATGTTTTGTGTTAAGCGTCTTATCCAGTACGTTTCACGCAATTTACGTTCTGCGTCGGTCCAATTTGGATTGTGTTCAATGCATGTCAGAGACAAGTCGTTGAACGTGTGGCCTACTGAACTGGAGTGTTCGGCCGCTCTCGACCTAGCAAACCTACGTAATTTACAATCTGAGCGATTGAGGTTGAATCGGAGGTTCAACGCCTGCTTCGTTTCACCGACATACTGTTTTTTTGCAAATCAAGCACGTCATTAAGTAGATGACGTTTGCGGATTTGCAGTTTGTGACACTTTTGATTGTGTTTTTGGCACCGAGTGAAGATAAGGAATAGTTTGCGGGAGACATGTATTTATAAGATGTATGGCAAGAGTCTGACTGTCCTGTGGTCTGAGTATTGGAGTCGGATTTCAACTTGGCCGCAACAAGGATGTCGCGGAGACTGTTAGGACTCCTGTACGCAATAATGGGTTTTCTAGACAGCATTTTGTTCAGACGTTCTGACTCATCTATGTGTGACCAGTGTTTATTAATAATCTGTTTCACATTGGGAAGGTCAGGATGGTATGTAAGCAAGAAAGGAAAAGTTTGCTCTGAACTGTTTTCTTCGACTGGTATTCAAGTTCTTTTCTGTTGAGGTTCCGTTCTTTGTCTATTGCACTGACAATGTCTGTCTTGTAGTAACCTCGCCTTGTAAGGTGCTCCGAAAGTTCGCTTGCTCTGATTTCGAACATACCGTTCAGTCTTGCACTTATATTTTCAAACACCAATACATTCGAAATCAGAGCAAGCGAACTTTCGGAGCACCTTACAAGGCGAGGTTACTCATTAACATTTAACATTTATTACAGATGAATATAGATATTACAGACTTCAATGAGAATATTGGAGATGATCTCTATAAGCATTTTGCTTTCGTTCCAATCCATTTACCTTTTGTATGTATCAATTGTATAATGCGTTATCTTTGAAATAAAATATGTTTAAACCAATGAGAATACATTTGAGGTACGGAACTCATATAAAGGTGTTCTTGGTACGGAATTCATATAAAGATATTCTTCAGTGATACATAGAAAATAATAAATGGGTATTTTCATATCACACCCTATATCAGTCCTGATACACAATATCAGCCCGAGAGCTGATATGGGTCGAGGGCCTGATATAGGGTGTGATACTAAAATACACATTTTTTATTCTATTTATCATATACTTCAGCAATGACTTTGTTGAACTGTCAACTTCAGTTAACTTACTACCCTGTTTTCCAGGGAGAAAACAATAATGTTACTAATAGATGTAATTCCCCCGAAAATTGATTTAAAATGAATACCATTGAATTTGAAATTGTCTAATTCAGAAAATGAATGGTCACACGTGGTTATTTCATCCACGGATGGTTCTATATCATTGAGTTTATTATAAAATTGTTAAAATCTCTTTATGGTCCGTGTATTATGCCTTATTTATTTCCTTATTTTACTTCTGTCTATCTATCATCTCTTTTATTTAATCTTCTTAGCATTACTAGTCATTTCCGTGAAATTATGATCAAAGATAACAACGCAAATACACATGTAGATGTAGATGTTTAGCCAATAATCTGGCACGAAAACAGGATGGAATGCAGACGACAAACCACAACGCGTGACAATCGTAACTAATCGGCAATTTCCGTGTCACTCCGCTGAAAGAGTCAAAGAACATTCTGTTATTTCCGTGATATGACATTTTCTTACCCTTTATTTCACGCGAGTGATAAAGCTTTATTTGCCGGTAACTAAATCCTGATAGATATGACCAGCTAGGTCTATGTCGTATCGTACATTCAAAAACAACGTATTCATAGGGAGGTAAGTGATAAAACACTATACAATACAAAAAGAAGTTAAATGAAATTACTGCAAATCTTCCTATAGACCTTAGCCATTTCAGTTGTTTGGTTTTTCCACAATGACTCATAATAACCTAGAAAAAAAGTGTTCTCCAGTGTTCTTCATTTACACTGTCCCGTTTTACTGAGATGACAATAGGGCATGAGTGAGGTTTGGTGCATCCTAGCACCTGGTTTAAATCCCCCGGCCTTTTCGTCCCTTCCAAGGCGGAAGTCATATTGGAATCCGTTTGTGGTTGTGATTCACATGCCTGTATCGCATTGGGGTTGTAGTTTGTTTCGGTGCGTGTTTTTAGTTGGCTGTTTTCTGTGAGGGCTGCATCTCCATTTCATGATACCTATCTTATATTCATATACATGATCAGTTATGTGTTATACTTATATACATGCTGCATCGTTTGTTACAGATATAATAACCGGGCGGTAATAACTTTATTTACGCTGTGCCCTTCTACTGGGATGACAATAGGGTAATACTGAGGTTTGGTGCACCACAGAATTTGATTTAAACACCCCAGCGTCCCTTTTTTCCACTGACAGTTCCAAGGCGGTAGCCTTATTGTCAACCCCTTTATGTGTGTGATGTAATATCTTGCCTTTTATTTATATTTGTAATTATTGTTTGTTTTTATGCATGCTTTTGGTTGACTGTGTTATTTGAATGTTATTTCCTGTTCGACCTTTGTATCTACTTTTTCAGATAAATATAGCGTTGATATATTGAAGGCATATACACTTCTCAAAACTGCTAACTACACCGCTCACGTTTTGGGTTATATATATCGATGGGTTGAATGTTTTTCAATAAAATAAAAAGGAAATACCAATTCAATCATTTTTACATCATTTCATTTTATTTTTTTCATGGGCAATGCTAGAACTAAACCACAATAAGCAATTACAAACGACCCATGTAAACACTAAAGTCACACTTTTCCCATATCTACAACAAACGACCCATGTAAACACTAAAGTCACACTTTTCCCATATCTACATGTAGATATGGGAAAAGTGTGACTTTAGTGTTTACATGGGTCGTTTGTAATTGCTTATTGTGGTTTAGTTCTAGCATTGCCCATGAAAAAAATAAAATGAAATGATGTAAAAATGATTGAATTGGTATTTCCTTTTTATTTTATTGAAAAACATTCAACCCATCGATATATATAACCCAAAACGTGAGCGGTGTAGTTAGCAGTTTTGAGAAGTGTATTACAACATCGGAGCATTATTTAGATAAGTAAATTCACAGGTTCGCATTATCAAACACACACAATAAGTATGGCAAAAGTAGGTCTGATATATGGAACTTTTTTTTTAGCTAACAACCAAACCAGTTTGATTTATCAAACGCATATATTTAGTACGGTATTGAAAGTTGCGGTATACATGCTTGATACTAAAACTTAAACTAATACATTATAAGATTTGTATTTAAAGCTTATATCTTTACAATACTCATTTATTTAATGTTTGAAAATCAAATATAAATGTTTCGTTTTCAAACACATTTATCTAGATATTGAATGCATTTTATTTATATTGAACATAGTCATGCAGGCATCTACTGCCATTCTAGAGCTCTGCATATTTTGCATATGGCATTAGCTTTATGGCCCTGTATCAAGCGTGTTCACATGCTGCCACCCTGTATCCTATATATATATGCACCACTTGTGGCAATATTTAGAAATCCTATGAGGGCTGAAAAGTTCGTGCATGTATGTGCGCATTGGGCCAATCAAAACGACTGAATAATTACAACGGACGAAACATGGCTTAATCACCATGACCCTGAATCAAAACCACAGACTGTGTGGGAACACAACGATTCTCCTCCGCCACAGAAGGCCATAGTTTTCCAGTCCGTTGCAAACATATGTTTATAAATTCCGCGTTTCCAATAAAGTCAGAGCTCAAAGGCATTAGCTTTATTGATTTCAATGAACTTCAACATGCCACTTTGAACATAATAGAACAAGCAGAAATACAGTGGTATGCTGATTTAGACATAGAGATTATTTAACTGCTGGATCGATTATAGGGAAATCCGTCACGAGATGGAAGGCGTGTGATTCTTTTCACGAACGAGCGGATGCGAGTGAGTGAAAAAAACAAAACAAAGCCTACCATTGAGTGAAGGATTTCCCTATAATCAAACCCCAGCAGTTAAATAATCTATTCATTACTTTTCAAATCCGTTTTTTATGTGATTTTAACAGAAATTACCTGCTTTATTGAACGTTATTGGCGGATGACATCGACGTCACCAACACTTTATTGACGTTTCACTGAAAAATCCCAATATTTCACACATAAAAATGTAATAAACTGTATTGAATGACAGCGGAAGTGTACGAATACGAGTAAAAACAACATTACACGGTTACAGTGAATACTGAAATCGCGATCCCCTGGACGAAACAAACACATTCACACTAGAGTTCGGCTGTAAAAAGTCTCCCCGTGCTTCGATTCAGTTGTTTTATTTTTACTGGTCCTTTGGGACCCATGAGCCCAATCAATATATGTGGTTTGAAGTAGAATACCGCTGAAGCCGGTGCTAGTGGGCTTGAGATGTGTAGCTTCTTACATTACCTCTTATGAACAACAAGTAATAACACTACTGAACATTTGTATCGGGGCGACATTGAACAGCCGCCATACAGCACAAAAAAAACGCCAGTGCGAATCAATAGATATAAGTTCGACATCACTTCATGTTACGTTTTAGACAGCTTCGCCTATGCACACATGGTATTTTAATTATAATGCAAAATATGATATGCTGTGAATATTTATTTATTTGATTTGTTTTACAAAAAGAATATACATTATAAATGATAGAGTTTGCCATTTAAAACACGGAGTTGGCTTACAGTATCAATATGTCTTCGAACTTTTCGTACAGTGCTCTCGTATCTTAACGTGTACGTTTGTCCTGCTCGTGACAATAGTACGCGAATAATATATGTCCGAATGACTGTTTGTTTTCACATATCGCTTGATTTCTCACTGACTGTTTCTCTCTTTTCGAACCTCACCACAACGGGTTTAGCGGGTCTGGAAAGAGCTGTCGCGGCAACTGGCATTGGAATCTGGAAGGAAAGAATCCATATATATATATATATATATATTCTGTGTACATGCAGGGAGTACAGGATGACAGTGGTGACCCCACCCCTCCTCTCACTCCACAGCACGGAGTACAGGATGACAGTGGTGACCCCAACCCCTCCTCTCACCCCACAGCACGGAGTACAGGATGACAGTGGTGACCCCACCCCTCCTCTCACCCCACAGCACGGAGTACAGGATGACAGTGGTGACCCCACCCCCTCCTCTCACCCCACAGCACGGAGTACAGGATGACAGTGGTTACCCCACCCCCTCCTCTCACCCCACATACACATAAGCACAGGCCATACATATTTGTTCATTCTGTGCCATACATTCCCTCTCTCCCTTTACTAGCTATTTATGAGAAGAACCTAGCATTTGGCCAGTATACAGCATTGACAATTTATGAAGATTCACCTTGTTTGTTGTGTATATTTGAGTTGTGTATGTGTTTGTGTTGTGTATGTTTGTGTTGTGCATGCTTGTGTTGTGTATGTTGTGTTGTGTATGTTTGTGTTGTGTATGTTTGTATGCTTGTGTATGTGTATGTTTGTGTTGTGTATGTTTGTGTTGTGTATGTTTGTGTTGTGTATGTTTGTGTTGTGTATGCTTGTGTTGTGTATGTTGTGTTGTGTATGTTGTGTTGTGTATGTTTGTATGCTTGTGTTGTGTTTGTTTGTGTTGTGTATGTTTTTGTCCTGTTCTCTGACTATTTAATTTGCTCATTTGATTTAGTGTGTGGTACAGTGTGTTACAGAGTGTTACAGTGTGGTACGGAGTTGTATGGTGTGGTACGGTGTTGTACGGTGTGGTACGGTGTGGTACAGTGTGATACAGTGTGGTACTATGCGGTACAGTATTGTACAGTGTGGTACAGTGTGGTGCAGTGTGGTACATTGCAGCAATTGCGTTTGGGTGCTGTGGTGTCTACATCATCGTCTCCATATAAGTACATTCCGTATAATCAATTGACAAAACAAACATAATTATAATGCACATTTCTACTTACTTGTAACCTGTAAAACATGGATGTTAACATATTTATTTAACAATCGTTATATAACGCCAATTAATGCATATTTTACACCACATTTAAGCCAACACGAAATTAGTCATCATGCGAACAGTGTTACAACTAGTTGCCAACTAAACATTCACCAGAAACCTGTACAGAACAGAAGACGCAAATGTGCATTATTTTATGAACAGAAGACGTGTGTTAAACTTGATAAAAAAGAACTTTGTGAAGAGAATAAGTACATTTTACCCAAAGAATGATATGGAAGAAAATGACGAATGAAAGTGTTTATATGTACCTCAAGTTTGTCAGTTTTGAAAATACGGTACCGCTGTAATAAACTCACGGCCGTCATTTTCACTTCTAGCAGAGCCAGTCGTTATCCAATACAGTTACGGGGACCTAGTCCAAAGGCCATGTAGGCAAAGTCGTTGATGTTGTTCTTGTTTTCAGGGGCAAACCTACAAGGTTTAAACAGAAACAGTTTAATGGTTCTAGTGCTCCAGATAAGCAATTATTAGGGGTATTTCAACATTACAATTTGGGAAATCAGCATTGAATAAATAAAGAGTGAAATCAGCATTTAACATTTACCATTTAACTACACAAATGGTATATTTATAAGTGAACAACAACACGACCATGAAAATTACCCTTCAAACTTTAAAAAATCAGCATTGCCGATTTACTTTGCCTTTGACGGTAATTGAAGTGCTTGTTAAACTAGTGCGGCGACTTGACAAATTGTGTTAGAATTGTTCTTTGCACTTTACATTTTGAATAGTTTTCCAACTTTTCAAATCTAACTTTACCCGTTTTTGACATTCTCTCCAATTCCCTGACATCCTGTGTCTTTCTATCCGCGCTTCAATATTTGGCTAAATATTTAAATTATTTACCTCTCTGGGTCAAACGTGTTAGGGTTTGTCCAATACTCCGGCATGAAATGCAGGGCGCTCGCACAAAATGTACAATCCGTCCCCTTCTCTATCTTTACACCACACACCTCAATATCTTCCTTAGCCACTCGGTTTATTCTGTAATGCAATGATAGAATGGGTATTTTCAATGTCTTATTAAATGCTGTTTAAACCAATTGCTTTTGTTAATCATGTTAATAGGGGATATTAGGTTTGTTTGTCGTTACTTTTTTTTGATCAAGATGCATTCTCCTTTTTGATTCCATGAATACAAAAATGGTTGTTGGCAGCCACCTTGGGAGTCCGATCAGACCGAATTGCATTTGTACCACACACATGTACATGACATGTCAATTATACTACTCAAAATTTGCCAAGGATCATTTTTTTGCTGTCTAAATTTCTTGCTGAAATAAATAGCATTATTTCTATTTTACATGAAATTATTTAGGGCTGTGTATGGTCATGTGATCTCATGACTTGATTCAAATTGTTGAATTGTTGAAGTATCAATGAAATTAATATCGTTATTGTGAATTAATTTCTAATAAAATTATATGGAAGCATAAAAGTGATCCTTAGCACATTTTGAGTAGTATATTTTAGAAATTATATTAATTATCACATTTAATTTACATCATTGATGTAACATATGGATGGATCAGATTATAAGAATCGTTCATGGGTATCCGGTAAAGATAGGAAATTCAAACCCGAAGTATAACTGTTTGTATCCTAACCGAGGCTGTACCGAGGTTCCGATTAAAACAGTTATTCCGAGGGTTGGAATTTCTTGATCTGAACCGAATACCCATGACTGATTCTTTTTCTTGTGTAACATTTACATTTAGCAGTGAGACAGTGGCCGTATGGTTAACGACGTCGCGTTGTAAACCTTCGCCTCTCACCGCTGGGGGTTCGAATCCCACTGGGAGCTCGACTTGTAAGTGAGGAAGTGTCGATTCTTACGGATGGCGGGAGGTGTACAGTACTGGTTCTACACAGGAAAAGTTGGTGGTCTGCCTCCACCACAAAAAATCGACCGTCATATATAACCTTGCATGTGTTGAAAATGACGTAAAACGCCATACAAAAAACAACAACAACACATTAGAGCATTGACGTCGCCAACTACTAACCTTTTGCATGTTTATTTAACAATGACGTTTTACAACCGTCATTGTTGATATTAGCTCGTAACTTTTGTCTTACCCCATGTGTAAGATAAATAAGAACTTTCCATCACCCAAGTAAAACGCTGATAACTGTATCCATTTATGTAAAGTTTACTAAGATCGACTAAACGTCGTTTGTTTAGAAAAAAAGTAAGTATACAAAAGGAGTATAGAGGGAGAAATTTGGAAATAGCCGAACACGATAAATACAAAAAAGCATTGCAGTCTATGTTTGATTGAAACTGTTCGTGAACGGTAATGAAAAGTCCTTGCTACCGTTCACGCCCTCTAGCCCCGGTTTTAGAAGAACTCAATATTTAAAATGTCAATAGTACAGAAATATGAGCCATCCCGAGGATGGTATGCACGTATTTTCACGGCCAGTGGCGTATGGTCCCCGTTTTTAACAAAATGCTTTGCCCTAAACGAGAAAACAATGGGCGAAATAAACAAAATGTAATTTAGTTGGGAGCAGAGGTTATGAATCACAGGTAACCTTCTAAAGTTTGAATTAAACGGCAAGTCGAAGAGAACAAGTCAAACCAAAAGAAAATACGTTCAAAACAATCAGCTATTACAGGGGGAAATAGAAGCAATGTATGCGACACCCCACACATGAAATGGTTGACATTATGTGTAATGGTAACGTGCAGTGGCGAAAGAACAAAAACGCTGGGATTTAAACCAGGTTTTAAGGTCCGTCGCCGTCCGTTAGCTTTTGCTTAAACAACTTCTCATCCTAAACCGCTTGGACAATTTTTACCAAATTACACATGGATGATACTGAGGTCAGTGCCTTCCAAATTGTTACAAATTAGGTCAATGCGACATCCAGGATGGCCGCCATTACCATATATGGTCAAAACCTTAAAATATCTTCTCAAGAACCGCTGAACAGATTTTGAGTTCTTATTTATAAGTGATCGCCAACTCATAGACTAGGCAAATTATACAAACGAAGTTCCTAGGGTCAAAAATGGCTATGCCTCGGGGTTCCAAAGTTTGTATATGGAGATTTTACACGTTTTACATAGACTTATATAGGGAATTTAAAAAAATAGTCTTCCCTAAAAGCACAAGACATAGATCTCTCGTATATTGTATGTATCATTAGCTTATGGTCTTTTACCAAGCTTGTTCAAATGGTGACCATGGGCTCAAATCTTTCCCCGCCCCGGGCGTCACAGTTTTACATAGAATTATACAGGAAAATCTTTAAAGAAATCTTATTGTCCAAAACAGCTTGGTCACTTTTGACTAAATTTCACATGGAGGAGCCTTAGGTCAATGATTCTCAAATTTGTTAAAATTAAGGCAACGTCACTTCCAAAATGGTCGCCGTTGGGGTGGTGGGGGAGAAACTGCACGGCCAATTTTGACCAAATTTCACGCGGATGATTCTGAGGTCAATGTTTTCAGAATTATTCAAATTAGATCAATGCATTACCCTTGATGGCCGCCATTACCATGTATGGTCAGAACCTTAAAATATCTTCTTCTTGTGATCCACTGAATAGATTTCGACAGGTTTGCTTATATATATATGATCGCCAACTCTTATACTATAAAAGCTGTACAAATGAAATTCCTATTGTTTAGGGCGCTTGTCTGAGTCAAAGGTTTTTTGGACTGTTAAGAAAAAATTCAACTAGTACCCAAATAAAATGTATATCACTGAAACAGACATTTTTAGTGGTAAATCAAAATATTTTACATTTCCAAATCGGTTGAGAAATAAAGAATTCACATGCAAAAGTTGTTTTTGATAGGGCCTTTTCAATGAAAAATTCTGCTGCGTCAAACATTTGAAAAATATATTGTTTTAGAATTTATATTCAAAAATGATTTTAATGAGTTGAATAAATGTAAATGAAAACCCTCTGAAAGTTTTATGGCAAAATATGAAGGCTAACTGAAGCTATTTGAGATTATTTGATTTTCTGCTGTCCTGCCAACAAGGAATTTACATGGGAAAAGCCCCATCAAAAAATCATTTTGGCTGTAAATTATTTATTTCTCAACCGATTTTCAAAAGTAAAGTAGTTTTATTTACCACTAAAAATGCCAGTTTTAATGATATATAACTGATGTACATATTATTTAAATTGCTCAAGCTACTGCTGAAAAACATTTGGCTGAAACAAGCGCCCAAAACAATAGGGTAAAAAATGGCTGCGCCCCTCACGTGAGCGACTCAGGACCATTTGGACCTCTTGTTTAATATCACTTATACATGGTCATCTTTGTGTTTTACTTATATTGCCTTTCATTGCTTCCTAGTTTGTTTGGATAGGCAGTTCGAACTACGTATGAAATAATAAAATGGGTTCATGGGACACAACTGAAGGATATCCTTAACTTCATATTACTCAATTACCTTGCAATCACGGGATGCATTCGCAGCGTCTCACTCACAAACATATCCAGATATCTCAGTTTGAACACACTGTCATATGTTGGTAAATTCTGAAAGAGAAATAAAATAAATTTCAGATGTGCAATAACTACGTTTTAAATTAGTTCACAAGAGTTCGATTTCACTAAAACACTCGTATAAAATTAAATATGAAAGTCGAACAGGAAATGCAGCTTTGACTTGACACAGTAAACCCCAAAACACGCAAAAAGACAAACATGAATGGCAATGTTAATAAAGAATACAGGCATATATCGTCACAAACTCAAACACAAAAGGGCTACCGCCTTGGAACGGTCAGTGGCAAGAAAGAACGTTGGGGTTTAAACCAGGTTCTAGGGTGCACCAAACCTCACACTTACCTAAAAACATCATCCAGTTCAAGTAAATGGGTGTAACTAAAATCACTTGAAATCGTTTGTCATACTGCTAAAGCCGGTGTCAGGTTAGGTGTTACTAAAATCCCTAGTATTACTTACTGGTCATTCAGTAGTGCTATTACTTACTGGTACTTCAGTAGTGCTAATAATTACTCGTCATTCTGTATAGCTATTACTTACCCGTCATTCAGTAGTGCTATTACTTACTGGTCATTCAGTAGTGTTATTACTTACTGGTACTTCAGTAGTGCTATTAATTACTGGTCATTCAGTAGTGCTATCACTTACTGGTCATTCAGTAGTGCTATTAATTACTGGTCATTCAGTAGTGCTATTACTTACCCGTCATTCAGTAGTGCTATTACTTACTGGTCATTCAGTAGTGCTATTACCTACTGGTACTTCAGTAGTGCTATTACTTACTGGTACTTCAGTAGTGCTATTACTTACCCGTCATTCAGTAGTGATATTACCTACTGGTCATTCAGTAGTGCTTTTACTTACTGGTCATTCAGTATTGCTATTACTTACTGGTACTTCAGTAGTGCTATTACTTACCCGTAATTCAGTAGTGCTATAACTTACCAGTCATTCAGTAGTGCTATTACTTACCCGTCATTGAGTAGTGCTAATACTTACTGGTCAATCAGTAGTGCTATTACTTACTCGTCATTCAGTAGTGCTATTACTTACTGGTCATTCAGTAGTGTTATTACTTACTGGTACTTCAGTATTGCTATTACTTACTGGTCATTCAGTAGTGCTATTACTTACTGGTCATTCAGGAGTGCTATTACTTACTCGTCATTCTATATTGCTATTACTTACTCGTCATTCAGTAGTGCTATTACTTACTCGTCATTCAGTAGTGCTTTTTCTCGCCATTCAGTAGTGCTATTACTTACTGGTACTTAAGTAGTGCTATTACTTACTCGTACTTCAGTAGTGCTATTACTTACTGGTCATTCATTAGTTCTATTACTTACTGGTCATTCAGTAGTGCTATTACTTACTCGTCATCCAGTAGTGCTATTACTTACTGGTCATTCAGTAGTGCTATTACTTACTGGTCATTCAGTAGTGTTATTACTTACTGGTACTTCATTATTGCAATTACTTACTCGTCATTCAGTAGTGTTATTACTTACTGGTCATTCAATAGTGCTATTACTTACTGGTACTTCAGTATTGCTATTACTTTCTGGTACTTCAGTATTGCTATTACTTACTGGTCATACAGTAGTGTTATTACTTACTGGTACTTCAGTAGTGCTATTACTTACTAGTCATTCAGTAGTGCTATTACTTACTCGTCATTCAGTAGTGCTATTACTTACTGGTCATTCAATAGTGCTATTACTTACTGGTCATTCAATAGTGCTATTACTTACTGGTCATTCAGTAGTGTTATTACTTACTGGTACTTCAGTAGTGCTATTACTTACTGGTCATTCAGTAGTGCAATTACTTACTCGTCATCCAGTAGTGCTATTTCTTACTGGTCATTCAGTAGTGCTATTACTTACTGGTCATTCAGTAGTGTTATTATTTACTGGTACTTCAGTACTGCTATTACTTACTGGTCATTCAGTAGTGCTATTACTTACTGGTCATTCAATAGTGCTATTATTTACTGGTACTTCAGTATTGCTATTACTTACTGGTCATTCAGTAGTGTTATTACTTACTGGTACTTCAGTAGTGCTATTACTTACTGGTCATTCAGTAGTGCTATTACTTACTGGTACTTCAGTAGTGCTATTACTTATCCGTCATTCAGTAGTGCTATTACTTACCAGTCATTCAGTAGTGCTATTACTTACCCGTCATTCAGTAGTGCTATTTCTTACTGGTCATTCCGAAGTGCTATTACTTACTCGTCATTCAGTAGTGCTATTACTTACTGGTCATTCAGTAGTGCTATTACTTACTGGTCATTCAATAGTGCTATTACTAACTGGTACTTCAGTATTGCTATTACTTACTGGTCATTCAGTAGTGTTATTAGTTACTGGTACTTCAGTATTGCTATTACTTACTGGTCATTCAGTAGTGCTATTACTTACTGGTCATTCAGGGGTGATATTACTTACTCGTCATTCTGTATTGCTATTACTTACTCGTCATTCAGTAGTGCTATAACTTACTCGTCATTCAGTAGTGCTATTACTCACACGTCATTCTGTATTGCTATTACTTACTCGTCATTCAGTAGTGCTATTACTTACTCGTACTTCAGTAGTGCTATTACTTACTGGTCATTCAGTAGTGCTATTACTTACCCGTCATTCAGTAGTGCTATTACTGGCTGGTCATTCAGTAGTGTTATTACATTACTTACTGGTACTTCAGTATTGCTATTACTTACTGGTACTTCAGTATTGCTATTACTTACTGGTCATTCAGTAGTGTTATTACTTACTGGTACTTCAATATTGCTATTACTTACTGGTCATTCAGTAGTGCTATTACTTACTGGTACTTCAGTATTGATATTACTTACTGGTCATTCAGTAGTGTTATTACTTACTGGTACTTCAGTAGTGCTATTACTTACTGGTCATTCATTAGTGCTATTACTTACTGGTACTTCAGTAGTGCTATTACTTATCCGTCATTCAGTAGTGCTATTACTTGCCCGTCATTCAGTAGCGCTATTACTTACCCGTCATTCAGTAGTGCTATTACTTACTGGTCATTCAGTAGTGCTATTACTTACTCGTCATTCAGTAGTGCTATTACTTACTGGTCATTCAGTAGTGCTATTACTTACTGGTCATTCAATAGTTTTATTACTAACTGGTACTTCAGTATTGCTATTACTTACTGGTCATTCAGTAGTGTTATTACTTACTGGTACTTCAGTATTGCTATTACTTACTGGTCATTCAGTAGTGCTATTACTTACTGGTCATTCAGGAGTGATAATACTTACTCGTCATTCTGTATTGCTATTACTTACTCGTCATTCAGTAGTGCTATTACTTACTGGTCATTCAGGAGTGATAATACTTACTCGTCATTCTGTATTGCTATTACTTACTCGTCATTCTGTATTGCTATTACTTACTGGTCATTCAGTAGTGCTATTACTTACTGGTCATTCAGGAGTGATAATACTTACTCGTCATTCTGTATTGCTATTACTTACTCGTCATTCAGTAGTGCTATTACTTACTGGTCATTCAGGAGTGATAATACTTACTCGTCATTCTGTATTGCTATTACTTACTCGTCATTCAGTAGTGCTATTACTTACTCGTCATTAAGTAGTGCTATTACTCGTCATTCTGTATTGCTATTACTTACTCGTCATTCTGTATTGCTATTACTTACTCGTCATTCTGTATTGCTATTACTTACTCGTCATTCTGTATTGCTATTACTTACTCGTCATTCTGTATTGCTATTACTAACTGGTCATTCAGTAGTGTTATTACTTACTGGTACTTCAGTATTGCTATTACTTACTGGTCATTCAGTAGTGCTATTACTTACTGGTCATTCAGGAGTGATAATACTTACTCGTCATTCTGTATTGCTATTACTTACTCGTCATTCTGTATTGCTATTACTTACTCGTCATTCTGTATTGCTATTACTTACTCGTCATTCTGTATTGCTATTACTTACTCGTCATTCTGTATTGCTATTACTTACTGGTCATTCAGTAGTTTTATTACTTACTGGTACTTCAGTATTGCTATTACTTACTGGTCATTCAGTAGTGCTATTACTTACTGGTCATTCAGTAGTGCTATTACTTACTCGTCATTCAGTAGTGCTATTACTCGTCATTCTGTATTGCTATTACTTACTCGTCATTCTGTATTGCTATTACTTACTCGTCATTCTGTATTGCTATTACTTACTCGTCATTCTGTATTGCTATTACTTACTCGTCATTCTGTATTGCTATTACTTACTGGTCATTCAGTAGTGTTATTACTTACTGGTACTTCAGTATAGCTATTACTTACTGGTCATTCAGTAGTGCTATTACTTACTGGTCATTCAGGAGTGATAATACTTACTCGTCATTCTGTATTGCTATTACTTACTCGTCATTCTGTATTGCTATTACTTACTCGTCATTCTGTATTGCTATTACTTACTCGTCATTCTGTATTGCTATTACTTACTCGTCATTCTGTATTGCTATTACTTACTGGTCATTCAGTAGTTTTATTACTTACTGGTACTTCAGTATTGCTATTACTTACTCGTCATTCAGTAGTGCTATTACTCGTCATTCTGTATTGCTATTACTTACTCGTCATTCTGTATTGCTATTACTTACTCGTCATTCTGTATTGCTATTACTTACTCGTCATTCTGTATTGCTATTACTTACTCGTCATTCTGTATTGCTATTACTTACTGGTCATTCAGTAGTGCTATTACTTACTGGTCATTCAGGAGTGATAATACTTACTCGTCATTCTGTATTGCTATTACTTACTCGTCATTCTGTATTGCTATTACTTACTGGTCATTCAGTAGTGCTATTACTTACTGGTCATTCAGGAGTGATAATACTTACTCGTCATTCAGTAGTGCTATTACTTACTCGTACTTCAGTAGTGCTATTACTTACTGGTCATTCAGTAGTGTTATTACTTACTGGTACTTCAGTATTGCTATTACTTACTGGTACTTCGGTATTGCTATTACTTACTGGTCATTCAGTAGTGTTATTACTAACTGGTACTTCAATATTGCTATTACTTACTGGTCATTCAGTAGTGCTATTACTTACTGGTCATTCAGGAGTGATATTACTTACTCCTTATTTCTTTATTGCTATTACTTACTCGTCATTCAGTAGTGCTATTACTTACTCGTCATTCAGTAGTTCTATTAGTTACTCGTTATTCAGTAGTGCTATTACTTACTCGTCATTCAGTAGTTCTATTACTTACTCGTCATTCAGTAGAGATATTACTTACTGGTACTTCAGTAGTGCTATTGAATGACGAGTAAGTAATAGCATTACTGAATGACGAGTAAGTAATAGCACTACTGAAGTATCAGTAAGTAATAGCACTACTGAATGACGAATAAGTAATAGCACTACTGAAGTACCAGTAAGTAATAACACTACTGAATGACCAGTAAGTAATAGAACTACTGAAATAACAGTAAGTGCTATTACTTACTGGTCATTCAGTAGTGCTATTACTTACTGGTCATTCAGTGGTGCTATTACTTACTCGTCATTCAGTAGTGATTTTACTTACTGGTCATTCAGTAGTGCTATTACTTACTCGTCATTCAGTAGAGATATTACTTACTGGACATTTAGGATCGTCAAGCATCATGTACAAGGACAAATAAAACGCAGTGTATTTGCCATCACAAACGTAAAAGGATTGACAAATGCTCGTATTGAAAACAATCAACAGCTACAGGTTTAACAACATATACGATACCACACGCATAGTCGCTGGTCATTGAATGGTATGAAAATACCGCATTGAAGGTTCCATGTTCACCGGGACTAGAGGGCGTGAACGGTAGGAAGCATCTTTCACTACCGCTCATGAACAGTCTCAGTCAAACCGAGACTGCAATATATTTTATATTTATCGTGTTCGGAGATTTTCAAATTTCTCCTTTCATACCCTTTTTAGGGTTATTACGTCGTTTATACTAACATCTCCGATTTTTTTGTCGATTTCCTTGATCAGTGTTTCCTGACATTCCGGGTGTGTGACCAGTCTGTATATTAGCCATGTTATGGTTGCTGACGTCGTATCATATCCCACTATCATAAACACCAGGGAGTTGATCAACACTTCTTCATCCGTCAATCCTAATGTTGTATGTATGCATATATTTTATATCTCAGCATAAAATGAAGTTGTATACAAATATGCACCCATTTGATATCTCAACATAAGACAACATTGTATTTATGCACCCATTTGATATCTCAACGTAAAACCATTTATCATTTGATATCTTAACTTAAAATAATAAGGGCTATTGCTGCTCTGTGGCATTATCAAAATTCATTTTGATTGCTGCCATATGGCCGTCAGCGAATCCTTCAATTCAGTGAAATCAAATTTAATGACAATTAGCAATGTTATAATTAGTAAATTTCAATGTAATACTGACCACTGTTTCCCAGGGTCGGGATTACAGCATGAAAATTAAAGCCTGTTGGGGCTTATTGATGGTGCATCATGCCTAGTTCGGTCGTGCACATTATTGTAAACATTACAAAAGAAATAACGTTCAAGTGATTAAATGAAGAAACATTTTACATTAGCATTAGAGTTTTGAATAAACAATTTATTAAAGCCCTTTGAGGCTTCACTAAGGCTTTTGTTTGAGCCTTTTGGGGCTTCATCTCTTGTTTAAGCCTACTGAGGCTTCTTTAAGGGTATCAGGCTTATGGGCCATGCCATCTTTTGTTTTACATGTTAAGGGCTGCCATTTAATATGTATGTGTTGCCGGCAGCCCGCTATTTGGAGCCGCGCCCAATATTTGCCAAACAATTTAATAAATGATAATATTTTCTTATGTGTTTGTCCGTTGGTGCCTTCCCAATAACGTTGCATATACGCACTTATCTGATATCGCAACAGAACATTGCGTTGCACATAAGCACCTATTTGATATCTCATCGAAGCCTTTGTGTTTTATCGTTAGCTCTAAAGTAACGTTAACACCGTTTGATATCTCAACATAAAACGATGTAGTATGTAGCTAATTTCAATTTGATGGACGTAAATGATGCTTGCTCTAACACAATTTGATTGCAGGATAAGAAATGTGGCACACTGATAACAGTAGGCACACGAGTCAACCAGAAAATGTAGCTCACTGATAACAGTAGATACACAAGTCAACCAGGAAATGTAGCTCACTGATAACAGTAGGTACACAAGTCAACCAGGAAATGTAGCTCACTGATAACAGTAGGTACACAAGTCAACCAGGAAATGTAGCACACTGATAACAGTAGGTACACAAGTCAACCAGGAAATGTAGCACACTGATAACAGTAGGTACACAAGTCAATCAGGAAATGTAGCACACTGATAACAGTAGGTACACAAGTCAACCAGGAAATGTAGCTCACTGATAACAGTAGGTACACAAGCCAACCAGGAAATGTAGCTCACTGATAACAGTAGGTACACAAGTCAACCAGGAAATTTAGCTCACTGATAACAGTAGGTACACAAGTCAATCAGGAAATGTAGCTCACTGATAACAGTAGGTACACAAGTCAACCAGGAAATGTAGCTCACTGATAACAGTAGGTACACAAGTCAACCAGGAAATGTAGCTCACTGATAACAGTAGGTACACAAGTCAACCAGGAAATGTAGCTCACTGATAACAGTAGGTACACAAGTCAACCAGGAAATGTAGCTCACTGATAACAGTAGGTACACACGTCAACCAGGAAATGTAGCACACTGATAACAGTAGGTACACAAGTCAACCAGGAAATGTAGCACACTGATAACAGTAGGTACACAAGTCAATCAGGAAATGTAGCTCACTGATAACAGTAGGTACACATGTCAACCAGGGAATGTAGCACACTGATAACAGTAGGCACACAGGTCAATCAGGAAATGTAGCACACTGATAACAGTTGGCACACAAGTCAACCAGGAAATGTAGCTCACTGATAACAGTAGGCACACAAGTCACACAAGTGAACCAGGAAATGTAGCACGCTGATAACAGTAGGTACACAAGTCAATCAGGAAATGTAGCTCACTGATAACAGTAGGTACATACGTCAACCAGGAAATGTAGCAGGCTGATAACAGTAGGTACACAAGTCAATCAGGAAATGTAGCTCACTGATAACAGTAGGTACACACGTCAACCAGGAAATGTAGCACACTGATAACAGTAGGTACACAAGTCAATCGGGAAATGTAGCACACCGATAACAGTAGGCACACACGTCAACCAGGAAATGTAGCACACTGATAACAGTAGGTACACACGTCAACCAGGAAATGTAGCTTACTGATAACAGTAGGTACACAAGTCAACCAGGAAATGTAGCTCACTAATAACAGTAGGTACACAAGTCAATCAGGAAATGTAGCACACTGATAACAGTAGGTACACAAGTCAATCAGGAAATGTAGCACACTGATAACAGTAGGTACACAAGCCAACCAGAAAATGTAGCTTACTGATAACAGTAGGTACACAAGTCAACCAGGAAATGTAGCTAACTGATAACAGTAGGTACACAAGTCAATCAGGAAATGTAGCTCACTGATAACAGTAGGTACACAAGTCAATCAGGAAATGTACAACACTGATAACAGTAGGTACACAAGTCAACCAGGAAATGTAGCACACTGATAACAGTAAGTACACAAGTCAACCAAGAAATGTAGCTTACTGATAACAGTAGGTACACAAGTCAATCAGGAAATGTAGCTCACGGATAACAGTAGGTACACAAGTCAATCAGGAAATGTAGCACACTGATAACAGTAGGTACACAAGTCAACCAGGAAATGTAGCACACTGATAACAGTAAGTACACAAGTCAATCAGGAAATGTAGCACACTGATAACAGTAGGTACACAAGTCTATGAGGAAATGTAGCACACTGATAACAGTAGATACACAAGTCAACCAGGAAATGTAGCTCACTGATAACAGTAGGTACACAAGTCAATCAGGAAATGTAGCTCACTGATAACAGTAGGTACACACGTCAACCAGGAAATGTAGCTCACTGATAACAGTAGGTACACAAGTCAACCAGGAAATGTAGCTCACTGATAACAGTAGGTACACAAGTCAACCAGGAAATGTAGCTCACTGATAACAGTAGGTACACAAGTCAACCAGGAAATGTAGCACACTGATAACAGTAGGTACACAAGTCAAGCAGGAAATGTAGCTCACTGATAACAGTAGGTACACAAGTCAACCAGGAAATGTAGCTCACTGATAACAGTAGGTACACAAGTCAACCAGGATATGTAGCTCATTGATAACAGTAGATACACAAGTCAACCAGGATATGTAGGTCACTGATAACAGTAGGTACACAAGTCAACCAGGAAATGTAGCTTACTGATAACAATAGGTACACAAGTCAATCAGGAAATGTAGCACACTGATAACAGTAGGTACACAAGTCAACCAGGAAATGTAGCTCACTGATAACTGTAGGTACACAAGTCAACCAGGAAATGTAGCTCACTGATAACAGTAGGTGCACAAGTCAACCAGGAAATGTAGCTCACTGATAACAGTAGGTGCACAAGTCAACCAGAAAATGTAGCTTACTGATAACAGTAGGTACACAAGTCAACCAGGAAATGTAGCTCACTGATAATAGTAGGTACACAAGTCAACCAGGAAATGTAGCTCACTGATAACAGTAGGTACACAAGTCAACCAGAAAATGTAGCTCACTGAAAACAGTAGGTACACACGTCAACCAGGAAATGTAGCTCACTGATAACAGTAGGCACACAAGTCAACCAGGAAATGTAGCTCACTAATAACAGTAGGTACACAAGTCAACCAGGAATTGTAGCTTACTGAAACAGTAGGTACACACGTCAACCAGGAAATGTAGCTTACTGATAACAGTACGTACACAAGTCAACCAGGAAATGTAGCACACTGATAACAGTAGGTTTACAAGTCAATCAGGAAATGTAGCACACTGATAACAGTAGGCACACAAGTCAATCAGGAAATGTAGCACACTGATAACAGTAGGTACACAAGTCAATCAGGAAATGTAGCACACTGATAACAGTAGGTACACAAGCCAACCAGGAAATGTAGCACACTGATAACAGTAGGTACACACGTCAACCAGGAAATGTAGCACACTGATAACAGTAGGCACACATGTCAATCAGGAAATGTAGCACACTGATAACAGTAGGCACACAAGTCAATCAGGAAATGTAGCACACTGATAACAGTAGGCACACACGTCATCCAGGAAATGTAGCACACTGATAACAATAGGCACACATGTCAATCAGGAAATGTAGCATTTGCAGAACACAGTCCAACTAAACATGCATCCAGAACAATTACAAGGAAAACTCAGAAGCACACTATGCGGCAAAAATATGTGACACTAAAACATAAAGGGTTTGACAAATGGGATAACTCTTTAGAATTGTCAGTGCAAACGGCCACTGGGGGTCAAGCATGAGTTAATAATATATTTAGATTTCTGGCGACCATATATACCTAAAACCTGATATACTAGTATTATTTGTCTGTTTATATAAAATCATAACAACACGCTGTAATGAAGCTTTGTGTCTGTGGAAACGTTTTTTAAAAACTGAAATAAACACTTCTTTATTCATATCAGAGTTTTGTGTTGAAGTATATCTAAGAGATTTTGGGTGGTGAACACGCGTCTTTAAGCAACACGATAATATAGACAGCTAATAACGCTTAGACTACCGACGGATAGTATATCATATTTGGAAAAGGTGATATTATGTTGTCTCCGTCATTCAAAAGTGTTACCTCTTTCCTTTCGCTCTTCCAAAGAAAGATGTCCATAAGTTTCTGACACAGTTTCCTCCGTCAGATTGCCTTTATGAGCATTGATGAGTGACTGCAGGATATCTCGGTTGTTCTGAAAGTCAAAATGAGTAAAATTATCTTATAGAAACAACAGCAATCAAACGCAATGGCTCAGTAGGTCCGAAATATACTTCAAGCCGAAATAAATGAGCATATTTGAAATGTCAATAAAAAGGACAATACATACCACATAGCGTAGTGAAGACAGGGTTACCGACTTGGAACGGTCAGTAGGCAATACATACCACAAAGCGTAGTGAAGACAGGGTTACCGACTTGGAACGGTCAGTAGGCAATACATACCACAAAGCGTAGTGAAGACAGGGTTACCGGCTTGGAACGGTCAGTAGGCAATACATACCACAAAGCGTAGTGAAGACAGGTTACCGACTTGGAACGGTCAGTAGGCAATACATAACACAAAGCGTGGTGAAGACAGGTTACCGACTTGGAACGGTCAGTAGACAATACATACCACAAAGCGTAGTGAAGACAGGGTTACCGACTTGGAACGGTCAGTAGGCAATACATACCACAAAGCGTAGTGAAGACAGGTTACCGACTAGGAACGGTCAGTAGGCAATACATACCACAAAGCGTAGTGAAGACAGGTTACCGACTTGGAACGGTCAGTAGGCAATACATACCACAAAGCGTAGTGAAGACAGGTTACCGACTTGGAACGGTCAGTAGACAATACATACCACAAAGCGTAGTGAAGACAGGTTACCGACTTGGAACGGTCAGTAGGCAATATATACCACAAAGCGTAGTGAAGACAGGTTACCGACTTGGAACGGTCAGTAGACAATACATACCACAAAGCGTAGTGAAGACAGGTTACCGACTTGGAACGGTCAGTAGGCAATACATACCACAAAGCGTAGTGAAGACAGGTTACCGACTTGGAACGGTCAGTAGACAATACATACCACAAAGCGTAGTGAAGACAGGTTACCGACTTGGAACGGTCAGTAGGCAATACATACCACAAAGCGTAGTGAAGACAGGTTACCGACTTGGAACGGTCAGTAGGCAATACATACCACAAAGCGTAGTGAAGACAGGTTACCGACTTGGAACGGTCAGTAGACAATACATACCACAAAGCGTAGTGAAGACAGGTTACCGACTTGGAACGGTCAGTAGGCAATAAGGCATGCAGCTTAACTATAATCAGTTAGTAGCATTGTGGTCTCTTTACCCCCAATTATCCCCCTCAGGTATTTGGATTTAATGACGTAATCAGGCGCGCCCATATATCGGAAATATTGACAATTTTACTTTAATGACACCCCGACATTTAGATTCAATGACGCTACATCTGTTATGGTATTGACATTTTCTACGTTCAGTCAGATCGGTATTTTGATTTAATGACATAATTCTAAAAGTATCAAGCAATATCGTATTTATAGTGGACCAAACTAAGCTCATTTAGTTGAAAATTACATGCGGACATTATAGACAAAGATATTTCTACGCTCAGTCAGATATATGTAACTATATAAGGCGCGTGTCGAGAATATTTAATAATTACATAGAAAACGGTCTTGAGTATTCGGATCAAGATCTAAAAACAAGTAAGTACAATACCCGATTAATCAGATAAATACAACACAGTTGAACAAAGGACGTGTATTAATTACTTTTATATGAAAATATTCAAAATTTTATGAATTTTATTTATTTAACGAGAGAAATATTTCTAAACCTATAATGTTACTTCTAAAATACCCAAATTAGATATATAAATGTTAATATTTTGAATTTACAATAATTAAACTATTAAATCATCTTTCTAAATGCAAATTATTAAATCGTTTTAGCCTTTAGGCGCATATTGACGAGAAACATCTCTTCTTTTTAAAGTATTTTTAATGAGCTAAGCCTGGTGCGCTATAAATACGATATTGCGTGATACTTTTAGAATTATGTCATTAAATCCAAATACCGATTTGATTGAACGTAGAAAACGTCAATACCTTAACAGATGTCTTGGCAACCTTTTATTTCGATATCGCATGATACTAATTAATATCACGTCATTGAATCTAAATGTCGCGGGTCATTAACGTAAACATATCAATATTTCCGATATTGCGCGCGCCTGATTATGGTATTAAATCCAAATGCCTGAGGATTAATATTTGGGGTAAATAGACTCCAGTACGACTTCAGTTGCATAATTGTTTGTACACAACCTCGCTATTGTCCTGCCTTCAAAGAACAAACCACAGCCGGTACCGTTGGTCCGCACTGTACCACAAACTAAATCAAATTGAAAAGAAATAATGGTAAATGAACAGGACACTGTACAATATAAAGAGTGGTGAAAACTTGGAATTGTAAGTAGTAGGCAATACTGGTTAGCTTAATAAGTCAATTGTATGTGTACACAGCCTCGCTATTATACTGTCTTTAGCACCAAAATTGACATGGCAGTGCAAATAGAAGTACATCACAACAAAAGGAAATCTCTATCATCAAAGTCAGCTTCTCAAACGTCAAACATCTCAAATATATACATATTTATAATAATAAGCCCGTCATTCCAAACTTCCCCTTTCCAAGGATGGCTAAAACAATTACATACTTGCTAAACATTACACTTTTTCCAGTTTATCTAAAGGAAACTGTGTGCTTAATATGACCAAATCACCGCCAGTTCCCATCCCCCATAGCGTTCTGTGCATGAATGGAAAACGAATTCTCGATTGTGTTAAGTTGTTTGTACAGTCACATTGGTCGAATATGCATAAACAGCTGAAAATAAAGGGGTATGGGCGTTTTTTTTTGTTTTTTTATAAAATTCCGAGATACATGCTTATAATTTTTATTTTAGTTGGGTCATTTGATAATTGTTGTTGACCATATACCATTCGATTGTAGTGCGTCAGCCAGCTCCATTTGAGGATTTATTACTGTTCACTGCTGTGCTCTGCTTCCCCCATTTAATGGTGGTGCCTCCATCGGTGCCCATGTCCCCACTAGTGGCATGGGGCAATATGTCGCGGTCGCAATTAGTTTACGAGAACATTCGAAGGAAAGCAACTAAATTTTAAATATCTGGCTTTGTGAACATCTGAACCTAGGGTTCACTGAGTACAGTTTGAATTCACGTCAAAACATGGTCTGAGCTATGACCATCTTTCAAAATTGTTTATAAGTATCGTCACTGCACATTTGATATGCACATTATGTTTGTTGTTACATTATGCTGAAGCCATGGCCAGTTTATTCCAATAAATATAAACTCTTTTTATTATTGTGTTTTCTTTCACAGCCCATCTTCAATAATGGAATATTCTGCACAGATTGTGGTCTTCCTGTTTTTTTTGGTAATTTTACGACTGAGTAATTTGTACGTTATACCATATATCCGGTCTTTTTCAATGGGATGATTAGTCAGCAAGTTGTATCTCAATACGAGAGACTAAAATCAAAATTAATATGAAAAAGGCACATTATAAACGGGGATTTATCCAGGTTGAGTAATATACTTAATGATGTTGGCTTGGCAAGTTTTGACATTTTCAAGTCTAAGAATTATATTTTTTAAATCACAGTTTTATTTGACATTTAATTTTATATTACGAAAAAAAAAGGATCGAGATGCACAAGCACGTGTTCTGGGTTGAAAATTGAAATAAAGGTTCCTGATTTCAGCTAAGTTTGGAATCAATCGAGATGTTGCGATGGTGCATACACGTAGGAAGTCGGATGCAAATGTTAGATTATGAACGATGTCGCAACATACAAAGTGAAACAAGTAATGCCTAGTAACAGTGTTAACATTGATAACAGACAAAAAGAAAAGCGCAAGGTTTTATGGATTTAGTTCTTTTTCGTTTTTTTTAAACTTTATTGTGTACGAAACAACAATTATAATACACCTATACCAACGTCTAGTTTGTAATTATATCCAATAAGTTCATCACCTGGGAAAGATTGGTTGACGTCGTACAATCATATAGCATTTCTAAGAACACACTAGGATTTTGTTAAGTACTTTAGTACTTGAATTAGTGCAGCTTTCAGTGTTCCTAATTCTAAAATATGCCAACTTAACTTATTTCGGCATCATATGTTTTACTAGCATACCACCACAAACATCACCACAAATGCTTTTGCAAAATAATTGTTCAAAACGGTTAATGTTACGCTAGTGATGTACCGATTAATCGATTGTTTTAAACCCATCATCGGTTAGTTAGGCATCCGATTATGATGATCGATTATGAAAGTCTATAGTCGATCATATGTTAATGTAAAAGTGCACTTTTATTAACATTCGAAATATAAATAAACATGATTATCCAGGAGACAACAGTTAGGAAATAAACATGATTATCCAGGAGACACCAGTTAGGACGTTATTATGATTATCCAGGAGACACCAGTTAGGACGTTATTATGATTATCCAGGAGACACCAGTTAGGACGTTATTATGATTATCCAGGAGACACCATGATTATCCAGGAGACAACAGTTAGGACGTTATTTTGATTATCCAGGAGACAACAGTTAGGACGTTATTATGCTTATCCAGGAGACAACAGTTAGGACGTTATTATGCTTATCCAGGAGACAACAGTTAGGACGTTATTATGATTATCCAGGAGACAACAGTTAGGACGTTATTACTACTCTTGTGAAAGTGAGTATGATACACAAATAAACAAATTTATATCAGTCAGATTCAGTTTGCAGAAAAGAATACAGACTTTCATAGCATCAAACCTCAGATTAACATACACATGGTATACTTCGTAAGTATTATCGAGATCATATTTCATTTCATGCAAAGATATATTTAAAATATAATTCTGCATCGTGATCGAGGGAAGTAGGTAACTGGTAGATTTAAATAATTTAGAAGATAAGCACACATATAAAATGTATGCATGCTTAAACTTTTCTTGACTCAAACCCGTGGAAAGCACAAAATTAATAACGTGACATAAAAAGTATGGTTGTAATTTATTGGATAACACGCTTTGTTTTCATTGCAAAATGTTACATTTAACTGATTTTCTTTTATTAAACTTGTTTGCCAGGTTTGCACGTGAAAAGCCTTATCAAAAAGTGTTTCGGTTGTAAAATATGTATTTCTCAACTAATTTTCTATTTAGAATATTCAGAAACTGCGTTTTAAATTCTTAATTAGTTAAAAAAAAAAAATCTAAAAATATATAATGTACATCTATTGTCAAAATTATTCAAGTAAATGCTGGAAACTGGAGCCATTAGGAATTTGTTCTCGGTTTTGCTAATCTAAATCAAAGATCAAGATTCATTCCAGAAGATTCCTTAGATGAACAATGTAAATGTATTGTAAAAATTAATCATGGAAATGCTTGAAACTGGAGCCATTAGGAGTTTTTGTTCTCGGTTTATACTAATCTAAATCAAAGATCAAGATTCATTTCCAGAAGATTCCTTAAATGTATATTCAATTTATTATTTTATTCATTAAATAAATAATTTTTAATTAAATATTACAGTTAAAAACTAATGCAAAAAGATTTGGCGATTCGAACTCGTGATACTTACGCAAGACCTGAGTAGTAGAGTAGAGAGATTTTTAAAACCAAAATCAATTGAAATGTTTCTGTTTAGTCGTATATATCGATTATCGACAACTGGCGAGACAATTGGCCAGTCTCCAATTGCTGAAACTAACAAAGAATTATGATGTCATTGATCGTACGTAGTCGGTCAATTCCGTTATTCTTCAGTTATAGCGAGATGCTGCGAATGGCAGCGGAAAGGGAACATCGTCGATAAATTATCTTGTCGGTCAGCGGAAGTAGCTTCTGGTTTCCCGTTCCGCATGCTTAACTCTCATATATTTGCCGAAATCGGAAACCAAAGGGATGTTTTTTTTCAAACTCAAGGCTTATACCGTTAAGGGGATTTTCATCCCTATCAAGATTCACGTGCATGTGTTAGGTGCGGACCATTCGTACAAACTCTGTCAAGTTCAGCTAAGTTCAGAATCAATCGAGATGTTGCGAAGGTGCGTGAACCTAGGTGCAATAGTCAGGTTCTTAACGATATCGCAGCATACAAAATGAAGTCATTGCCTATATCGATTATTGGCAACTGGCAAGACAATTGGCTAGTCTCCAATTGCGGAAATTAACAAAGAGTTCCGATGTCATTGATCGTACGTAGTCGGCCAATTCCGTCATTTTTCAGTTATAGCGAGATGCTGCGAATGGCAGCGGAAAGGGAACATCGTCGACAAGGCCCGAAGACAAATTATCTTGTCGGTCAGCGAAAGTAGCTTCTGGTTTCCCTTTCCACATGCTTATCTCTCATATACTTTGCCGAAATCGGAAACCAAAGGGATATTTTTTTCAATCTCATAGTATGTGGACAAAAGCTTATACCGTTAAGGGGATTTTCATCCCTATCAAGATTCACGTGCATGTGTTAAGTGCGGACCATTCGTACAAACTATGTCAAGTTCAGCTAAGTTCAGAATCAATCGAGATGTTGCGAAGGTGCGTGAACCTAGGTGCAATGGTCAGGTTCTTAACGATATCGCAGCATACAAAATGAAGTCATTGCCTATATCGATTATTGGCAACTGGCAAGACAATTGGCTAGTCTCCAATTGCGGAAATTAACAAAGAGTTCCGATGTCATTGATCGTACGTAGTCGGCCAATTCCGTCATTTTTCAGTTATAGCGAGATGCTGCGAATGGCAGCGGAAAGGGAACATCGTCGACAAGGCCCGAAGACAAATTATCTTGTCGGTCAGCGAAAGTAGCTTCTGGTTTCCCTTTCCACATGCTTATCTCTCATATACTTTGCCGAAATCGGAAACCAAAGGGATATTTTTTTCAATCTCATAGTATGTGGACAAAAGCTTATACCGTTAAGGGGATTTTCATCCCTATCAAGATTCACGTGCATGTGTTAAGTGCGGACCATTCGTACAAACTCTGTCAAGTTCAGCTAAGTTCAGAATCAATCGAGATGTTGCGAAGGTGCGTGAACCTAGGTGCAATGGTCAGGTTCTTAACGATATCGCAGCATACAAAATGATCACTAACACCTTTATCATTGATAACACAAATAACAGTTGAAGGTTTTATGGTTTTAGTTTTCGTTTTGCACCTTTATTGTGTACGAATCAACAGTTCTATTAGATCTACACCCATACCAACTTCTACTTTGTAATTATCTCCGATAAGTATATGTGCGTGACATGGGAAAGATTGATTGACGTCGTACAATATTGTATTAAATGCGATCACCGTTAGATTTCAGTGTCGTGCATTATTTTAAGGGTATTACATATTCCAGTCAAAATTCCCACCTAGACATATGTCAAAAATAGTCTCATTGTTTTGTGTATTTCACGCTTGATTCTTCGTTTTCTTGATAACGAAGTTCTACAGTCGGCATTGCACTACGTGACTCCGTAAACGTTAGCTTCAATGATAAGAAGCGAAGTCTTCCAAAATCATGGTAAACGGCAATCGGAACACCTCGCCGATATACTATCTCCTCCAATAATAAGAAGCGAAGTCTTCCAACATCATGGTAAACGGCAATCGGACCTTTGACAAGAATAAGGCGAATTCATTTCTGTAATGTGGAGCATAACTCTTTATAAATTCCGAAAACTATTGTAATACAATACACTGCGATGGTGTCTTTGTTTAATACGACGTACACTGGCATATTGGGTTCCTTTACTTTAATTCTTTTTGACAAGCAGTTTGCATATTCACGGATATATTGTTCTACATACATTATGGGTCTTACTCATTATGAAAGTATGTCTTGCGTATTGATATAGTTTACTTATGTTAGTAGGCTCTGATGTATTACTACGCACCAAAGTGTAGTTCCTACTTATAGACAGTGTAAGGGAAATAGTAAGACATGTTGTGCTAAGTTAATATGCCATTATCATATTAATAAGCAGAAGTAACATATTGTTAGTAAACATTTCGGCAAAGATGTTTTAACTGCTGCTTTGTTGCTCGAGTGTTTCCGGATTTTTCGGAAAGTCGCCAACGATTGCATAGATAATTGTGCACTAAAAATGCATGCACTGTTTTACATTTTGCATCCAGTATTTAATTGTGTTCTGAAGATGCACTGATAATTATATCTTAAATTGAGACTTCGATATTGCAATTTTTATGTCATGACATGAGGCGGGAAATTGGATCACGTGACACGTGCATCATTCTGCTCCCCATATATTCGGAAATATGCGCAAGCAGCTATTATAAGATGCAAATCATCCCACAAAACACGCATCCTAGTCTTCAAATATTGGCTTTTTATGACTTAAAATTTAAAGAAAAAAGCTCTAGAACAAAGCTTTTGGGAAAGCTAAAACTTGCTGGAGATACGGTTGAACTGTAAAACAACGAGTTGAATTAAATCGTCTGCTCTGATTGCATGAACTCATTTTAAAGCGTTCAAGTCCATGCGTTTTAATAGAAATAAATTGTAACACTTATCCATGTTTCTTTGTATTATAGAAGGCATTGTATTACGTTCTGCAATAAATGAGTCAAATGTTGATGTGTTTTTTTTTATATATATTATTTCCTACTAATTTTAAGAAGTTTATATCTTTCAGCGGACTTCGGTTCATGTTATGTGTTTATCAACATATTTCATGTTTTTATATGAAAGGAGAGTACTCTCAACAGCATTTGAATTTTTGTTTTCTTTCTAAAAATGATTTTAATGTGTTTGATAAATATGAATTTAGTACTCTGCCTTTGTTCATTGCATTGTTTTACGTTTAACCGAAATAATTTGATATTTTGAAAATTGTTTGACAGGCTAACACTTGAAAAGCGTTTATCAAAAATGTGTTTCGGTTGTAAAATATCTATTTCTTAGCCAATGTTCTTATTATAAACTGCGTATTAAATGCTTACTAAGGTGGGGAAAAAAGAATCCAATTCTAATGAAATATAAATTACATGTATTATCAAAATTATTCATGACAATGCTGGAAACTGGAACCCGAGTAGGACTTTTAGTCATTGGTTTATAGTAATCTAAATCAAAGGTCCAGTCCGTAGATACCTTAAATAAATATTGTCCGTAAATTAGGTTTTAATTACTTATTACAGTGAAGAAGAAAGAAAAAACCCGCAAAAGAGCTTGAGGACTTGAATTCGCATCTTCTGTGTAGAAGTCGACAGCACTAACCATTAGGCAACGGAAGCAAACAGGTGACGTCATAATTAAATAGTACAGGCCTGTATTGTGATGTATTCGTCTGATTCTATGACTCCTGATACTCAGGCAAGACCTGAACATTAGCGTCAATATTGCTTATTAAACCCCAAAGTCAATTGAAATTGTCCTATTAAGTCGTATTTATCGATTATTGGTCACTGGCGAGATAGTTAGTCAGTATTGATTCATCCTCACCGATTGTGGAAATTAAAAAGTTCCGATGGCGTTGATCGTACATATTCGGCCAATTCCGTCTGTCTTCGGTGATAATGCGAATGGCAGCGGACAAGGGACGTCGCCAAGGAGCCCGGAAGACAAATTACCATGTCGATCTCCGGAAGTAGCTAATGGTTTCCCATTACGTATGTTTGACTCCTGTATATTAGGCCGAAATGGGAAACCAAAGGGATACTTTTTTCAAACTCATAGTATTGGTCTTTTCTAAAAGTAATATATCGGTCTTATATATATAAAAAATACCCAACCGCCTATATCCCCAATTTAATGACTATGTTTTTTGCCCGATCTTTTTTGCTTTGGTTTTATATATATATTTCAGGTACATTATCCTAGAAATGGTGGTGTTGGGCTTAAGTGTACGGGTAAAGGTCTTCTTAAGATGCGCGTTCTTATCGTCGTGGCTTCAGCGCTGGCTGTTCAGCAGTTGTTGGCAGTATGTCGAAGTCACAGCCATGTGTAGTAATTATTTTAAGATAACATTTGAAAAAACACACTAAATTTTAAATATCTGGCTGTGTGACGCAGGGTTCACTGAGTTTTCATTCACTTCGAAACTTGGTCTGAGCTATGACCATTTCTCAAAACTGTTTATAAGTATCGTGACTGCACATTTGATATGCACATTATGTTTCCTGTTAAAGTATGTTGAAGCCATGGCCAGTTTATTCCAATAAATATTAACTATTTTTATTATTGTGTTTTCTTTCACAGCCCATCTTCAATAAAAGCTATAGCGACTATTTTCTTACCGTGTCAGATTCCTTTCTTTCTGCAAAAGCAGCAATGGTTACCGCATTAAAAAAGTCGAAACATTTCTTTGACGCAATATCAGATTTAAACATCTTCGTAATGAACGACAGATCAGGGAAGAACGCTGAAACGAGAAAAAAAGGTTCCCGGTTTGATACGATAAATAAAAGGTGTCCAGTTTGAGACTAGAGACAAAAAGAGCCCGGATTGATATGAGAAACAAAAAGAGCATGGTTTGATACGAAAAATCCAAAGGTGCCCTATTTAATACAATAACTAGTTATGGAATGCCTCAATATCAATCTTAGACTATATATACTCTCCAAAAGACTGGAGTTAATAAAAATTAGGTAAAAGCTTACTGCTTATGAGGAATATTGGATTGAAGCCAAAACTAATTTCCAGAAATTCTTTGGCGTGTTTGATGAAAGCGTTTTCCTGATCTCTCTGAGCGTTGACATCGATACCGAAACCTGTACTGCATATGACGTCCATCGTGTACCCCCTGACAAACCTACAATAAGACAAAACAGACATATTTGAACCCCTTCACGAACGTAAAACAAGGCAAATGTAGACACATGACATATCCTGTTGACATATGATGTCCATTTGGTTCTCTTGACGAATATAATACAATGTAAATGGAGACACGTGACATACATTTTAAAGTATTACTATTGTAAAGCAGAAATAAAACAACATCAGTTAAAGTATGCCATAATTAGCACAGGAAAGCAGTCGACACTAAAACAACATCAGTTAACGTATGACATAATTAGCACAGGAAACCAGTCGACACTATATAATAAACTTAACATATACACGGTTATGACAGGGGACGTCTTGGAGCATTGAGAGACAGAGAGGGCACCTGACTTATTAGCTTAACCTATTGACAAATCTAATCTAATACAAGTCAAATGCAGGCATACGGCATTGTATACTCTTTGGTTTAGTATCTGTAGGTGCATAAATGAGAAGACTGGTCCCATTGAAATCACAGTACACAAACGCAATGTGATCGTAGATCCGCACTGTACCACAAAAAAACAGCCAATTAATTATACAATGAAAAGGAAAATAATATACATAACTCAAAGAATGGTGAAGACAGGGTTAGGCCAGAGTGTTTTTGTATTGGTTTACGAGAAATATTAAAAAAAAATTGCAGTAGGAAGGACGAAATGAAAAGAAATTGAAGACCAGCATTTGCATTGAGTATATAATAAAATTAAAAAAATTAAAGTAAAATTTTTAGACATTTTTTTTTTATTGTCATGTTTTGGAAAACAACAACAGAAGAACTCTTGAATTGACAAATGAAACTGAATTTTTTATCTGTTTTCCTTAGCTAGATTTTGGATGTAAAACCCCTGCTATCCACAACAATACCGGGACAGTCGAAAGTTCAAAACCCTGTTCTTTACACCTGCTACGTCCCAGGTTGGGTGGAGGCAGGGGTTACATATGACAAGAGATTTTTTTAGTAACTGTTCCAGCCTTGTCAAGCAGAGGTATGTGGTGGTCTGTCACAGGTCAAATGGTCAGTGAATTCAAACAGTCATGTTTTCAAAGTGAATAATTATATCAAAACTGTGCGAGGAAAGTATAAAGGTTAGAACCGTCAGGTTTACTTATCTTCTGATTTGCTTTAATGGTAAGAAACTATATGGGTACGAAACTTCCCTGAACATATTTTTCAATATAATTACACTTGAAGTCGGATTGGCAATAAAAATAAAATCGGGATTTTAAAATTTCATTTTTATTTTGATTTAGGAAAAAATAGGGCAGGCTCTCAAGTAAACCAACAAATAAAAAAACTCTGGCATTACCGACTTGGAACGGTCAGTAGGCAATAAGGCCCACAGGTTATCTTAAATCAATTTTAAGTGTACACAACCTGTCTTCAGCATTCAATTTGACAGGACAGTGTAAATACACTGTGTACACCTGAACAAATAATAAATAATGCAACTGTTCATGTCTAAACGAGAATGTTAGGCCGATTTATTATACAAAATACATTGGCACCAGTCGAAATAACAGTTACATTTCAACAATGGTACGCGTGTGACATGTCATCCCCCCATCCAAGCTCACCCCTCTACCGTGCTGTCAATTATTGAATGACAGACTCTGTCAATAGCTGCATAGGAACGAAACGAAGTATCCATTACGTGGTACCGCCTTAATTCTATTAAGCGATGGAAAAGCTAATATTAGCAGGATTTTATGACAGATATTTCGATAATAAAACATATTTTTACTAAGAAAATGCGATAACCTGTTTAAAACTACCTATTAATGTTTAAATTTTAAAATATGCAAACTTTTTAAGTCGAAATTAATGTTTTATTTTATACCCCAGCCAACCACTTTCGCTTCTTGGAGAAGGGTTGGATGGGGTACGAAAGGTACTACTCAGACCACGTAATGCAATAAGACGCATGGTATCCATGTTATTTTCTTGTTCCAATATTGTTTTGACAATGTCACCTTAAAGCTACAGTACGCATTCTTGCACATACACTCAGACATGTATAGCAGATGGCGGGACTTTCACCGAAATACACACATACACACAGTCATGTATAGCAGATATCTGGACTGTCAAACTTGAGGGCGTGAGCGGTAGCTAGCATATTTCACTACCGCTCATGAACAGTCTCAATCAAACCGAGACTGCAATATTTCGTATGTGTCGTGCTCGGCCGTTTCCAAAGGTCCATTATCATACTCTGTTTTTGGATATACACATAGATACACACAATCATTGGTGTTAGTTTTACACTCACGGTACAATGTCGAAGCCTTCCGGTGTCTTGGACATATTTTCGTCTATCAAATCGTTGAGGTCTTTCAAACATCGTACAATGTATTGGCTCATCTGTAATGATATACTTTGATGATGTCCCTCAAATCTTCAAGGGCACTGACACAGGAACATCATGTCCAAGTTTCATCAAACAAATGTTTTAGAGAAGATATGGATTTTGTACAATCGCTAACAAACGAGTGGATCGGCTACATATAAACAACGGGAGTTTGCGTCATCACGAAAGATCGTCTTGGCTTTGGACAGTAAAGCTAAACTCTAATGGGGAAAAAATAAGATAATAGAAAATGAAATAATAGGTCGAACAAGTATTAGCAACTAAGTAGCCAAAGAAATCACCAAAAGCACAGCCAGTTAATTTGCTTTAAATATTGAAAAGGGATCCCTTGGAAGCAAAAAACGCAAACAAAAAGAGAAAGGTAGCAGACTCGGTTTTATTGAGTCTGTTCATGAGAAGTAATATAATGTGCAACACCTCTCACGCCCACTAGCACTCGTTTAAGCGGTATTCTAATTTAAAGCCACAACGATTGGGCTTGACGATCCCAAAAGATCTGTAAGTAATAACATTACTGATTTTGTGTGAATGTCAATAAATACTGAAAAGGGGATTGCGTAGAAGCAAAAAACACAAACAAGAGAGAGAAGTAGCAGACTCGAGTTTATTGAGTCTGTTCAGGAGAGGTAATATAATTTGCAAAACCTCTCATGCCCACTAGCACCGGCTTAAGCGGTATTCTACTTTAAAGCCACAAAGATTGGGCTTGCTGATCCCAAAGCATAAGTAAGTAATAACACTACTGATTTGTAGTCGGGGCAACTGTTTACGGCCGCCGGACAGCACTAAACAAACGCTAGTCTTTTAATGTGTTGTCAAATAA
This sequence comes from Cyrtodaria siliqua, assembly GCA_037043455.1. NCBI lineage: Eukaryota > Metazoa > Mollusca > Bivalvia > Adapedonta > Hiatellidae > Cyrtodaria > Cyrtodaria siliqua. The sequence goes on along the minus strand of JAWPHD010002500.1, from coordinate 85,441 downwards.
AACATGTGTATTGTAACAGTAAATGGACCATAACATTTGAGTTATATCTAAACAAATGAAGGGACAGTGAGATTATGGACATTCGGTTGTACTACAAAAAAGTATGAGAAATTACAAGTCGTACAACCTGTAATAATTAAAATCGTGAAAGGAACTGAATGTTGATCCTGAATGCTGACCATGAACCATACATACCATACATGGATGATGTTATAAGATGCTGACTACTCACGTGTCGGATTTTTCCCGTACTGAAAGTTGGACTGAGGGTTGATCGTAAGAATTTCCATTTGGCTCCAGCTGCAAGATTTAATGCCGAGTCCCATTTCTTAGTCACAGGAAGTAGTTCCTGGAAACAGAACATTACTACAATACGGTTGCCATGAGAAGGTGAAGTAAGATCGGGTAAAACGTATTCTGTATGCGAAGATAGAGGTATGGCCACTTTGAGCGAAAAAGTTTAAGTAAGGTCGGGAAAAACGTATATTGTATGCGAAGATAGAGATATGGCCATTTTGAGCGAAATAATGTAATGATATACATTATACTTCATATGTTAAATTATGTAACGATATATCACATTATGTGTGAACTTACTCTACCTATTTTGATTCTTATATGATTCTCATATGTTTACCACCACCAATTACATGTAAAGAAATATAAAAAGATCGGACAGGGAAAGTAGCATTCAAGGAGGTCAGTCAACCACAAAACACAGAAACAAACACGCAAACAAACAAACAATAAGGCAAAAGTAATAATAAATACAAACGACATCACGAACACGAAATGGTTGACATTAGCGCTACTGCCTTGGAACGGTCAGTGGCAAAGTAGGCCACTGGGGGGTTAAACCGGTTCTACGGTGCACCAAACCTCACACTTACCCTACTGTCATCCCATTAAAACAGGACAGTGTAAATAAAGAAATCCCCGCCATGATCTAATCTCTAACCAACAAGGCAGCATCAATAGGCAATATAAGTAAAACACAAATATGCTCGTGTAAATATAATATAAAAAAACAATAGCCTAGAAAGCCACAATGAAGGTACTCAATGACTTGGCAGAAGCCAGAGCAACAAGAGAATAAACAACCATTAAGGGCACGACAAGAAAGATCATAGACAAACATCAAACGTCACCGTCCCAATGGGCTTTAGGTAGGCGTCATCATAGGGTCCACAGCCTGTCCGGTCATCGTACAGTTAAAGAGGAAAGCATAGTGGCGAACTGTAAAAGGGTCCACCACCAAGCATGCAGTACGTTGCAAAATGATATGGTCATAACATCTTTTGATAAACTTTTTAACAAGTGTATCAAAGATAGTATGAAAGTGATCATAACCAAGAATCTTACGAAGTTTATAAATCACATCACCATAGAAGTCAGGTTGCGATATTCCTTGTCGCAGAAGAGTCCTTAAATTACTTCTATATTTGGAAAGATGATCAGGGTTACGATAATAAAATTTTGCAAATGTTTTACGAAGTTTATGGTAACGGTAACCCTGATTGAGTAGCTTTTTAGTTATACAAAGATTACGAATATTAAAGTCCTCAACCCGAGTACAAGCTCTTGAAAAACGAATAAGTTGAGATACATACACCCCATAAGAAGTTCCTCGGGGAACATCTCCATCCAAGTGGGGATAATTAACAATGTCAAAATCAAAATCATCTCTCTTGTCATAGATTTTGCTAATTATTTCACCATTTTCAATCGAGAGATCTAAAAATGAAGCGTTATTATCAGATATATTGACTGTGTTAAGCTGAAGTTCTTTAGGATAAATATTGATAACCATAGTTGGAAAGAAAGGGTTGTCAATGCTCAATATGTCATCCAGATACCGAGAAGTGTCATTAAAGGCTTCAAAAACATCTGCCTGGGTATCTGGTGAAAGACTCAACATGAAATCTCTTTCATAGCAAAATAAAAACAAATCTGCGACAAGTGGTGCACATTTCGTACCTACCCATAGGGATACCAACGATTTGTCTATAAACGGTGGTGTAGTCGAATGTAGTTCCTATAATAAAAAGTAATCTCTCCTTTTTTGATGAAAATGGACATTATAAATAGGGGAAACTGCCCATTTCTATTCGATTGATTTTGTGGTTGTATGTATAAGAAGCGTATTAAAAGGTTTTATTGGATCACTGAACATTTTCGAAATCTTGGACTATATGCTTACACTGTTAGGGCAGCTGTCAATGAAAACTGCTGTACCCATGGCCTGTTTGGTAAACAAACAGGAACTGTTTTACATGTCTTGTGACTCCACATTTTCTGGTGTTTTTTCAAGTGGTAAATTAGTTTTCTATATGAAATTACACTGCTGCATTATCCATACTTTAGCTGAAGTTTAAGCAAATCATTAATATATGACATTTTAACATTGGTGTCTATGGGGGAAATAATTAGTGGTTTCATGCCTCATAGGATGCCTTTTTTATAATAACTATATAAAAGAAGCTGTACATAATATTTGTAAAAAATACCTTTTCATATAAGTGTCATATGAGAATCATATACAAGTTAAACATATTTATTTTTTCATGAGAATGATTTGAAAATGTGTGTGTTTTAAAAATAAAGCTTTTATGAATTTATTTCTATATGAAACATATATTATTGTATAAATACCATATGCTAGGTTTTACATGAGAATCATAATTATGTGATTCCTGTCATATGAGAATGCTATCATATGTTTATTTGATATGTAGGTAATGATATACCACTTTATCTGTGAAGTTTGAGAATTCTTTGACGGTAATTTGCTTGATCATTTCGGTATCACTTATAATCAAGGTCGAAAGGTTCCCAGTGTATGTTCTGAAAGTATAAAGTATAACGAAGGTCGAAAGGTTCCCAGTGTTTGTTTTGAAAATATAAAGTACAAACAAGGTCGAAAGGTTGCTAATGTATGTTTTGAAAATATAAAGTGTAACCAACGTCGAAAGGTTCCCGGTGTACATGTAAGTTCTTCTGAAAATAAAAAGTATAACAAACGTAAAAAGCTTCCAAATGTATGTTCTGAAAATAAACGCTATAACAAAGGTTGAAAGGTTCCCAGTGTAGGTGCTGGAAATATGCAGTAATAAAGCAAACATACAAAACTTCAACACATCCACGCTATAAAAAGGTGGGAAAACAGGAATTTAAGTAAATTGGATTTTATTGTCGCATCAACAGCTAAGGTCATATGGTGACTTTCCAGCTTCCATTGGTTCCGCAAAAGGAAAACGAAGAAAAACATGTTTATTTATTTTAGTAATATTTTGTCTCCTGTAATAAATACAATTCAGATTTCTGATATAGTAGTCAATCATTCATATCTATTTTAAAACAATATAAAGTGTATTCAATATCCATGGGATACTTGGTCCGTTAACATACTACTAATACAAATACATATTTTTATTTCAAAGTCGAAAAGATACATGTTACAAACTAACAAATGTTGGCCTTCGATGATCTTACTGTGGGAGGAAACCTGATGATCGGAAATCCCGCCTGTATGACCATCTTACCATCTCAAATACTGCCTAGTTCAAGTTGAAACCCGGGTCGAATTGGTGAGAAGTGAGTGTGCCTTGCACTGGGCTAACGGGATAGCCAATTCTTTTCTTATGTTTATTTTATCTTAAACTCGTTTCATGCTGGTTAATAAATGCTTTTTGTAACTTGTTATGAAGAGTTATACAGTCAGTCGTCTGTCCGTCTGTCTGTCCGTTATACATAGCTTACATTTGATATTTTATTTGTAGGTAGTATCTTGCAAGTAAAGTTTACTTTTCCTATTACCTAGACATACCCACGGGATATACCCCACCACACGAGTAATGCTCCCTTTACATGGGGACGAAACGGTAGTTTGTTTGTGAGGTGGCTGGGTGGGGACGGCGATGACATAAGAGCTAATTTTGATGTAATCATACACATGCATTCAACATTTTACTGGCAAAAAGCAAACTTAAACAACAATAAACAAAGGAATTGGCACACTACAATAACAAGTCGTATAAAGATACCTACCCGAATATTTTTCCATATGTTTGCACCATCTCAGCATCTACGTAACCAAAACCCTGAAACGTAATGTATATTTCATTATCATCTCAGCACCTACGTTATCAAAACCCCGAAACGTAATGTATATTTCATTATCATCTCCGCATCTCCGTATGCAAAATTATCGGAATCAATCAGATTGCAGATCATGAAATTTGTTATATACTATTTAATACCGCAACAAATAGTAGTTAGAGCGTCGTTTACTACGTGTCTACTGAACCGAAGGTCAGGGTTCGTGCCTTATATAAGGCAACATTTTTTAAACCATACGCTGTTAAGTTATTGCAAAAAATATTATATGAAACTACTCCGGAGTAATCTAATTGGTTCATTGAGGCATTTGAGTACTCTGCATGTAACAAAAACCATGTAATGTATATTTAATGTGTATGTAACCAAAACCATGTAATGTATATTTCATTTGTATGTAACCAAAACCATGTAATGTATATTTCATTACCATCTCAGCATCTACGTAACCAAAGCACCGAATCGTAAGGTATATTTCAGTATCATACTATATTTAGCTTTCGTCTTTGTTAGCAATGAACAAATAAAAATGAAAAGCAGTCATATGATTTACGAAACATATAACCTAAAAATTGATAATAAAACATATACGGGATGCATCATACACTACCCTCTACCTAGATTAACAACTACAAATTCATAGAATTTAATTATAGTGATATATAAATGCATGTACCTGAATATGCACAATTATTTAATAGCAGTATGTAATGTATAATGCTCTCTAAGGTTAGATAATACTAGGAGGTAAACAAATATCTGTTGTTTTTTTAAATAAATGATAACTGTTACGAGAAAAGACCACGGAAGAAATCGCCACAGTTTCACGTTCGTTAAAACAAATATAGTCTACGCAGACATTTATACAGAAGACATAATAATATAGGTTCAGAACGCATTACGTTTTTTTAGTTTCACTAGCATTCTTTAAATGGTGTAATAAGACAAGAATCTCCGGATTGTCGTTGATTTGTGTTAGGAATCTTAAACAATCCAACATTAGTAAATATAACAGTCGAACAGGAAACAAAAATAGTATTCAAGGACAACAGTCAACCACAAACACACACAGAAACAAAGAACAACTGCATATAACAATAAATAAAAATAAAAATAAGACATCACAAACACACAAGGGTTGACAATAGGGCTACCACCTTGGAACGCCCAGTGGCAAGAAAGGCCGTTAGGGGTTTAAACCAGGTCGTAGGGTGCACCAAACCTCACTCTGACCCTACTATCATCCCACTCTAGAACCTGGTTTAAACCCCAGTGGCCATTTTTGTCACTGCCGTTCCAAGGCAGTAGCTCTATTGTCAAACCTTTTATGTTTGTGATGTCCTATTTTGCCTTTTATTCATCTTCGTAGTTGTTTTATTTTCTGTGCGTATTTGTGGTTGACCGTGGTCTTTAAATGCTACATTATATGTTCGACTTTTATATCTACCTTACTAGTAAGTAATAATTTAAAAGTGTTTAGCATTCTCACATCTCAGAATCACAATTGTCCGCAAGGTACCGCTTGTAAAACTCTGACAAGCGGGAATGGTTTTTAGAGACATAACTTGAAAAATAATCAATTAAAACAGAGATCAAAGAAGTATTACGTCTCAGATTAAAACGACTTTGCTCAGAATAAATTTATTTGTTCAAATGAGTATGCATATTTACGTAAAAAAAGGGAACTTAACGTTTGTAACTGGGGCAAACGCATTCATGTAAAAGGGATCGGTGGTACAAATCCAATATAAAATGTATTCACTTCTTTGCCCTCTGTATACGGTGGCAATATTTTTTTTAAATTTCACTCGAATTAATAAGCCACGAACCTTGTGTTAAACTAGAAAATATGTCCATGGGACACAGATACTCAGCTTTTGTGCTGTCAGTCACAAAATGGATCAGTCACACAATGGACTTAACGAAAAACGAACAAGGGTAATACTATATACCCGTTCCACTTTCTTTCGTGACGGGACATAACTCAGCTACATGAGAGATATTTACGTGTTTAGAAACTTAGCCAAGAAACATGCATATTGCAATGAAAACTGTTTTCAAGGTGATTTCAATAATAACAAAAAATGAAATCATTGAAATACAATCTATTTTCGTGTCAAAGTAAATACAGATTCAAGTCTGAATAGTCAAATTATCAATTACTTTTCCTACTAAAAGTATATCAATGAGAGTTGTATTGTCAAAACACGATTTATACTTAGCTGAACCTTTTTAATGAATAGAGGCAGATCTCCAAGGAAAAAGGTCGTTGGTTTGGTTGTTATACCTCGTCTCTGAAAGTAGGTCTGCTTATACCAGGTGTATCTGAAAATTAAAAATACACGACTTTATTTGATGTATTATTTAAAGAGGCACATGGCTATCTTGAAGTTTTTATCAAACATTGAAACTAGCGGCTCTATTTAATTATCCAGTATCATTTTGAATTTAAACCTGCTTGGCAGTATATAATAAAATAAAATGTTGAGTTTTCAATGTTTCGTGTTATTCTACCAGAAGTTTAAATATATTATTGAAGCAATATTATCAATAGTTAATAATATGCAGCAACAGTCTGCTTTATACTTCTATTATAGTTAATAATATGCAGCAACAGTCTGCTTTATACTACTATAGTTAATAATATGCAACAACAGTCTGCTTTATACTACTATAGTTAATAATATGCAGCAACAGTCTGCTTTATACTACTATTATAATCAATAGTTAATAATATGCAGCAACAGTCTGCTTTATACTACTATTATAATTAATAGTTAATAATATGCAGCAACAGTCTGCTTTATACTACTATTATAATTAATAGTTAATAATATGCAGCAACAGTCTGCTTTATACTTCTATTATATTAATGATGAAACAAATACGAGTTATGTAGAAAAACTAACGTGACGCCGACAGAGGCGTCCACATAGCAATACAAAGTTCCCGGATTCGTTTAGCCCTATTGTCAACCCTTTTGTGTTTGTGATGTCGTTTACATTTATTATTGTATTTGCCTTCTTGTTTGTCTGTTTGCGTGTTTGTTTCTGTGTTTTGTGGTTGACTGTCCTCCTTGAATGCTACTTTCCCTGTCCGATCTTTTTATATCTCTTTGTATTACGGGTAATAAATTTCAGAATATTTGACTACCCGGTAGGCGTCACTACATTAAACTAGACGACATGTAAGTAAGTAACCCGATTTTAAATGCTTATAAAACATATATTTTTCATCTTAATTTTTTCAAATTTTGAACACGTTCTTTAAAGCTGTGACTGAATGTAGGCTGAATATCAAATTGAATAGTTATTGCCGGACTCAGAAAGTTGCTATGGGTGTTGGACTCTTTAAAACTGAATTTTAGTAAGAATACCGAGATGCAATCAAATTGGTGTACAGACATTTTATGGGTCTTCTACAACTTGAATTACGTATCAATTTTAGGAATACAGTCTAATATTATGATCTGGGCATGCGCGTAGAACTGGTTCTAACTGTATTTTAAAACAATAATTAGATGTAAATGGCCATGATACAGTCTATAAATCTGTTCTCAGCATACAAATACATTTGGTTCCAAATCGGTATCGTCACTGAATATTGATTGATGTTAAACTTTATTAAAGGGACAAACGGCAATCTTGATTTTTCGAAAGCTCGCGGCGCACCGTAAGTTTCTCTACATAACTTGCATTTGTTCAATAACATTAATTGTAACAATAATATAAAGGACATTGCGTTTGAATATTACACTAACTGTTTTTGTGTACAGTTATATATTTATCTCTTGTTGGTGCTGTCTTACTTTAAATAAGCAACACCTCTTCAATCATTAAGCAGAATTGATGAAACTTTAAATGAAACATCCTCAAAAGAGGTTGAATAGGTCTGCCCCACTGCTACTTATTCTCATGAACTACTAGATTTCAATAACAAAAAAACATCTAACATTAAACCCTTTCTTCTTATGTAAATTTACATTGCTAAATCATAACTGTCCAGAAGTCGACATGAATCACAACTGTCCAGAACTGAGAAAAAGTCGACATTAATCATAACTGTCCAGAACTGACAGAAAGACGACATTAATCATAACTGTCCAGAACTGAGAGAAGTCGACATTAATCATAACTGTCCAGAACTGAAAGACAACATTAATCATAACTGTCCAGAACTGAGAGAAAGACGACATTAATCATAACTGTCCAGAACTGACAGAAAGACGACATTAATCATAACTGTCCAGAATTGAGAGAAAGTCGCATTAATCATAACTGTCCAGAACTGAGAGACGACATTAATTTCATAATCGTACATGCTTACATGCATTAATCGTAACTGTCCTGAAGTAGACATTAACCATAACTGTCTAGAACTGACCCAAAGACGACATTAATCATAACTGTCCAGAACTGAGACAAAGTCACATTAATCATAACTGTCCAGAACTGAGAGAAAGACAACATTAATCATAACTGTCCAGAACTGAGAGAAAGACAACATTAATCATAACTGTCCAGAACTGACAGAAAGACGACATTAATCATGACTTTCCAGAATTGAGAGAAAGTCGACATTACTCATAACTGTCCAGAACTGAGAGACGAGATTAATTTCATAATCGTACATGCTTACATGCATTAATCGTAACTGCCCTGAAGTAGACATTAACCATAACTGTCTAGAACTGACAGAAAGACGACATTAATCATAACTGTCCAGAACTGAGACAAAGTCACATTAATCATAACTGTTCAGAACTGAGAGAAAGTTGACATTAACCATAACTGTCAAGAACTGAGAGAAAGACGACATTTGTCATAACTGTCCAGAACTGAGACAAAGTCGACATTAATCATAACTGTCCAGAACTGAGACAAAGTCACATTAATCATAACTGTCCAGAACTGAGACAAAGTCACATTAATCCTAACTGTCCTGAAGTCGACATTAACCATAACTGTCCAGAACTGACAGAAAGACGACATTAATCATAACTGTCCAGAACTGAGACAAAGTCGACATTAATCATAACTGTCCAGAACTGAGACAAAGACGACATTAATCATAACTGTCCAGAACTGAGACAAAGTCACATTAATCCTAACTGTCCAGTACTGAGAGAAAGACAACATTAATCCTAACTGTCAAGATCTGAAAGAAAAATTAATCATAACTTTCCAGAACTGAGAGAAAGTCGACATTAAATTCATAATCGTATGCACTGCATGCATGTAAAACAATAAGATCAACTTCTTACATGCAATAATCGTAACTGTCCAGAAGTCGACATTAACCATAACTGTCCAGAACTGAGAGAAAGACGACATTAATCATAACTGTACAGAACTGATAGAAAGTTGACATTATTCATAAGTGTTCAGAACTGAGAGAAAGACGACTTTAATCATAACTGTCCAGAACTGCGAGAAAGTCGGCATTAATAATAACTGTCCAGAACTGAGAGAAGGTCGACATTAATCATAACTGTCCAGAACTGAGAGAAAGACGACTTTAATCATAACTGTCCAGAACTGCGAGAAAGTCGGCATTAATAATAACTGTCCAGAACTGAGAGAAGGTTGACATTAATCATAACTGTCCAGAACTGAGAGAAAGACGACTTTAATCATAACTGTCCAGAACTGCGAGAAAGACTACATTAATCATAACCGTCCAGAACTGAGAGAAAGACGACTTTAATCATAACTGTCCAGAACTGCGAGAAAGTCGGCATTAATAATAACTGTCCAGAACAGAGAGAAGGTTGACATTAATCATAACTGTCCAGAACTGAGAGAAAGACGACTTTAATCATAACTGTCCAGAACTGCGAGAAAGACGACATTAATCATATCTGTCCAGAACTGAGAGAAAGTGGACATTAATCATAACTGTCCAGAACTGAGAGAAAGATGACACTACTCATAACTATCCGGAACTGAGAGAATGTCGACATTAATCATAACTGTCCAGAACTGAGACACAGTCGACATTAATCTTAACTGTCCAGTACTGAAAAAGTCGAATTAATCATAACTCTCGAGAACTGAGAGACAGTCGACATTAATCATAACTGTCAAGTACTGAAAAAGTTGAATTAATCATAACTGTCGAGAACTGAGAGAAAGTCGAAATTAATCATAACTGTCCAGAACTGAGAGAAAGTCGACATTAATCATAACTGTCCAGAACTGAGAGAAAGACAACATTAATCATAACTGTCCAGAACTGACATAAAGACGACATTAATCATACCTGTCCAGAACTGAGAGACAGTCGACATTTATCATAACTGTCCAGTACTAAAAAAGTCGAATTAATCATAACTTTCCAGAAATGAGAGAAATTCGACATTAATCATAACTTTCCAGAACTGAGAGAAATCGACATTAATCATAACTGTCCAGAACTGAGAGAAATACGAATTTAATCCTAACTGTCCAGATCTGAGAGAAAGTCGGCATTAATCATAACTGTCCAGAACTGAGAGAAATACGAATTTAATCCTAACTGTCCAGATCTGAGAGAAAGTCGACATTAATCATAACTGTCCAGAACTGAGAGAAAGAAATATAAAAAGATCGGACAGGGAAAGTAGCATTCAAGGAGAACAGTCAACCACAAAACACAGACAAACAAGAAAGCAACAATAAATGCAAACGACATCACAAACACAAAAGGGTTGACAATAAGGCTACCGCCTTCGAATGGTCAGTGGCAAAGTAGGCCACTGGGGAGTTTAAACCGGTTCTAGGGTGCACCAAACCTCACACTTATCCTACTGTCATCCTAAACACTGGATCAATGAATGTCATACAATCCCTGTAGGGATATAACAATATTGATTGGATGTACGGGGAGACTTTTTGACGGTCGCCACACGGCACAAACAACTCTATTGTGCAGTATAAAGAAATATAAAAAGATCGGACAGGGAAAGTAGCATTCAAGGTGGACAGTCAACCACAAAACACAGAAACAAACACGCAAACAGACAACCAAGAATGCAAAAGTAACAATAAATGCAAACGACAAGGGTTGACAATAGGGCTACCGCCTTGGAACGGTCTGTGACAACAAAGGCCAGTGGGGGTTTAAACCGGTTCTAGGGTGCACCAAACCTCACACTTACCCTACTGTCATCCCATTAAAACAGGAACGTGTAAATAACGAAATCCCCGCCATGATATAATCTCTAACCAACAAGGCAGCATCAATAGGCAATATATGTTAAACACAAATATGCTCGTGTAAATATAATACAAAAAAAAAACAATAGCCTAGAAAGCCACAATGAAGGTACTCAATGACTTGGCAGAAGCCAGAGCAACAAGAGAATTAAACATTAAGGGCACGACAGACAAACATCAAACGCCACCGTCCCAATGGGCTTTAGGTAGGCGTCATCATAGGGTCCACAGCCTGTCCGGTCATCGTACAATTAAAGAGGAAAGCATAGTGGCGAACTGTAAAAGGGTCCACCACCAAGCATGCAGTACGTTGCAAAATGATAGGGTCATAACCTCTTTTAATAAACTTTTTAACAAGTTTAACAAAGATAGTATGAACGTGATCATGACCAAGAAGCTTACGAAGTTTATAAATCACATCACCATAGAAGTCAGGTTGTGATAGTCCTTGTCGCAGAAGAGTCATTAAATTACTTTTATATTTGGAAAGAAGATCAGGGTTACGATAATAAAATTTTGCAAAGGTTTTACGAAGTGTATGGTAACGGTAACCCTGATTGAGTAGCATTTTAGTTATACAAATATTACGAATATTAAAGTCCTCAACTCGAGTACAAGCTCTTGAAAAACGAATAAGTTGAGGCACATACACCCCATAAGAAGTTGCTCGGGGAACATCCCCATCCAAGTGGGGGTAATTAACAATGTCAAAATTAAGATCATCTCTCTTGTCATCAAGTTTGCTAATTATTTCACCATTTTCAATCGAGAGATCTAAATCAAGAAAAGAAGCGTTATTATCAGATGTATTAGCTTTATTAAGCTGAAGTTCTTCATGATAAGTCGACATTAATCATAACTGTCCAGATCTGAGAGAAAGTCGACATTAATCATAACTTTCATGAACTGAGAGAAAGTAGACATTTATCTTAACTGTCCAGAACTGAAAGCCGACATTAATCATAACTGTCCAGATCTGAGAGAAAGTCGACATTAATCATAACTTTCATGAACTGAGAGAAAGTGGACATTTATCTTAACTGTCCAGAACTGAAAGTCGACATAATCATAACTGCCCAAAACTGCGAGAAAGACGACATTAATCATAACTGTCCAGAACTGAGAGAAAGACGACATTAATCATAACTGTCCAGAACTGAGAGAAAGACGACATTAATCATAACTGTCAAGAATTGAGAGAAAGACGACATCAATCATAACTGTCCAGAATTGAGAGAAAGACGACATTAATCATAACTGTCCAGAACTGAGAGAAAGTCGACATTAATCATAACTGTCCAGAACTGAGAGAAAGACGACATTAATCATAACTGTCCAGAACTGAGAGAAGTCGATATTAATCATATCTGTCCAGAACTGAAAGAAAGTCGACAGTAATCATATCTGTCCAGAATTGAGAGAAAAAACGACATTAATCATAACTGTCCAGAACTGAGAGAAAGACGACAATAATCATATCTGTCCAGAATTGAGAGAAAGTCGACATTAATCATATCTGTCCAGAATTGAGAGAAAGACGACATTAATCATATCTGTCCAGAACTGACAGAAAGACAACATTAATCATAACTGTCCAGAACTGAGAGAAAGACGACATTAATCATATCTGTCCAGAATTGAGAGAAAGTCGACATTAATCCTAACTGTCCAGAACTGAAAGAAAGTCGACATTAATCCTAACTGTCCAGAACTGAGAGAAAGTCGACATTAATCATAACTGTCTAGAACTGAGAGACGACATCATTTTCATAATCGTATGCAATGCATGCATGTAAAACAATAAGATCAAATACTTACATGCAAACGGTGAAGATCAATGTTAGAAGACCAACCAGCCAGGCTGGTAGCTGTACCAACCCGAGGATGTACATTGTGGTGTTGATTAGTTAAAACGTCACCCTAAAAAACAAGAAAACACAAACACATTGTAGCCTGGCTCCCGTTCTTACAGATATGTTGTATATAGTATCATTTAAGGTACATTCATAATAAAATATGGAATTCGTCTTCTAATGTAGTACAAATTATATAACGTCTATCTACAGCGGTACTCCATTCTATCAACCGGTTTATATGGTTAATCCTGTAGAAGCAACTGTCAATCTATTTTAAAAGTAGGTATAAAAGCTGAGCATGAACTGTAGCATACAAGGACAACAGTCAACCACAAACACACAGAAACAAACAACATCTATAAAAATTAACAAAAGGAAAGATATGACATCACAAACATAAATATCCCCGCCAGGTTATAATCTCTAACAAACAAGGTAGCATTAATAGGCAATATAAGTACATTTGGATATAAAAATCGAACAGGAAAAGTAGCATTCACAGTCGACAGACGACAGTCAACCACAAACACACAGAGAAACAAAGAACAACTTTAAAGATGAACAAAATGCCAAATTAGATATCATAAACACAAACGGGTTGACAATAGGGCTACCGCCTTGGAACGGTCAGAGGCAAAGAAAGGTCGCTGGGGGTTTCAACCAGGTTCTAGTGTGACCAAACCTCACTCTTACACTACTGGCATACCAATAAAACGGGACAGTGTAAATTAACATATCCCCACCAGGTTATATTCTCTAACAAACAAGGCAGCATTAATACGCAATATAAGTATAACACAGAATTGATCATGTATATATGAATATAATAAAACAAAAGCCTAGAAAGCAACAAGGCAAGTACTCAATTACTTGACAGAAGACACAGCAACACGAGAACAAACATTAAGGTAAGATTTAAGACAAACATCTAACGTTAACGTCCTTTGAAGATTTAGGTAGACGTCATCACAATCATGTTTGTGTCAATCATATACCATATGTTTTAACATATTTATGATCTGTGGCAATGTCTGACCATTACGTGTCATTTGCGATGGTATACTTCACAGAATGAAATAATATAATTAATATCATTTCCGAAAAACGTTGTCACAAGCTCCACAGCACGAAACCTATCGACTTGCCACCATCTGACTACATATGACATAGTACAAGTTTATGAAAGACAATCATTCCAACTAAATAAAATGCATTAAATGTGCATGTATTAAACAATTATAAAGTGTGTTTGTTTGTATGGTGTTTTACGTCTTTTTCAACACATGTAATGTTATATACGACGGTCGATTTTTGTGGTGGAGGCAGACCACCTACTTTTCCTGGGTAGAACCAGAACTGTACACCTCCCGCCAACCGTAAGAATCGACACTTCCTCACTTACAATTCGAGCTCCCAGTGGGATTCGAGCCCGCAGTGGTGAGAGGCGAGAATGTTTCAACGCAACGTCGTTAACCCCTCGGCCACGTGTATATTTATAAGGTTAGACATTATTATAAAGTAACCTTTAGTTAATTGTAAAATATCATATTTTACCTTTATCCAATATTTGGGATATCCAGCACATGTATTCATATGTTTCGCTACGTGCTATATGGGCGGATTCAAGGGTGTGTGTGTTTGGGGTGGGGTGGGGGGGAGGGGGGTGAGGGGACCGGCGAGCCGCCCTAACATCTTAAAAGTTATGAAAAATCATATGTAAACAGCATGTTTTTGTGTTGTTCGTTTTGGTTGCCACCATATTTTTTTAAAGTTGCGACCCTCCAACTGAAACTGAGAAGTTATGAAAATGCATATGAAAAGGTGTGACTGATGATAAATACTGATAAAGGTGATCCTTTGAGAGCAACAAACACAATTAAGAGAATAAAGCAGCAGACTCGGTTTTATTGAGTCTGTTCATGAGAAGTAATGAAAGAAGCAACACCTCTCACGCCCCCTAGCACCGGCTTAAGCGGTATTCTACTTCAAAGCCACCTATATTGCATTCCACCCCTTCCCCCCACCCCTTATCGCAAACCCTGTATCCGCCCCTGTCTTTACCTGTCCGATGTAGACCAAACACTGTGCAAATATTCGACTGGGTTGTTGTGAAATTTCTGTTTAATATTGGTGTAAAGCTTATGCCATATATTTGCACTGAGTCACTGTGTACATAAAACGCGATATCATATCCATGGCAGAGAATTCCGTTATCTCTACTCTAGCATTCTTAAGGTTGACATATTTACATAGATACAACGCGATGTTATCGGTGGATACGAGGTAATGTGGTAGGCCTGTTTTACTATTACGGGAGACATATGGCCTAGGTGCCGTGAATCAAATACAAGAGGTCCAAGACGGCCTTATCGCTCTACTGACTGTATCAGAGCCCATGATTGGTGGGGTTAGGTGGATGGGAGGGGTGAGGGTGGGGTGGTTGGCATGGCTTGTTAGATGTGGCAGTATTTTTTATAATTTGTCCACACTGTCTTCAATAATCAAGCTAACTGCATTAATAACCAAGATAACTGCATTAATAACCAAGATAGCTGCACAAATAACCAAGATAACTGCACAAATAACCATAACCAAGATAACTGCACAAATAACCAAGATAACTGCATTAAACGCAAACAAACACAAATTGTGGAGGTGTAAAGATTTGTTTCCCAAACCCAGTGTACAATCCACATTATCAATACATACACACTTATTTTACAAAGATAATGTTAACGTTACAGTATCAAAAATAAACATTGTTATGAAATCTATGCACTGCCTCTACTCCGAGGCTCACTGAGTTTTCCCATATTTCTTTTTTTTTTTGGATTTTTTTATTAATAACCCATCCTGTGTAATAAATCTGTATATAAATCCATTATCAAAGGACAGTGTTTCAAGATAGTTTTTAAAGCATTAATATCACAAATTTCCAAATTATTATTTTTCTGAAAAAAAACAACACAAAAACAACAAGAATGTTGATAGAATGTTGATTAAGAAAGCAAGGGTATGTTATTTCTAATAAGTAAGATAAGCATTTATCACATGGAACTGTTTGTATTCCGTATAATATACCCATTACGTATTTCCTTATATTAACCATGTGTAATACAAGGCGACCGAATTACTCGTCCTATATATCACTCCGCGTATTTACAAACAAGCATGCCGGACACTTGGTCGATAAATGCGATTTTGTAATAAATAAGTATGAAAAATTCAATTTAGTAATCATGGTAATACATGAATATTCAAAATTTCAAAATTCAAAATTTCAAAATTCAAAATTCAAAATTTCAAAACCAAAATTTCAAAATTCAAAATTTTAAAATTCAAAATTCAAAATTCAAAAATTCAAAATGTCAAAATGTCAAAAATTCAAAATTCATGTGATAAAAAGGATCTGACACTCGTTGTCATTTCATACACAAATTTATTAAACTCGTCCAGGAATTTGTTATTAAGCTCGCCGGAGGCTCGCTTAATAACAAATTCCTGGAGGCTCGCTTAATAACAAATTCCTGAACTCGTTTAATAAAATTTTGTATGAAATGACAACTCATGTCGGATCCTCTACGTCCCAGTATGAAAACATTAAGTTTATTTGCTAGAAGTTGACACTGAAAAAATCAACTAAGTAAATTATCTCTGTACTCCAGTTCCACAGATAGCAAGGTATTGACTCCACATGGTTTCAAACTGATTCATCTTTAGTTTTTCAACATTGTACAAATATATTATATACGTTTTAAAAGTAAGCTGTGGAATTTGACGTTTCATCTTGTTTTGATAAATGTAAAGGTTTGTTTGCATGATAATTTTGCTTAAAACTATGTCAAATTTACTATTTCCAAATAAATTAACTGTTTCTGTTAAAATTACGAAAGCTGTATTGAATGTTTCTGTAAAATAAATTTTGAGTTTTGACCAGAATTCGTTTACTGTTTTTAAAGTTCCAAAACGGGATGTTGGATAGTTTCAGGGGCATTATTGCAAAAGCTGCACATATCTTTATATTAATAATATTAATTTTAGATCAAAGGTAATTTGTTCCAAGTATCCTATGGTTGATTCTAAATTGGAACCAAAGTAACTTTGGATCTTTTTTTATTTTATTATGGTAAGGCATATACTCTTTCAAATTCAATGTCTGGAACACTAACTACTTCATTTTTCCATTTACTTAATGCTTTGTGATATTTATTATTTATAATCATGATGTCATGATGTCATATATAGTTCGACAGACTTTCTCATTTTGTAGAATTAAGGATAGGATTAATGGTCGTATAGGGTTTGTACTATTAAAGGCTAGATGCACAATGTTCAGTTTCTCCAAATAATTCCTGACAGCAGTTATAATACTTTCATGTTCAAGACAATTGTATATTATAGTGTTCATTAAATTCTATGTATGAATAAACGTTTCCATTTTTGTTTAAAATGTCGTTGATAAAAAATGATTCCTCCTGTGAACCCATCTTTTTGTAAAATACACTAAAGCCTCCGACCTTAATACCTGGGTTTATACCATATACTGAGCTGTAATACAATAAAGCCTCCGACCTTAAAACCTGGGTTTATACCATATACTGAGCTGTGAACCATCTTTTTGTAAAATACACTAAAGCCTCCGACCTTAAAACCTGGGTTTATACCATATACTGAGTGAAGTTGTTGCCAAGATATTGGTTTAATTTGATCAGCAAAATATTTGTAACTGATAAGAACATCCTTACAATTCGGATTTTGTACTCTATTTAAATTTTGTTTAATGTAATCTGTTTCAAATTTAAATATACTATTAATTATTGGACAGAAAATGTTTACGAGATGGTTATATTTATTTGCGGTCTGAGATATTCGACTGATCCATGCTATTTCTAGAACTAGTATGAACTTGTTCACTTCTACCATTCTAACACCTCCATATTTATAGTCCTGAATAATGGTAGCTCTTTTTATTTTGTCCCTCAAATTATTCCAAAGATATTTGTAGAATAGTGTTTGTATTAATTTGATTTTATCTGCTGAAGGATTCGGTAATCCGATAATTAAATGGTTGAGTTTTGAGAGGGCCAAACGTTTTAAAACAACATTTTTACCAATAGGAGTGAGTATTTTTTAAGACCAACCAGCAAGATTTTCTTTTGATTTCTTCAATTTTGGACTTATAATTAATATTTACCAATGAGTTTAAGTCAATTTTTTCTTGATCCAAACCATATGACTTTTGTTTTATCTGTATTGATAACAAGGCCGGAGATTCTTGCATAACATTGTTATGTTAACATGGAGTTATACAATGATTCTCTGGAGCCATCTAGCGTCAAACTTGTGTCGTCAGAATTTTATGATACTAAATATTCTTTGTCATCCATATTAATTGGGTAAGGTGAGATGAGCAATGGAGGGCTAGAGTGTCCACAAGGCAAAAGTATGCATTTTTGATAATTCAAGGACAGACCACTCACCTAAAAGCAACCGAATCTGGCATGAAATCTGAAAAATTATACATATTATTTATACAAATTCATTTATGATGATGCGGACTGATATCGTTGGACGGTTTTAGTGGGGAAACTTTTGGAACAGTCTATGGCAATATATAAACCCGCTCTGGGAGCAGCTGAACATACCAGTTTCAGTATTCTTCATTAAAGTTAATTTAGATTTGGATGCTTTTAGAAAATTTAATTGTGAGAGGATGTAATACGTATTGTGCTCATTCATAATAACGTGAAATTGGATATGTGGACTAAACCGGAATATTGGAAATTAATTTGGACTGAAAGGACAGATAACATTTGGATTAAAGAGACACTTACTGTTTTGGATTAAAGAGACACTTTCTGTTTTGGATTAAAGGAAAATTGGGTAATTGTATTTGGACTTAATTCGAAAATTGGATATTAATGAAAAACTGTATTTATGTAGAAAATATAGTTAGCCACAAATATAGTAATGCACCAGTTCAGAACTGTATAAAATATGACTGTCATTATAGTGTAGTAAATACAGTAAGTAACGAAAATATTAATACACCAGTCCAAAACTGTACAAAATATAATGCTAGTACTTATGATGATGATGATGATGTTGATCATATAGTTGTTGTTATGGATAATGATGATGATGAGGATGATGATGATGAAATAAATGATGATACGTGTGGAAATAGCAACATTTTCTTAGGGTGTATAAATGTATGTGGTTTGAAGCGAAGAACCATGTATCATGAATTTATTGAATGTGCCTCGAATTATGATATTTTTTGTTTACCTGAAACTAAACTTGACGAGCACGACGATATCGCCATTCCTAACTATACTTTTATTTCTAAACCAAGGAAACACAAGTATAAGAGAAAACGCGTCGGTATCAGCCTCTTCGTTAAATCTACGTTATATCATAGTGTTAAAACTGTAATGTCCGAATCTGATTATGTCTTATGGTTGAAGTTCTTTAAATCACTTTTTACTGTGGAGGGAGATGTTATTCTGGGTATAGTCTACATACCACCTGAAAACTCGAAGTTCTTCAGCATCAACTCATATGGATATATAGATTAGGAAATTGAAAACATGTGTAATTCAAATAAATATGTACTTCTCATGGGAGACACCAACGGTCGAACTGGTAAACTAGCCGAATACGTTGTCGCTGACCCTTTTTTATCTAATCACTTTGAATTTGACAAAGACACAATTGATTTTTATAATGCCATTTTGAACTTACCTAATAATAACTTGTCGATAAACAGAGCATCCGAAGAGAACGGAATAAATAACCATGGCTATTTGTTTATTGACACGTGCAGAAATAATAACATTATTTATTAGCATTCAATGACGACAGTCAACCACAAAACACAAAAACAAACAAACACAAAAACAAACACGCAAACAGACAAACGAGAAGGCAAAAGAGATAACAAGTGCAAACGACATCACAAACACAGAAGGGTTGACAATAGGGCTTCCGCCTTGGAACGATCAGTGGCCAAAAAGGCCACTGGGGGTTTAAACCAGGTTCTAGGGTGCACCAACGCTCACACTTACCCTATTGTCATCCCAATTAAACGGGACAGTGTAAATAAAGAAATCTCCGCCATGAAATATTCTCTAACCAACAAGGCAGCGTTAGAAGGCAATATAAGTAATTCTTCATCAAAAATACAAATCAATCTCTCTATCTATCAATCTGTTTTTGTCCGAATTATAGTACAAACGGTTAAACAATAAGTATATATATATATATATATATATATATATATATATTTATAAATAAAAACTCTAGCAATTATATTTATGCCGTAGCTTTCGGCCTTGCGGCCTTCCTCAGTGGCGTATTTATAAACAATGAATATACACATTAAAACGGAACTGACGTAACGTTATTAAGCGACGTCATTTGGCGCGCTATTCCTTCGTATTGATGCCGTACGGCTTATAAGTTCTGAGTTTATTCTTCCATAAGCCCTCGATTGTTTTTCGGTACATGTCTTCCCCATGCAGTTTTTCGAGACCCATCACCATAAAGCCATCAACGCTATGGCCTTCACTATAAAAATGGGCAGCTACCGGGTCGTCGTGCTTGGTCCTGATTCTGGATATATATATATATATATATATATATATATATGTGTATTTACATGCTTCACATTTGAAGCTGCAATGTTATTCCACGTAACTGTTATCCCCCTAACATTTCCTACCATATCAAGCGGGGTTTGTGTGATCCTTTTTAATTCAATTTAGCTATTGTATAATTTGTTGTATGCGTAATAATTCTCTCATGTTGCCTAAGATTGTACATAATCAGTTCTGTCCTGTTCTGTTCTGTAAATGAATATTTTATGTAAATATATGTGTTAATTATATGTTTGTGTTGCTGGTTTGCTTCCTTTCTCGTTACATTTAAAACTTGTAACAATATCTAACTACCGTGTAAGCTTGGTTAAGTCCAGATGAAAAATGGCAAAATTATATATCTTTGCAATTTTAAGGGAAGATAACTCATTATTACCAGTCGAATTTGGCTGGTTCAAGAACTCCTCCGAGACATATATGCATATATAACTACTGTGTAAGTTTGGTGAAGATTGGGCAGATAACTCAGCCGTAAGCGATAGAATCTGGCAGATTCAAGAACTCTTCGAGATCTTATAGATATATAACCACCATATCAGCTTGGTAAATATCGGATGAAAAATGGAGAGGCTATAGTGCTCACGAGGCGAAAGTTAACGACGGACGGACGGACAGACGACGGACAACGCGGCATCCCATAAGCTCGACTAAAGCTAAAGACTAGTACGTGGGTTGCAGTTTGTAAGTTTTCATATTGGCAAGTAAGTTCTGGGAAATGTAAAGTGTGAAGTAATAGGTTCACTAACTACAATGATCGCGCTTGTAAACGCTGCCATTATGGAATTTTGTATGCATAAATGCATCAATAAAAGTTACTAAAAGATAAAACAAATGTCGGATGGTGACCGTCGTCTTTGACTATGTTAGAAGCATTTATTTCTGTTATTTGTTTAGTAATTGGAAAATTGACTGCCACAATTGGCACACCCAGTATGTGATAATGTCTCGTATAATAGCAGAAATAATTGTCTCATTACAATACGCTTGATTGGATTTTACCACTTACAGAAATCCCTTTGTTTTTCCTAATTTTCCAAATTATTTGTTCCTGATTTGTGGCATGGGATGAAATTATCCTAACCACACCATTATATAAAGAAAGGTTACAGAAACTGTTTAGGTGATTGGGAAATGAGTAACTAACAACATGTTAACCAAAGCTCTCCTAGCATGTGAGTATGTGTATTTGTGTACTGCTGAAACTACTACTACTACTACTACTACTACTACTACTACTGTTGCTGCTACTACTTCTACTACTATTGCTGCTGCTGCTACTTCTAAGACTTCTACTACTACTTCTACTATTACTACTATAACTACTCGCACTACTACTACTACTATTACTACTACTACTACCATATGCACTACTAATAATAGTATTATATATTTATATGTCTCATATTTCAACATTACAACATGATCTTGAATTATGTGAGTGACATGCGTTTTTTGTATAAAAGTTCAGTTTTAAGGGTTATTTCTTTAAATGCTAAATATAAATCAGAAGTAAAACAACAGGTCAATCGGAAATATGTGTAATACATTTATGTGTAATACATTTATGTGTAATACATTGTGTTAACGCGATATATGTGTAATACATTTATGTGTAATACATTTATGTGTAATACATTGTGTTAACGCGATGTATACCTTTTCTCCGAATATGCATGGCATGTGTACAGGTCTATATTTTATAGTAATTCAAAAATGGAATAAAGTGTTAAACATAAGATGCTTAAAATACCCGCGATTGAATTATGGGTTGTTGTTTTTGAAACCTACTTCTTTAATATGTGTAGGATCCGATTTATATTGTGAATGACTTTATTTATTATAAAGAGATTGTTTTACTTGTGTTGTTTTTAAGATTTCGATTATTTTTAATCTCCTGCTTTTTGTGTTCAAATCAAGATTGTATTTTATGTTAGGAAACAAGTCTCTTTATACCAAAGGTTAACATATGGCGTTAAACAGTTGCGAACGATTTGCTCTCCTTCTTTCAGTTAAAACACATTCTTTAGATACAATTTTAATTTCCCCCGTTTGGGATTAAGAACTGTTTCTGTGTTATGGATAGTTATTTGAGTTCATCAGCATGTCAAAGTTCTTATCCCGCCATCAACATGCACATTTTACAACAGACGTAGACCGTTTCTAAACCTAATGACGACGAGGTATATTTATATAACTTATATATTTTGAAAATCAAAACTCTATTGACACACTATATACGACTTTAACAGGCCAGACAAAACCCCAAAACTGCAGCGTCGAATAAAGCGTACCAACTCATAATTCATATTATGCATATGTTAAGAACCTGTGAATAAACCTATACTTTTTATCGGCACAAATACATTAGCATATGACCCGAACACCTGGATATAGTTCTGATAAACGGTTTTCTAGTGTAATTCGCCGTTATTTAAAGTAGAATATCGCTTAAGCTGGTGCTAGGAGGCGTGAGAGGTGCTGTACTTTACAATATCTCTCATGAACAGACTCAATAAAACCGAGTCTGCTACTTTTATCTCTTGTTTGTGTTTGTTTCAAGGGAATCCATTTTCAGCATTTGTTAAAACATAGAGCATTTTACTTAAGTTCAGGGACCTTCAGGGACCTTCCAAAGAATCACTTGCGTCTTCATCAAAGGATTCTGTGAGTCAAACCTAGTCACTTTCTGAAAATGTGGCATTGCTTGATTGATAAAGTGTTTTTATAGTTATTCATATCTGTATAGTCTTTCAAAAGGAAAGTTAATTCAATATTAAATAAATAGTAACTTTTCTTCAAATTTTCCAACACTTGTTCTTTTTCAAGAAAAAGCACAGAAATACAACTTTTAAGTAAAATCCATCTTGTTGTTTAAATGGCTGACGTTATGATGAAAAATATACCATAACGACGTCACGTCATTTCCTGTATGACGTTAGGCAAAAGTTATGTTTTTATAGTGTTTGTTCTTTTAATATTGGTTTTATATCCTTAAAGGGACACTGTCCGTAAGTAAGCAGATATTGAGCATAACCAAATAACTGTCTGACTTTTGTTCAGCGAAATGTTTACATGAAAACATGAGGATAGACACTAAGAATTATGTAAGAATACATTCGTGAGTTTGAAAAAAAAAGTTTTAATTATTATACGTAAATAAAGTGGGACCCACAATATTTACCTTTTCTACGATCACGTGACTTCCATTAGTGCATTAGGTTTTCACCATAGTATTAATTGCGTAATATGAATAGCCCGCTTGGCTCAGTCGGGAGCGTTGTCGACCACTTTACGCTCACGCACACTATTATTACTGTGAGTGTAATTTTAGTTTGGGCTGCGAGTTCAAACGCACAAAGCGGATTTACTTTTTTTTGTACCGCGATTGAATTCCGTTAAACAATCTTGCTTTTAATAAGTAAATATTCAATATTGTTTAGTGTGTAATGTTTGCGAACATAATCATTGTGTGTTTTATAAGCTAAAAGTTACGGACAGTGTCCCTTTAATATCAACTCCCGCATTATTTCTTTTTTTTTTGGTTTTACCTTTTCTTAGTAATTTCTTTTGCAAACATATCTAATATTTTATATATGAAGAGTATGATGTTGCTTTAACCCTTATCATTATTGTTGATGTTTCCCAGATAAGCTGGTCATTTATAGTTCTGCCAAGTCATTGAGTAATTGCATTGTGGCTTTCTAATAATTTGTATATTCATATATACATGATCATTTATGTACTATATTTATATTGCCTATTAATGCTGCCTTGTTTGTTAGAAAATATAGCCTGGAGGGGGTTTCTTTATTTACACTTTCCCGTTTTACTGGGATGACAATAGTGTAAGAGTGAAGTTCGGTGCACCCTATTGTCAACCTCCTTTGAGTTTGTGATACCACATGCCTTCCTTCGTATTAACATTGTACTTGTTTTAATGAGTGTTTTTGGTTGACTGTGTTCTGTGAAAGCTACATTTCCTGTTCGATTTTTATATCTACTTTTATTTTATGCTTAACGTCGTAATTGTCGTAGAGGATCTTACATGAGTGACTGTTTATTATGGATACCATGATAGGATATGAGGCCCTGCCGAGTATCCTATCTTTTTCATCCAAGGGTTTATTAAAGTCAATAATACACAGTCACGAATGTATGATCCTATATATCACATAATACACATACGACATGACAGTTTCACTTTATTGTTGTTAATTTACCTTATATACGGCGGAATTTGCAAGAAAAATCCTGACGTCGTTTTTTTTTTACATGTCTTATTGAATACATACTGAAATTGGGATCCATTGGAAGCAACAGACAAAAACAAGAGATGAAAGTAGCAGACTCGGTTTTATTAAGTCAGCTATGTTACGTGGCTGTAACACGTTCGCACTACAAATAATGCGAACATTAAACCAAATTCAACAATACTAACATCAATTTCATAAATTAAGATTTCAAATAATGATAAATATTTAAGGTGTGTGAATGTATCGTATGATATACCATGAAAACAAATGGGACTACATGTTTTACGGTACACGAGCACAGTGATTCGGTCCTTATTTGCAGCTGTAATACACTAGTGTAATACGATAAATAAGTCAGGGATTTATTACACTTCCAGAAGTAGATATACCTATCGAACAGGAAATGTAGCAATTAAGGACCACAGTCAACCACAAACACGCACAGAAACAAACAACTACGAAGATGAATAAAATGCAAGATATTACATCACAAACATAAAATGGTTGACAATAGGACTATCGATTTGGAACGGTCAGTGGTTGGGGTTTAAATAAGGTTAAATGGTACACCAAGACCTTACTCTTACACTATTGTCATCTCAGTAAAACGGGATAGTGTAAATTAAGATAACCCCGCCTGGTTATATTCTCTAACAAACAAGACACCATAAGTAGGCAATACAACAGGCTCGAAATATGTCCTTAAGGGCACATTTCTCAACGCTACTTGGTAGCTTGAATATTCACAGCCAGCCAGCACGCTTCATGGCTGATCAACGCAGGTATATAAATTGAGGCCCGCTCTTAGTTTTTTTATTTGTTTAGCATTGCTATATTGAGGGTAAGAATAGCTTAACAACACTTTGTAATTTACTTTAATGAAGAAATTTATGTTCATATTTAGCTTTAGAATACAAAATCTGGTATTTCTTAATTGTTTTTAGACCAAAACTCAGAGCACAACACAATAAATATACAACATTCTTTAATGTGTTATTATGTGTACAGGTCACAAATGCTTTATTGGGTGGGCCTCATAATCGGAAGAAAAATTGAATATCACATGAAATTGTATGGCTAACAGTGATTTACAGTTAGTAATAGAAATCCCACCCGCCCTCCACCCCTCCCCTCCCCCTCCCTGATGATTATGTATATACGATACATATATACATATAAAACATAGAAAGCTACAATGGAAGTTATCAAATGACTTGGCAGAAGCCAGAGCAAGAAGATAACAAACCGTTAAGGGTACGACAAGACACGATTTAAGATAAACGTCAAACGCTACCGTTCTTTGAGGATTGAGGTAGACATAATCATATGGTCCACAATCTGTCCGGTCATCGCGCAATCAAAGAGGACAGCACAGTGGTGAACTGTAATTGGGTCAATGAACTGTAATTGAGTCAACAACTAAACATGCAGTGCGAGCAAAATGATAGGATCATAACCTTTTTTGATTTACTGTTTTACAAGATTACGACCAAGGAGTAAATCACATCACCATAGGGTTGTGATAGTCCTTGTCGCAGACGAGTTCTTAAGTTACGTTTATATTATAAAAGTATAGCAATGTTACACAATTGTGCAAAGGTTTTTAGAAGTTTATGGTAACGGTAGCTCTGCTGGATTAGCGTTTTAGTTATACAAATAGTACGAATATTAAAGTCCTCAACACGACTGCAAGCTCTAGGAAACCGAATAAAAGAAATTTCCCTATCTAAATGGGGATAATTAATAATATCAACATTACAAACATCTCTCTTGTCATAGATTTTTACTAATAATTTCACCACTGTCAACAGAGAGATTTAGATCAAGGAAAGAAACGACATTATAAGCAATGTTAGTTGATTAAAAAGAGTATAACAGGAGAAATTGTAGAGCATTTGAGAAAATCAAGCCATGTTATGCGATACAATGTAATTAGTGACATTATGGTTTTAATTAATGAATGCAAGGTTGATTTCCAACTTGCATTCTTAGCCAATGCTTTTGGCGCCTCTTCATCGCCATCTGGCGGATAACCTAAATGTTTTATCATAACTCGAGGCTTCAAGTCGTACATGTATGCTGATCTATGCCAGACGAACGTATTGGATGCTGAAAACAACTAAAATGCAAATAAATAGGTCGAGAAACTATATAGTAGTAGTAGTAGTAGTAGTCGAAAATCCCATTATGTATGAGTTGTGGGCGGTTTCTTTTTCAAGCGAGTTTTTGCAAGGTTTTCTCATCAAGGGAGAAACACGATGTGACGTCACGCGCACCTTCGCTTGACAGCGACTAAGAGCCGATTCAGTCAACCCAAATTAAACGAGATTTCCGGAGGAAGAGTTGTTTGAATATATTTTTTATGTATAATTGTATATAGCAACAACTATTTCAAACGCGTGTTTTTTTTACTGGTCGCATTTGCTAAGTTGTTTCACTACGATATCAATCTGTCTCAGTCATGGTTATAAATATAAATAAATACTACAGTAAAGTTTCTTTTCAATGTGAGGGACAGACATAGGGACGTTGAATCAACGGGTAAAGCCTCTTGTTAAGTTATTTGTCCCTGCAGCAGAAGGCGTTTTCTAGGTTACGACACTGAACTTGGACAAGTTCAAAACCATTTGCATCAGACTAGACACATCAGAGTTATAGCCTTTGATTTAAAAAAAAACGTTTTCCAGCAGTCCTTAGACTATTTAAGCCTGTAGAGTGATACAGGCATCGTGTGCATATTGTTCCCGGAAGAATACTTAATACAGACAGGCAGACAGACATACAGATATTTTTATTGATTTAAACTTTCCAAGTTTATCATCATATACAATATACAAACATATTCGTGACAGAATAAACAAAACAAACAAACAACAAACAAACAAACAAAAAATTAACAAAAAAATCACATAGTTTTGTACACTAGGTTCATATAAATTGTATTATTGAATAATTTGTAATATTACATAATTGAATAAATACGTGAAAATGACACTGAACTTTAACTTACGCAAATTAAATTAAATATTAAATTAAAAAAGCAATTAAGTTCTCATTATCACAAAAGCAATAACTTAAATAATTAATTGATAATATTTTTCATTCGAGGATAAACCTAGTTTTGATTAAACAATAAATCTTTACGAGTATCAAATGCTTCTTTTATAAACCAAGATAAATTAAACAACTCATTCGTATTACGTGTTTTCATTAGCTCTGTGAATTTTAAAACACTTGGACGTTTATAATAGTACTTTTTAATGTATTTTCTTCTTATATTATCATATACAGGATAAATCAAAACAAAATGATATTCATCTTCGATGTCATGGTACAATTACGTTGATTTCTTTCTAATCTGTTATGTGAGTAGCGCACAGTTTCAATTCGCAGTCTTAGTTTTGATAAAACAATTCGCAACTTATATGGCACAATATCGAGATATGGTTCATATTCAAATACACCTTTAAAATGTATATACATTGACAAAACTCTATTATTTACAACATCCTGTTTCACTTTTCAACAAAACAATCGACTAAACGCTGTTTAAAAACAGTATGAAATGTTTTCAATGTTTAATACACGCCACTCTATAAATGACATAATTTTAGACAAGGAGGTTATCTTGATTGAAAGTTTGGCCATAAATCAAAAATCTGTCTATAAATCAGCAATTTCATAAAATAATATTCTAGTCTAGATTTGAAACAGTTTAATGACAAATGATCACAATTTTTTTTTAAATGGATCGATCCTCTAAGATATTTGTAGGTCGCCCAAGATCGCTAAGTTGGCTAAAACTATATCAAATTTATGGAAATTTTAAATGTCCAGCAATCGTGCAAATATTCATACAGTCTTTCCTATCAAATCTTGCATTCTCAGTACTTTCAGTACTTTGAGTATTACTATTATCATTATTATCGATAGTATTGTTAATGAAGTTATTGTAGCCTCAGTTCCAGGATATTTGGAGCATGGGTCTTTTCCGATAAATATTCATTAAACACACGAATTAATCTTTTTTTCAGTGATATTGTGCCAGGTCGTGAGCGATGTTGGTGCTGCACGTCGAGTCGATGCTCACCTGCGTGCACGAGAGACTGTTCAGCGACGCCGTGACCTAAGCATACTGACACGAAGAGACGAAGAAATATTGGACATGAATGAAATGTTTAAACTGTCTAAAGGTAATACATGCAACATATACATGCAACATATACCTGCAACATATACATGCAATACATGCAACATATACATGCAACATCGCAAACAATAATAAACAAGTAGATAATCCTAAAAAAGGTGATTTTCTCCTTTCTTCTCGAGTCAATGTGTCTTTTACTGAGTTGATATATTTCCAATATAAAAGTTACCGACTACTATACACATAACTGTATTTTGAATTTTATCGAATTGTATAAACCATATTACCTATAAGTGTGTTCTTTTCGATGACGTATTTAAGATTGCTCACATTGTTATGCCCTGGTCATTTCAATTTGATTGTTAAGATAACAAAGAGTATGAAATCGGAAATTTGGAATTGCTTAACACGATGACTATATTGCAGTCTTTTGATTAGGACTGTTTATGAATGGTAGTTAAACATGTTTGCTACCGTTCGCGCACTCCAACCCCGCGTTGAGTATAACTCAATATTTATCTGTATACAAATATCGGGGGATAAAACACTGAATCATTTGGTATGGAGATTTTCTCTTCTGTAGCCATACTACCAATGTATGGGTCCGAAAGTGCATATACTCAAAGACTTTACTAAATATCACCGGTTGTTCTTCTCGACACAACGGTTACAACACAAATACCAAAAATAAGTGTAAATTATAATTTTAGGTGAATCGATGACAGCAGTGCGTCAAGCTAGCGATGCTTTAGGAACATCTGTGGAGCGTCTTCAAGAAGCGTATCAAGGCATTCCCGTGTTTGACGGACAAGTCACAGTGCGTACGGACAAGAACGGACAGCTGACTGGGGGCGCTAGTGGTACTCTTGTCCAAGGCATCGATGAAGATTTACAGGACACCAATGCTGTTTTGGACGACGAAGAAACACTTAATATAGCCATTCGAGCCGAAGGAGATGAAGCACTCAGAAGTATCATTGGTGATATATCGTATAAAAGATGGGTTTATTTGGACAAAAATGATAAAGCAAGACTTGTGAACACAGTATCTTACTTGATAGACGCAGTTAAACGTCCATTCTATATAATAGATGTTCAAAATGGAGAGATTCTACGGCACTGGAACGCATTGAACAACTTATCATGCGGCAAGAAGACGTACAAAGCGTTCGGTGGAAATGTTAAACAAGGAAAATTAACATATGGATCTGTTCCGTACTGTCTGAATCTCACCGTGGTGGGCGACACGTGCTATCTAGAGAACGAGTACGTCCGTGTTGTGGACATGAAGCACTCCACGAGTAAAAGCATTAACGAGACTGCAAGTTTCAAATGTAAGAATGGATACGACGACCAAATCAACGACGCCTATTCCCCAGCCATAGATGCGTTTTTCTACGGTACAGTCGTAGGGAAGATGTTTGAAGATTGGTTTGACACAACTGCTCTGAAAGATAAAATTGTTGTACGTGTTCACTTCGAAACAAATTATGAGAACGCCTTTTGGAATGGCGCAAATTGTACATTCGGGGACGGATACAATGATTTGTATCCATTGACGACACTTGATATAGTTGGACATGAGATAGCACACGGTGTAACTGAGCAAGGATCGGGTTTGATGTATTTTGATGAATTTGGAGGTGTAAATGAGGCATTTTCAGATATAATGGGAGAGGCGGCTGAGGAATATTTGTCGTCCAGTGATCTTGTGGTCGGTAGGTTTGTCATGAAATCTATCCCGTTTATGAGGGACTTTCAGGACCCAAAGAAAGACAACGAAAGCATCACGTTTGCCAGTGAAATGACGCCCAAATTAGACCCTCATTTAAGCAGTGGGGTGTACAGGAGAATCTGGTTTGTGATCGTGAAGCAGAAAGATATGCCGGTCCAGGATGCTGCCAGAGTTTTTCTCCATGCAAACCGGATGTACTGGCACCATGCTGGCACTTTCTACGATTGTTCATGTGGTCTGCTGCGTGCGGCCCTTGACCTCGGATACAGTACCTCTCCATTCAGAAAAGCGTTTAAAGATGTAGGGATTAAAGACTGCGATTTATCCGGTCACGTGTTCAATCTGGCCAATAACATTACTCAACCTGACGTCACAGTTTCCGACACAATACATCCAGTGTTCAAATTTCAGTCAACAAATTGGACCTCGTCAATAATAATTGAGGCAAAATCTTCGTCTCCTGGGGTTATCAACATAACAGTTCAGACGGGAACATGGGAGGACGATGAAAATCAAAGAGGCTCTATCATCGCGGAGGGAGAAACGAAACTCGAACTGCAGGATATGGCCGGTCGTGAGGTGTTTGTCACGTTGTCAACGACAGACCTTGACCCACATTATGATGTAGAGGTGACAGCATGGTATACATGTGTTGACTCCTACGAAGGCGATCAGTACGAGGAATACAGATTTGTTTGCTTTGGAATTCTACCCATGTACTAGAACTGTACACTTTCGCATGCGTGTGCCGTATTGTAAAAGGCAAACACACAGAAAACAAATGCAATGTTTGTGTTACCTTAAATACGTAAATAAATGTTCATATAATTATGTTACGATTTTAAGTTATTTGTACTATTGACTGTTTACAGAAATAAATGCGCCAGTACTTTACTCCAACAATGAATATTAAATAAATAAATAAATAAATAAGTAAATAACTAAATAATCAATAAATAAGAACATAAGCAAATACATGAACAAATGAACAAACAAAATAAATGAATAAATAAATAAACAAACATAAACAAATAAACAAACAAACTAGTAAATAAATAAATAAACAAACAATAAATAAATTAATAAACAAACAAGTAGAGAAACTTAAAAATAAATTAATAAACAAGCAAATACATATATAAACAAACAAACAACAAACACACTATATTAGTCACACGGTTTCCGAATTGTTTATATTGTCCTTGTATTTATATTAGCTCAAAAGATGTTTATTTGAATAATAACAGATGCTCCTGGTAACTCATATATATTATTATGTATTGTATGGAACTGGCGTTTACAGCTCTGCAACGCATTTTAGGGATAAATATATGGCACCAAAGCGGATATCCAAGCCACATTTGAACAGAACTTTGTCAACGTCCCTTGTTTTAAGAAACTGGCTGTGATCTGGATTAGTAAATGATACCAATATAAGTACAAGTGCAGACCCTCATACCGGTAATGTGTTTCATTTTCATATGAAATGTGCACATGCATTAAAAAGCCGCATATAAAGTTTTATTGAAAAATTAATTATACAAATCGTTGGACTGGAAAACAGGACGAATCGGTGTGTTTTGGGTTTTAAAAATAAGCATAAAAGTCAACAGGAAATGCAGCTTTCACAGAACACAGTAAACCCAAAAACACGCAAAAAGACAAACATGATGGCAATGTTAATAAGGAATAAAGGCACATGACGTCACAAACACAACAAGAGGCCAAAGAGGGCCTGTGGACGCTCTATTGGCTAAAATGGCTCTTATATCAGGGCTTGTCGACATAAAATTCATTCCCATTAGTACTTCTTTTAAAACATTGCAAAAATAACAAGGCTAGGATGGCCTTATATCGCTCATCTGGTAATCATGGAAAATAAGTATGCTGTATCTAGTCTGGCATGGATATTTTTTAATTTGTCCCACTGTCTTTTATGAATGAAATTTCATAAAAATGGGTGTGGGAGGTGGGGATTTATATTAACAATCTTAACAAATATGGTAAAGATCAGATAAAAAATGAAGTAACTAAAGATTTAACAAAGGAAAATACAATATAGCATTTTTCAACAAATCAAGGGCCATAACTCTGTCGTTACTAACAAGATCTAGCTGGTTTTCGAACTTGTCCAAGATTTCATTGATATACCGCGCTTTTCAAAACTAGACATCATACTGAGGCTTCCTGCCAAATTTCGTAGAAATCCAAAAAGCCGTTTAGGAGGAGTAGCGCCGACAACAAATTTAAAGTAAAAATGTCAAGGGGCCGTAACTCCATCAAAAATCAATACACCGCGAAAAGACGCAATAGGCACTACTAGAAATCAAATTTCGTCCAATCCAACACGGCGTTAACAAAATAATAAATATAAAAATAAAATAAAGTAATTAAAGAAACACAAAAAAATGAAATAAAAAATAAAAAAAATAATCAGTTAAAAAAGATATTAAAAAAAATCAAAATACAATTTAAAAAAAAAGAAAATTAAAAAGAAGAAAAGAAATCAAGAAAAAATAAATAAATGAAAAAATCAGCAAGTAAACAAAATCAAAAATAATAATAAAATAAATATTAAAAAAAAAATCAAAAATAAAATCAAAAACAATTATAATAAAAAAACAGTAAAAAAAACTGGTAAAGTTTGATAAATATCAGATGAAAACGATCGTATTAACGAGGCAATATACAGCATTTTTAACGAAATCTAGGGCCATATCCGATCTGGCTGGTTTTCAAACATGTCCGACCTGTCATGATCTATTATCTATCCAGCATGGTCGGTGACATTTCCTTTGATGAATCGTTTAATTTAGGGTAACTATAATCACGGTATCCACTGAAGAGTGATAAAAATATGACGTCATTACAGTGTTATTTTGTTAATAGTTTATTATGCGGCAGTATGCGCGCGCATCCCCAACGCAATATAAGGAAGTAAACACAATTTTCGGAGAAATCCATTTCGTTTTTGTACCGCTTATTTACTTTTTAGTTATTTTTTCTGTTTCCAATCTTCAGTTCTAAACGTCTGACAATAAGTGACATCGCGTGAGTAATTTGCAGTGTAAAAACGGTTTTTAAATGGGAATGACGGAAACTGGGCTTGGATGGAAACTGGCCTCTAACCAGTATAACTCATGTAAAATGTGCAAACACCGGGCCGTCACCATTCGAACAAAGGTCCATAAGCTAATGCTGCATGCAATATATGAGCGCTATATACTTTCTAGTTTCCTAAAAACGTTTTCTATGAGTTTTTTTCCTAAAGGGAAATAAGAAATACAACTGGAATGTCTGCTATATAATCTATATACTGCACACTCCATTCCACGTAATATTACTTAGAATGCCTTGTATAAAAGGGGTTGCAGCTAGTAAAGGAAAGGATAACAATGTGCTGTTGTACAGTTCATTATAAAGTTCCGCTTTGAAAATTTGAGCCATTTCTGTACTGTATTTAATTAAAAAAGATTGCAAGTTTTAAGTTTGTTGACCTGCTTGATCCAAGGGATTATTCTTTCAGTAATGAAATATTGCATGGAAAACATTTGCCGTGTTATGTGTTGTTTGAAACTTTCTTTTTCCGAAATGAGCGGTCTAACACAGCCATCACGGTACGGTTCGATTAACATCAGCATATAACAGCACCATATTATACGTACGATACATAGCGGCAATTAACGAGTTGCGTGTCTTTATTCCTTTAGTATAGGTTCATGCAAAGCATCTTGAATTTGGTAAGACTATTAACAAATAACTCGGAAGACCTTGTGAGATAGATATTTATACTAGGTGTAGACGTTTTTACACTGTGTATTGTCTGGAAGACATGATTCCTAAACAATGAAAACTAAACGTTGTGTGACAATCCTTGGTTCCTAAACAATGTAAACTAAACGTTGTGTGACAATCCTTGGTTCCTAAACAATGAAAACTAAACGTTGTGTGACAATCCTTGAAAACAGCTGACTCGCCGTTTGAGAAAAAGCATTCAACGTGTTTGATATATTTGTGGAAATAGCTTTTGTCTTTAAAATGCAATAGATATTCACCTTCCAGGAACTACGGAATTGTAATGTTTCACATTAATATTGATTAAAAAAATATGAAAGATGTCATGACAACAAGGACCAAATTAATTGTTAATGACTTCATTAAGGACCTCGCTCCAAGTATTCGATTTTTTTTGCCGATACAATCTATTTGACACAATATTTAAATTTAATTTAAAACCGATTTTTATTTTAACAATCGATCAGAAAATATTTTCTTTAGAGTCTGCATCAACCAAACTAATGACCGAGATTGCGATACCATATCTTGTCATAGAGTGACTATAACTATCGTCATTAAGCGCTCACTTGAACATGATTTGAAAAAGTCCTAGAATCGGCGAACATACTTTTGTTATTATTGTTATAAGCGGCATCTCGATGAGACCGACAATTAAAAATAAAAAAAAGGTTCCAAAAAGGTAAAAGAAAATATTTGGGTCGGGCCCATTTTTTTGGGTCAGTCGGGAAAGGGCAAACATTAAATTTGTTAAGTGTGGCCTACGTAAAACACAAAGATGCTCTGTCCCACAAAGAATGTACTCAAACCGAGACTGCAATATTTCGTATTTATCGTGTTCGGCCGTTTCCAAAGGTCCACTCTCATACTCATTTTTTGGCAGAAGCCAGAGCAACAAGAGAATAAACCATTGAGAGCTTGACAAGACAAGATTGCAGACAAACAGCAAACGTTACCGTCCTTTTGGGCTTTAGGTAGACGTCATCATAGGGTCCACAGTCTGTCCGGTCATCGCACAGTTAAAGAGAAATGCATAGTGGCGAACTGTAAATGGGTGCACAACCAAGCATGCAGTGCGTTGCAAAATGATAGGGTCATAACCTCTTTTGATAAATCTTTTAACAAGTTGAACAAAGATAGTATGAAAGTGATCATGACCAAGGATCGTACGAAGTTTGTAAATCACGTCACCCAAAGAAGTCAGGTTGTGATAGTCCTTGTTGAAAAAGAGTTCTTAAATTACATTTATATTTGGAAAGAAGATCAAGGTTAAGATAATAAAATTCGCAAAGGTTTTACGAAGTTTATGGTAAGGTAGCCCTGATGGAGTACTTTTTAGTTATACACAGATTACGAATTTTAAAGTCCTAAAGCTCTAGAAAAACGAATAAGTTGAGACACATTGACCCCAATGAATAGTAATTGATAGTATGTTTCATCATGATGATAACACGCCTGCTATTGCACTCATGACAGCTGTCTATACCATGAGTGCACTCATGACAGCTGTCTGTACCATGTGTGGAGCATCCGGTACAGCAGTAGAGGAGCCATGAAACGCACTGTCAAGATACGAAGTTGAGTGGTTTGCTTATACAAATAATGTTATCAAAATTCCACAGTAGCACCTCTTTTAATGCCTTATCATGTACAGAAAATTTCATGACAGTCGGCTGAGTGGTTTATTCGAAAATTATTTTGATCGTGCTCAAATCGGACATAATTTTAAAACGACACGCTGTCAGAATCATCCAATGTCAGGCTAATCTCATGTTTAAATCCAAAATCACAATGCCTCGACCAACTATATTTTCAGAAGAAACATTTATACTACCAAAGACAATAATCTCCATATCGAAAACTCTGCTAATAACACAAAATCGGTCAAAATGTACCCGTACAAAAGTAGTAGATAAGGTACGGAATAGTTTGGTCAACAAATGCTTATAGTCGTTTGAAAGTAAATATAGTTGTGATTTACTAGTAATGTTATTCCTAGTTGTGGATTTAGTTAAATACTGCTAAAGCGTGTGGTAGGGTGCTTGAAAGGTATTGCATTTTACATTACTTCTGATAAGCAGAATCAACTATCACTGAAGGTGATAAATACCCCGCAAACATTTTTTTAGTAAGATCAATAACTCTGCATGGCATTGACTGAGTCACACCAACATTGTTTCACGTACATGTTCATTTCATGATTATCATGTACGCAAAGATTTAATTCAATAACTTCCAAACTGTAAATGTAGTTCACTCCACAAGATTGCATATAATGCTGAACAATAGCTGTCGGAGAACAGCGCAGCTCGACATAGTCAGTATATACCATCAGAAAACAAGGCTAAAACAATGTGGGGTGGGGTTAGTTGGCGGGCCGGGTTTAGAAACTCGGGCCGATATAAAACTATTGTTAGAATCTGGTACAAATTATAATAAAATTTGGGGCAGGGTGTGAACTTTTTTTTTTTTTTTTATCAGCTTTAATCCAAAACTGCTGTCATTTTAAAGAAATATTTGTGGTCGAAAGGCAACTCGGGGAGGGAGAGGATGAGAATCTAGCATTTATTTATTGTGGCCTGAT
Source organism: Cyrtodaria siliqua (assembly GCA_037043455.1). Lineage (NCBI taxonomy): Eukaryota > Metazoa > Mollusca > Bivalvia > Adapedonta > Hiatellidae > Cyrtodaria > Cyrtodaria siliqua. Next base: position 48,098 of record JAWPHD010002500.1, on the reverse strand, counting down.
ATCATTTTTTTCATCTGTGTATCTGATAAGACTAATAACACAGAATTATTGATTTTTTGTTTATAAATGGATACCCTCCGCACCCACCCCCAATCCAATCCAAACAATAAGATGAGGATTGATAAGAACCACCTCCCACCAACCGAACCCGAAACAAAACTAACAACAAAGGAATAGTTACATTTTCCCATTCGCATGCCTCCAAATTCCCTCCTCCTCTCCTCCATGTAAGGGGAGCCCTTAAACCAATGGGGGGGGGCCTGGCGGGGGTGGCATCATTGATATAGGTGTAGATTTGATAAAACAAAACAACACTGACATATAAATTGATAAAACAAAACAAAACAACACAGAGATATGTATAAAACAACAAAATAAAACATTCAGGTGGTGGTGATTATGGGATAGTTGAGTGGGGGCGAAACATATTGATGAATTGATAAAACAAAACAACACAGAGATATATAACAAAATAAAACAGAAAACATTCGGGTGATGGTGATGATGGGGTGCGGAGTGATTGGGGATGTGGTGTGGGGGGGGGGGGCCGGGGGGAATGGGCGCATCATTGATATAGATGTAGATTTGATAAAACAAAACAACAGACATATGTAAAAAAAAAAAAAGACATTCGGCTGGTGGTGATGATGGGATGGGGTGGCGTGGGGGTATCGATCGGATAGAAAATGGGGTAAAAAAAATCGGGATTTTGTGGGGGTTGGGGGTGGGGGATAAGATAGCTACATTTGTAAGAATTGACTACAACAACACACAAATATGTCAAATAAAAAATCGGATTTCAAGTTGGGGAGTGTGTGTGGGTGGGGTGGGGAGTGGGGCGTAGCATAGCTATATGTGCAAAAATTTACCAAAAGAACAAAGTATTATGTAAAGAAAAAAAACAGTTTCGGGTTGTGTGTGTGGGGGGGTGGGGGGAGGGGGGCGGAGTTGGGAGGAGGGAGCCCATGCCCCAATGTGGGTGAAGAATGAATAAGATGAATAATTATATAAGACATCCAAAACCAAAATTTGAGTGACATACGAAAGATATTTTAAGAAATATAGATATATACAACAGTTACGCGCAAACCTTGATCTGCCTTTATTGCACATTTTATGGGCCATCACAATATGGGTTCCACGGGAGCCCAGAATTTGTAAAAGATATAATTACTAATGCAACCCTTTACAACATACTATTAAAAAGCAATTCCCAAATTTAGTTGAGCTGGGACAACAAATGTATGAGATATAAGACACTGCTTACGCAAGATTTCATGATACATTTTAATCAGAATTTGGATTCCACGGGAGCCCAGGGTTTACAGGAACCAACATTGCTTAAGCAGCCCTTAAGATAATGCTATAAGGAAGTTCGTGGCCAAATGTGGTTGTGCTAGGATAAGAAATGTAAGAGATATAGGCTTGTAAATCTTACTTACAAAATTTGGTATGAAATGGGACACATTTTAAGGGCTATCATAATTTGAGTTCCATGGGAGCCCATGGCTACAGGAACCAAAATTACTTATGCAGCCTTAAGATAATGCCATAAGGAAGCTCATGGCCAAATGTGGTTGTGCTAGGATAAGAAATGTAAGAGATATAGACTTGTAAACACAGCTTACACGCAACATTTGATATGAAATGGGACAGATTTTAAAAGCTATCATAATTTGGGTTCCATGGGAGCACATGGCTACAGGAACCACAATTACTTATGCAGCCCTTAAGATAATGCTATAAGGAAGCACATGGCCAAATGTGGTTGTGCTAGAATAAGAAATGTAAGAGATATAGACTTGTAAACACAATTTACACGCAACATTTGATATGAAATGGGACACATTTTAAGGGTTATCATAATTTGGGTTCCATGGGAGCCCATGGCTACAGGAACCACAATTATTTATGCAGCCCTTAAGATAATGCTATAAGGAAGCCCATGGCAAAATTTGGTTTTGCTAGGATAAGAAATGTAAGAGACATGGACTTGTAAACATAGCTTACACACAATCCTTGATGTGGGACGCCGACGCCGGGGTGAGTACATAAGCTCTCTTATTCTTTGAATAGTCGAGCTAATTAAGTAATATTTACTACGTGCAAGGCAATAATTCTACATGGAATTGACTGAGCCGCACAAAAATTATGTCACGCACATCTACACTTCATGATGATGACGTACACAAAGTTTCAATGCAATGTCTTAATAACTGTTGAAGTAGTTCGCTCCACAGTATTGCATATGACTGAATAGCAATTTTGACTAAGTTCAAGATCAATAACTCTGCATGGTATTGAGCCAAAGAAATATTGTGTCACCCACATATACTCTTCTTTTTGATCATGTATACACAGTTTCAATTTATTATCTTGAAAACTGTAGAAGTAGTTTGCTCAACAAGATTGCATTTGATGAATATAGCAATTGAATTTTGACTAAGATCAATAGCAGTAACATGGAAATGACCGGGCTGAACCAAAATTGTGTCACGCACATCTTCACTTCATTTGAATCATGTATACAAAGTTTCAATTCAATATCTTGAAAACTGTAGAAAACGTTCGCTTCACAATATTGCATATGGTGAATAGAATTGAATTGAATGTTGATTAACAGCTCATCAACACAGTTTTGGTTATTTAGAGCCGCCCCAGAGAGAGGGGAAGGATACATAGGAAACCGGGAACCGTGCCCTACTGTTATTATTGAATAGATTCCTATGGTTATTTAACGTGTTCGGAGGATAGACCGATACACGGGACCGCCCGGTTTATGTCCCCATCCGATGGACGAGGCTAAGGGAAAGTGTCTTACTCAAGAACACACTGATGAAACTCAGTGGCACCACGGAGGATTGAACCCGAGGCCTCCGGTTACAAATCCACCGCGCTACCGACTGCGGCATATGGTGAATAGAGCAATGTTGACTAAGTGCAAGGGCAATAACTTTGCATGGAATTGAGCGAGCCATACCAATATTGTATCATACACATCTACCCTTCATGTTGATCATGTATACAAAGTTTAAATTCCATATCTTAAAAACGGTAGAAGTAGTTCGCTGAACTTCGCTCCATAACATTTTGCAAAAATGGTAAAATATCAAAGTATTGCTATACTTATAAAGGACCTGAAATAACTCATGTGACATCATATAAATATCTTGGTAAACGTTTCTCTGAAAACGGCACTTTTGCTGCTTGTCAGAAAGACTTATATAAGAGAGCACTGAAAGCTAATGTTAGGCTTAGTAGATGTTTCGGTAATTTAACATCAAATATAAACAGCATCCTACACGTTTTTGATCACACTGTAACACCTGTATTAATGTATAGCAGTGAGATATGGGGAATAATCAATATTATTATATAACCTATAAATAGACGCGTTTTCATTGGCTAAAAAGTAATTTTTTAGAAAAAATATCTAGCGATATTTACCTGTTTTTTTGATATTGACCTGTTTTTTTGATATTGACCTGTTTTATATAATTGTTTTTTTGATATTGACCTGTTTTATATAATTGTAAATTGAGGGTTATATAATAAAACAGTTATGGACTTTTCAGCTGTTTTACATGATGTTGATATGTACCAAAAAATCATTATTGACCTCGGCTATCGCCTCGGTCAATAATGATTTTTTTGGTGCATATCACATCATGTATAACAGCTGAAAAGTCCATAATTGTATACTAGTTCAACAAGAGTTAATAAAAATGGTTTTAATATTTTTAAATATGATAATGATATGCCATGTGATAAACTACTTATGAAATAACAGGTGTTCATAAAAAGGCGACTAATGATGCAGATTTCCCTTGTATTTTAATCCTATTGTCAGTTCGATGAAATATGTTCAGAGATTACTATCACTTGATAATAATAATCTGTTGATTGTGCTTTTTAAAGTAAGTAATTCATTACACAAAGATAAAAGAAATAGTTGGGTTTCCAGTACATACTTTATACTCAACTACCTAAAGATACCTGGCAAGACTCATCTGGATAAGAACTTATATAAAATAGTTAAACAAAAACTAATTAGTAGGTCTAAAACCTTTTATAATGATACTTTATCTCTAATCCGACAAACTGGACCTGGTAAGCTACGTACATGTGCTTTTTAAGAACAACTTTTGTCAGAAAACAATCTTTCATACCTTAAAACAAAGATGTAAGAACCTGTTTTACTAACTTTAGCATAAGTTCACATAAATTACAAATTGAAATTGGTAGGTATAAAAATACATCATCTGATAGAAGACACTGTAAAATATGTAAATCTGGTGATATTGAAGATGAAATACATTTTGTTACTGTATGCACCCAATACAATTTCCGCAGAGAACACTCTTATAATAGTATAAGTAAATAAATGCCAGTTTCTTAAATTTGTCAAGTTTAAACAAATTTACATGGCTTATGAGCAATGAGGATACTGATGTTTTAACAGAGTTTGCTAATTTTATATATGGTTGTTATCAACTGAGATATAGCTATATTAGAACTGACTATAAAAAGACTTGATATATTGATATATACTACTACATGGATATAAAATCACAAGTTATCACAAAAAGATAATTGTTATGCAATTTGTATTTTTATTTTATGCCAAATACTAACACACTGATGTATACTGGATATATTACTTCTGTTTGCATGAATATATGTACCATTACTTCGCAATATCATGGATTACAATTTTGTCTAATATGATTCTTAATATCCCCACTGCTAGATACAAATGTTTATCATGTTAAGATTTAATAATTATATATTTAGTTAAACTGAACACGTAATAATTTGAACTTTCTTCCTATTTCAAACAATATGTATTTCATGCCACACTTTAGATTTTAAATAGATTCTACCTTTTAAAATATTGATAATATAATATATATGCATTTAATAGAGACTTGAAGATTACATGATAGGAAGCATTCTTTGTTATTATTTGGTCAAGATAATCTTTATTTAACTGTGTTTCAGACTAATCAGAATCAATCCTTAGTTACCTTATGCAACGTTATGTTCTATTCTGATATTATTATTGTTTACTTCAAGTCAAGATATTTTATTTCATAATTTAGGCCACCGGCCCATCATAAGAAAATAGTTGAACGGCATAATAACATTATTATACATTATACGGATGAAGATATATGAATACAACATGTGATAATAATTTCAGATTACAAATATATAATGTATGAACAAATTAAGTAGAAACTTTACGTTTTGTCTATATCAAATATATACTTAACATTCTTCATGTAAACTCTATATTGATCTAATTCAAGAAATTGTTATCGACAATCAGTTTACGTTTTTCGTTTGATCTCTATATACATTTTGCAATGGATAATGGATATCTTTAGTATTTGTACATGACATAAGTTGATAAAACATATTCAAAGATCTTACTATCGTTATGTATCATGCCATATGACCCGTGATTGGTTAAATCATTTTATTCTATTTTATTCTTTTATATTCTCCACAAGATTCAACCGACCGACATACCAACAGACTATAGTGAACCTTATATACCCCCTCTCAAACTTCTTTTGCGGGGGCATAAGGAGTACTTTCTTCTCCCGTATCACCAGCGTAAAAGCATGTAACAGACCCTTTATATGTCATGGTTAGAAACAATATGCACACTTTTCCAAAGTGCTACATACTGATAATGTATGCTAGACAACAATGCATGGCATTCAAAACTGTGCAGTGCCATATCAATGCTGAGGCGCAACGAGTCACTTGCCTCGTTGTCTTTTTGTGATGAAAATTATGTAGGGAATGGTCCGGCAAGGCGCAATGTTTTGCAATACTTTAGCCACGATTATAGCTTAATAATAAATTCTATAACAGTAACGTCATTTTGCTGTTCTGTGGGGCTGGGATTCAGTAATGTCATGTTGCTGTACTGTGGGGCTGGTGACTCAGTAATGTCATGTTGCTGTACTGTTGGGCTGGGGATTCAGTAATGTCATGTTGCTGTACTGTTGGGCTGGGGATTGTTTAATGTCATGCTGCTGTACTGTGGGGCTGGGGATACAGTAATGTCATGTTGCTGTACTGTTGAGCTGGGGATTCAGTAATGTCATATTGCTGTACTGTTGGGCTGGGGATTCAGTAATGTCATGTTGCTGCACTGTGGGGCTGGGGATTCAGTAATGTCATGTTGCTGTACTGTGGAGCTGGGGGAATAGCCTCGAGATTTGTATTAAATTGATACTTAAAGCTTCTTAAAATATCATTTAGACACACAATTATCAAAAAAGGTAGGTTATCACATTTTTTCCCCACTAGACGTCTTTGAAGATGACATATATTTCTAACTCCAAAATTTCACCTCAAAGAGGAAAAATAGAGTCACTGAACATTTTCACAATTTCTTTTTCATAACATTACATATACTGAAAAACAAAGATTAATTTTCGATTACATGTATACATATTTTTCAACATCCACAAGCAATTGTAATCCTCATTCGTTTTTTTACTTTATAAAGCAAACATATATGAACCGTACCTCACCATTTTCTTTACCAATAAAAATAAATAAATATAAAAAAGTATGTTATAATGCTCAACTTTTTTAAAACTTGTACATGACAAGGTCCTATGAAATTTCTTTTAAAACAACATGAACAAGTAAAAACATATATTGGTCAACAGGCTTCTAATGATTCTTTATTACAATTTCTATAAATTACACACATTTTGGAGTTACATGTTGATATTTTCACTGTAAAATACTGAACACACAATTTTGCTGACATAGAGCCCGAATATAAAATTAACTCAGTATATAATTTGATATATCTATTCCACAACTGAAAAGCAAAAATCTTATTTTTCAAGCAAAAGGATAAAATCTACTCACAGCTACCGATACCCTCTATTTTGCTGACAACACAAATGATATTAGAATCTAAGAAATGAAACAATTATGTTGTCAAATAAATCTATGATTTAAAAAATAACATTCTTAGACTTGAAAATGTCAAATCTTACCAAGCCAACCTCATTAAGTTTATCACTCAAGCTGGATAAATCCCCGTTTAGGCTGTGCCTAAATATCTCTCTTTATTCCTATGTTTTAAATAGCATTTACGGGTAAGGAAAAACAAGAAGTGTATGTTCAATATAACATTTAATAACAAGTATCTGATTCAAATATATCTTCCCCTGTTACCGCTCGACGGCGCATGGGAAAATCTCACACGAACGTGATAATAGCTATATTTCAGGGAAGTCGATGTTACCGAATTTACAAATAATCAAACCTTAATTAATTTCATTGTCTACATTACATAGGCGAACTAATTTATCATCGAAAAGCTGCAACGTTGTTTTTCCTTTTTCCTTGAAGAGAACAAAGCCTTGGTCATATTGGACTTGTTGGCTTATCCAATCAGATTGCTTGAATATCATATTGGCCGAATTTTCTCATTGGCCGAATGTCTCTCTATATTAGCCTTGCTTTTATCATATGGTGCGTGCAGTTTTCTGCTAACCACGGCAGATATTGAGTTGTTAATTAATGATAATATATACTATGATGTTATTAATATATGAAAACACTTAATTAATGACATTTTTATTAATTAACTACTTAATATCTCTCTTTATTCCTATGTTTTAAATGTCATTTACAGGTAAGAAAAAACAAGAGATATATTCTCAACAAGTAACTGATTCAAATATGCTTCCACTGTTACCGCTCGATGGCGCGTGGGAAATTGATAATAGCTATATTTCAGCGAAGTCGATGTAACCGAATTTACAAATAATCAAACCTTAATTAGTTTGATTGTCTACATTATATAGGCGAACTAGTTTATCATCGAAAAGCTGCGACGTTGTGTTTTTTCTTCAAAATGACGTCCTTAAAGAAAACAAAGCCTTGGTCGTATTGGCCGTGTTGGCTTATCCAATCAGATTGCTTGAATTTCATATTGGCCGAGTTTTTTCATACAGGCCGAGTTTCTCTCCATATTGGCCTTGTTTTAACCATATGATGCGTGCAGTTTCCTGCAAACCACGGCAGATATTAAGTAGTTAATTATTTAAGTCCATATACAGACGTGCCACCAGAGTAGCGGGCTGTGGACTATACTTAAACAATGTAGTAGTATATACAGTCCTTATATAGATGTGCCACCAGAGTAACAGGTTGTGCCCTATACTTAAACAATGTACCAATATATACAGTCCATATACAGACGCGCCACCAGAGTAACGGGGTGTGAACTATACTTAAACAATGTAGTAGTATATACAGTCCATATATAGATGCGCCACTAGAGTAGCTGGGTGTGGACTATACTTAAACAATGTACCAATATATACAGTCCATATACAGACGCGCCTCCAGAGTAGCGGGGTGTGAACTATACTTAAACAATGTACTAATATATACAGTCCATATACAGACGCGCCACCAGAGCAGCGGGGTGTGAACTATACTTAAACAATGTACTAATATATACAGTCCATATACAGACGCGCCACCAGAGTAGCGGGGTGTGAACTATACTTAAACAATGTACTAATATATACAGTCCATATACAGACGCGCCACCAGAGTAGCGGGGTGTGAACTATACTTAAACAATGTACTAATATATACAGTCCATATACAGACGCGCCACCAGAGTAGCGGGGTGTGGACTATACTTAAACAATGTACCAATATATACAGTCCATATACAGACGCGCCACCAGAGTAGCGGGGTGTGGACTATACTTAAACAATGTACCAATACGTATATACAGTCCATATACAGACGCGCCACCAGAGTAGCGGGGTGTGGACTATACTTAAACAATGTACCAATACGTATATACAGTCCATATACAGACGCGCCACCAGAGTAGCGGGGTGTGGACTATACTTAAACAATGTACCAATATATACAGTCCATATACAGACGCGCCACCAGAGTAGCGGGGTGTGGACTATACTTAAACAATGTACCAATACGTATATACAGTCCATATACAGACGCGCCACCAGAGTAGCGGGGTGTGGACTATACTTAAACAATGTACCAATACGTATATACAGTCCATATACAGACGCGCCACCAGAGTAGCGGGGTGTGGACTATACTTAAACAATGTACCAATATATACAGTCCATATACAGACGCGCCACCAGAGTAGCGGGGTGTGGACTATACTTAAACAATGTACCAATACGTATATACAGTCCATATACAGACGCGCCACCAGAGTAGCGGGGTGTGGACTATACTTAAACAATGTACCAATACGTATATACAGACCATATACAGACGCGCCACCAGAGTAGCGGGGTGTGGACTATACTTAAACAATGTACCAATACGTATATACAGTCCATATACAGACGGCCCACCAGAGTAGCGGGGTGTGGACTATACTTAAACAATGTACCAATACGTATATACAGTCCATATACAGACGCGCCACCAGAGTAGCGGGGTGTGGACTATATTTAAACAATGTACCAATACGTATATACAGTCCATATACAGACGCGCCACCAGAGTAGCGGGGTGTGGACTATACTTAAACAATGTACCAATACGTATATACAGTCCATATACAGACGCGCCACCAGAGTAGCGGGGTGTGGACTATACTTAAACAATGCAGTAGTTACACCTCGTCATCACAACCAGATTGACTAGTAGCAGTAAATGTTACTCTGTAAATGTGTTTATGATATGCCATGCATACACTTGATTACGCTGAATAAATCAACAGTGTAATTGTTTTTGGTAATACGACATTTTCACTGTTCTGATTGACGTTTATTTTCATTCTCAATTTCCATACACTAAAATGTCAAGTTCAAGTGATAAAAGCGTGTACCTTACTCAGAGTTGCATTTTAAAACGTGGGTCTTATCTAGAGATGTGATTATCTACGCGTTTATCTTATCTAGCGATACGTATGCATGGCGGAAGCGTATGTATTTCACAATAATACTTTGTTAAAGTATCTTACCTTTATAAGTATTTCTCACCTCACCGCGGTGAAGAATTCCCCTAGTTCCTGTAGTGCTTTAAACGATGCCTCGCTTACGTGTATCAGTTTACCTTCGAAATAAAAACATATGTACATTCCAATACGATTTTCTTGACACAAACCCGACACATCTGATAGTAATGATGATAATTATACTACTGCTGCTGCCCCTTCTCCTGCTGCTGCTCCTACTGCTGCTGTGCATTATTACTATTTATTCGGTGCCTGTCCCCTTTTTTAAAACGACATGCCATACACATGCTGCAATTGGCGCGAGTCTTCATTCACAACACAGCATGCAGTATATACCACAACAGTTCTTCACGATAACGCGACACCTACTGTGGTACATTGACAGGAGACGAAAGGTATGGTTGAGACTTGGAATTTGGACAGGCAAATGCCTTCTTTCGAATGGTCGCATTTAACATTTCCGATCGCATTCCTCAATAATTAGTGACCTACTTACTAAAATAATAGTACACGTGTATATTAGCAATGCAAAGTTACATACCTTGTTCTATCAGAAAGATAATCAATAACATGAATATTGTCAACGAGTTCATCATATATAATATATAATACGTTAATCAAACAAACGGAGGCAGCATCCTGCAAAGAAGTCTGTCGGTTTTCTGCTTTTCCTGCATCAGCTGCTCTGTTAGTGGTCCACAAGATTCTCTAGGTTACAAGCATGTTTCTCTAGTCGCTGTAGAACGATATCCATTATGCTGGTGTTTCTAAACGAAAACATAATGTTTGCTAGAAAACGTCATTCTATGTTGGAAAATTGTCAAACTCGAAAGAAAAAAAATGATGTATTTTTTTTTAAAGTATATAAGGTGGTACAAGAGTTTGTTGTCAGTAAACTCATAATGGAACCCATTCGTTTAATAAGAGCTTTGTAATGCAATTATACTTTTATTTTATAATGTGATCAATTTATAAACATCATTAACTGTTTTTTAAAGTAAGTGCCATCAATAACATTGATTACAGAATAACAATGATGTTATATAATAACTAAGTTTATTTCATAATTCCAATAGGCTATAAAGCCCATGTGGATACGAATACAATGTAATAAATGGTAACAGTAGTCCATATAAGAAAACATTTATATTATCTCATTGAAATACTTATCACTTAATGAGCATTTGACTAGAAAGTATTTATAACGTTCATGTTTTTTTTTATATTACCCCCCACTTGCTTTTTTTAAAACTTAGCTATGTCATGGCGTATATCTGACAGAACACTTGTTTGGGTTTAAAAGAAATAATTGTTGACAAATTTGAGAATTAACATTTGACAAAGTTGAATTACCTACACTGTAAAATAAAGTAAGAAACACATTTTGACAATTAACCCCCAACCCCTACGGGTTCAGTTTTCATATTTTTAATTTTTCAAATTGATGTATAGGCCGGGGCAAAGGTGGTCGGCACGGTGTTGGGATGGTGTCCAAATGGTTTGGTATAGAGTCGTAAGGCCCCAGATATCCAAAACCCATGTTACTAAGTATACAACGTGTTTATGATCTTATTTTGCCTTTTATTCATCTTTAAATGTGTTCTTTGTTTCTGTGTGTGTTTGTGGTTGACTGCCGTCCTTGAAAGCTGCATATCATGTTTGACGTTTATACTTATTTTTGAAAAGTGAACGGTTACTCAGGGTAATACTCTCGATATTCGGACCATATCTCGTGTACAAACTGATAAGTTCAGCGGACAATACACGTCTTTAATTAAGTGTAGACTTAGTAAAGTCATTCCCACTATTACCGTTTTAATTAAAGTGTACACATATTCTCACACACAGCTGTCCACATTACGGAACGTCCGTGCACGAAAATCGGCCGGAGTGGCACCTGGGGTCTTCCTCCACCACTGAAAGCTGGAAGTCGCCAAATGATCTTAAAATCCAATTAAGTTCAATTCTCACACACAGCGGATTTCAAAATAGTCTAGTCAGACGTAAAATAAATGTATGTGTTAGGTTACCTTTTGTAATAAGGACGATATTCAGACATGCTAGCACATTGAGTATAATTAAAATCTACAAAAAGGCTCACAGTTATTTCATTTAATGTAAGTTGTTACTATATATCAAAAACATGATTAAGTCAACTGTATAGATAAACACAACAATAATGAAAAAGTCAGACGATACAGTTCAGAATACGTTGTCAATAAAACGAAAGTAAGTAACTAAAGCTGTCTTCAGAAAGAGAGGTCAAAACATAGTACGGTGTCAAAACGGTTACCTGTGCAAATAGTATGGAACGCCAATGCTGCCTTCTGATGGTACTGGTCCGTATGTTCTGTGCATTTACCAAGTTGTTCTGTGTTAACTACATTTTGTCCTGTAGAAACATCATTTTGTTCTGTACATTTGTCATTATGTTATGTGCATTTACTAACTCGTTCTGTACTAACGACATTGTGTTGTGTGCATACATCATTTCGTTCTGTGCATTTGTCATTATGTTATGTACTAACGACATTTTGTTGTGTGCATACATCATTTCGTTCTGTGCATTTGTCATTATGTTATGTGAATTTACAAACTCGCTCTGTACTAACGACATTTTGTTGTGTGCATACATCATTGCGTTCTGTGCATTTGTCATTATGTTATGTACTAACGACATTTTGTTGTTGCATACATCATTTCGTTCTGTGCATTTGTCATTATGTTCTGTGCATTTACTAACTCGTTCTGTACTAACGACATTTTGTTGTGTGCATACATCATTTCGTTCTGTGCATTTGTCATAATGTTATGTACTAACGACATTTTGTTGTGTGCATACATCATTTCGTTCTGTGCATTTGTCATTATGTTATGTGCATTTACTAACTCGTTCTGTACTAACGACATTCTGTTGTGTGCATACATCATTTCGTTTTGTGCATTTGTCATTATGTTATGTACTAACCACATTTTGTTGTGTGCATACATCATTTCGTTCTGTGCATTTGTCATTATGTTATGTGCATTTCCTAACTCGTTCTGTACATTTTGTAAGTTGTGATGTACATTTGATAAGTCGTTGTGTGCATTTACTAATTTGTTCCGTTCTGACGCCATTTTGTCTTGTGCATACATCATTTCGATATGTGCAAACATCGTTATTATGTTCGGATACATTACACTGGGCAACGAAAGGGGTAACACCGGGGGTAGTCATACGGTACCGTAACACCGGTGCGAAAAAGGAGTGTCTATTGACACGTATGTAATAATAGCACAACCGTAAGAGTAGGTCGATAGCGGTTATCACGCCCGTAATATTTACATTATACTGTTATGAGTTCATATTGTTTGCCAATTTTATATAAAGTCGTATAAAGTTTAATTTTTGTAATGTATTGGTTATATTATATATATGTTTGTAAGTGTTCTTTCCCAAATGGTCAAGATACTGTATCTTAAACGTTCTTATATTAGACATTGTCATTGTGATATATTAAACATATATTAATGTGCTTGTCAGTAATTAAAGAAAGAAAATGTATCATATCTTACGTGTTTTTTTAATGATTATCGTTCCTGAATTATTTACACGTATGCGATTCAAGTACAGACAACGTAGTAGTAGATACGTTTCCCATTCTCACTTCTGTTATACGTGTCACTATTATACGTGTCACTATTATACGTGTCACTAACGATTATCGTTCCTGAATTATTGACACGCCTAATATACGAATTATCGTTCCTGAATTATTTACACGTATACGATTCTAGTACAGACAACGTAGCAGTAGATACGTTTCCCATTGTCACTTCTATTATACGTGTCACTAACGATTATCGTTCCTGAATTATTGACACGCCTAATATACGAATTATCGTTCCTGAATTATTTACACGTATGAGATTCAAGGACAGACAACGTAGTAGTAGTTTACTGGATTATCGTTACTGAATAATTGACACGCTTAATATACGAATTATCGTTCCTGAAGTATGCGATTCAAGGCATAAAACGTAGATATTAAAATGTAAATTTTCGTGGCATCAGTATAAATTCACTTTATTACATAGATATTGACGTATAAACCACCTTCGGAATCACTGAAAATACGTGTTGAATTATATAGACACAATCCACTTCATTCTTCGAATCTATACACAAAAAATAATTCAGGAACGATAATTCGTATATTAACCAGTGTAATGTATCCGAACATAATAACGATGTTTGCACATAACGAAATGATGTATGCACAAGACAAAATGGCGTCAGAACGAAACAACTTAGTAAATGCACACAACGACTTATCAAATGTACATTACAACTTACAAAATGTACAGAACGAGTTAGTAAATGCACATAACATAATGACAAATGCACAAAACGAAATGATGTATGCACACAACAAAATGTCGTTAGTACATAACATAATGACAAATGCACATAACGAAATGATGTATGCACACAACAAAATGTCGTTAGTATAGAACGAGTTAGTAAATGCACATAACATAATGACAAATGCACAGAACGAAATGATGTATGCACACAACAAAATGTCGTTAGTTCATAACATAATGACAAATGCACAGAACGAAATGATGTATGCACACAACAAAATGTCGTTAGTACAGAACGAGTTAGTAAATGCACATAACATAATCACAAATGCACAGAACGAAATGATGTATGCACACAACAAAATGTCGTTAGTTCATAACATAATGACAAATGCACAGAACGAAATGATGTATGCACACAACAAAATGTCGTTAGTACATAACATAATGACAAATGCACATAACGAAATGATGTATGCACACAACAGAATGTCGTTAGTACAGAACGAGTTAGTAAATGCACATAACATAATGACAAATGCACAGAACGAAATGATGTATGCACACAACAAAATGTCGTTAGTACATAACATAATGACAAATGCACAGAACGAAATGATGTATGCACACAACAAAATGTCGTTAGTACAGAACGAGTTAGTTAATGCACATAACATAATGACAAATGCACAGAACGAAATGATGTATGCACACAACAAAATGTCGTTAGTACATAACATAATGACAAATGCACAGAACGAAATGATGTATGCACACAACAAAATGTCGTTAGTACAGAACATAATGACAAATGCACAGAACGAAATGATGTATGCACACAACAAATGTCGTTAGTACATAACATAATGACAAATGCACAGAACGAAATGATGTATGCACACAACAACATATCGTTAGTACATAACATAATGACAAATGCACAGAACGAAATGATGTATGCACACAACAAAATGCCGTTAGTACAGAACGAGTTAGTAAATGCACATAACATAATGACAAATGCACAGAACGAAATGATGTATGCACACAACAAAATGTCGTTAGTACATAACATAATGACAAATGCACAGAACGACATGATGTATGCACACCACAAAATGTCGTTAGTACAGAACGAGTTAGTAAATGCACATAACATAATGACAAATGCACAGAACGAAATGATGTATGCACACAACAAAATGTCGTTAGTACATAACATAATGACAAATGCACAGAACGAAATGATGTATGCACACAACAAAATGTCGTTAGTACATAATAACAAATGCACAGAACGAAATGATGTATGCACACGACAAAATGTCGTTAGTACAGAACGAGTTAGTAAATGCACATAACATAATGACAAATGCACAGAACGAAATGATGTATGCACACAACAAAATGTCGTTAGTACATAACATAATGACAAATGCACAGAACGAAATGATGTATGCACACAACAAAATGTCGTTAGTACATAATAACAAATGCACAGAACGAAATGATGTATGCACACGACAAAATGTCGTTAGTACAGAACGAGTTAGTAAATGCACATAACATAATGACAAATGCACAGAACGAAATGATGTATGCACACAACAAAATGTCGTTAGTACATAATAACAAATGCACAGAACGAAATGATGTATGCACACGACAAAATGTCGTTAGTACAGAACGAGTTAGTAAATGCACATAACATAATGACAAATGCACAGAACGAAATGATGTATGCACACAACAAAATGTCGTTAGTACATAACATAATGACAAATGCACAGAACGAAATGATGTATGCACACAACAAAATGTCGTTAGTACATAATAACAAATGCACAGAACGAAATGATGTATGCACACGACAAAATGTCGTTAGTACAGAACGAGTTAGTAAATGCACATAACATAATGACAAATGCACAGAACGAAATGATGTATGCACAAAACAAAATGTCGTTAGTACATAATAACAAATGCACAGAACGAAATGATGTATGCACACGACAAAATGTCGTTAGTACAGAACGAGTTAGTAAATGCACATAACATAATGACAAATGCACAGAACGAAATGATGTATGCACACAACAAAATGTCGTTAGTACATAACATAATGACAAATGCACAGAACGAAATGATGTATGCACACAACAAAATGTCGTTAGTACATAATAACAAATGCACAGAACGAAATGATGTATGCACACGACAAAATGTCGTTAGTACAGAACGAGTTAGTAAATGCACATAACATAATGACAAATGCACAGAACGAAATGATGTATGCACACAACAAAATGTCGTTAGTACATAACATAATGACAAATGCACAGAACGAAATGATGTATGCACACAACAAAATGTCGTTAGTACAGAACGAGTTAGTAAATGCACATAACATAATGACAAATGCACAGAACGAAATGATGTATGCACACAACAAAATGTCGTAAGTACATAACATAATGACAAATGCACAGAACGAAAGGATGTATGCACACAACAAAATGTCGTTAGTACATAACATAATGACAAATGCACAGAACGAAATGATGTATGCACACAACAAAATGTCGTTAGTACAGAACATAATGACAAATGCATAGAACGAAATGATGTATGCACACAACAAAATGTCGTTAGTACAGAACGAGGCAGTAAATGCACATAACATAATGACAAATGCACAGAACGAAATGATGTATGCACACAACAAAATGTCGTTAGTACAGAACGAGTTAGTAAATGCACATAACATAATGACAAATGCACAAAACGAAATGAAGTATGCACACAACAAAATGTCGTAAGTACATAACATAATGACAAATGCACAGAACGAAAGGATGTATGCACACAACAAAATGTCGTTAGTACATAACATAATGACAAATGCACAGAACGAATTCATGTATGCACACAACAAAATGTCGTTAGTACAGAACGAGTTAGTAAATGCACATAACATAATGACAAATGCACAGAACGAAATGATGTATGCACACAACTAAATGTCGTTAGTACATAACATAATGACAAATACACAGAACGAAATGATGTATGCACACAACAAAATGTCGTTAGTACATAATGACAAATGCACAGAACGAAACGATGTATGCACACAACAAAATGTCGTTAGTACAGAACGAGTTAGTAAATGCACATAACATAATGACAAATGCACAGAACGAAATGATGTATGCACACAACAAAATGTCGTTAGTACATAACATAATGACAAATGCACAGAACGAAATGATGTATGCACACAACAAAATGTCGTTAGTACAGAACGAGTTAGTAAATGCACATAACATAATGACAAATGTACAGAACAAAATGATGTTTCTACAAGACAAAATGTAGTTAACACAGAACAACTTGGTAAATGCACAGAACATACGGACCAGTACCATCAGAAGGCAGCATTGGCGTTCCATAAAATAGGGTTCCTTCGGAAACAGTTGAGCGTATATATTACCCTTCTGCTGTTTGCCCATACCCCATGCAATGCTTTGTGAAGCTGCGTGACGTTTAGAGGCTGAATATCGTACAAATGTATTCCGGTTTTGTCAATGAATAATGGGATGATGAGGCGTTGAGCCAGGAACCAACATTTTTGATATTGCTCCCAGCTGGCAAATTCTATTATTATTTTTTGGAAAGAGTATTGTCTGTAGATGACATTTTTCCATGATAGCAATCTGGAACGGGTATCTTATACAGTTTAATTTGACCAATACTATGTATATCATTGTAGCCTTGGCATCACATTGTGGATGTTCATTTTTGCACATTATTATTTTTTGATAGTCCTTAATATACTTTTAAAACATGCATTAAGTTTATAATTCATATTAGTTTAATACAGAATAAACAAGCTTTGTTTAAGCATTGCATTCTGCTTAAAGTCAAATTACCCCACCCACTATTGATATATTTTTTATGCATTAAGGTTAGTACATATTTTTTAACATTCTATGTCTAACATTGTAAGAATCAGTAAGTCACAACAATTCTACGATGAGTTAATTATAATATGAATTATTGACAGTATGTACTATGCAACGTTCAAGCCTTTGCTTGAAAGGAAGAGTAAGTCTTCCTCAGAATAATTGCAACATCACTATTATTTTAATTGTCTGATATATGCATATATTGCACAAAAGACACAAACAGTCCAAAGGGTTCTATGCCTTATGCAAAATATTAGTATTTAAGGTTTCAGAGAAAACGATTTTAACGCAATTGACACAAATCCTGCAATCTGACTGGCTGTTGTTAAAATATTTGCGACTATTAAATAGTGCATAAACCGTCGCAAATCAAGTAAAGTAACGTAAAACCGTCAAAACATGACGTCATTTAGGTATATTTGATGTTTGTTTGTTTGAATGGAATTTAACGTCATTTTTAATACATTTTAGGCCAAATAGGACGGTCAATTTTGTGATTGTGGTAGTGGCAGACCATCCCATTTTTCCTCGGTAGAACCAGTACTGTAAACCTCCCGCCATCCGTAAGAATCGACACTTTCTCACATACAAGTTGAGCTCCCTGTGGGATTCGAACCCGAAGCTGTGAAAAGCGAAACGTTTACAACGCAACGTCGTTAACCCCTCTACCACGTGCGCGCTACAGTTTTATTTGAAAGCGTTTGTGCAAAAACTGTCAAAAACACTGAAATCGTTAGAAACGGGTACGTCTGTATTGAAATGTTGACTTGCGACAGGATATCAGTCGTTTAACGGTCGAAAATCGTGTTTAACGACTCCGTTAACGCGTCGCCATTAAATACAATTTGCGACCATTAAACGACTCTTATATCGTCGTAACATGTATAGATTTGAACGATACTATGGGATTTAAATATAAAGTTATAGCATCCAAATAAAAAGTGTATATAATATAAGAGTGAAATGTATAACATTTAAATACCAAATGTATGTACTTAGGTAAAAAATATCGCATTTGTAGTTAGTATAGTATTTAAATCATATGTATAACATTTGAATATAAAATTATAGCGTAAATAATACAATAAATAATTTTAAATAAAACAAACATGATAAAATTTGAATAAAAGAAATATCGAATATTTTCAACAAAGTATACACGCACAGAACGATCACAGAAATGATTTATAATTTTTTTTTATTTGTACGTTACGGTTGTATTAGAACATGCAAAACATAAACTGGTTTATATATAAACGATAGCGAATGAAAACGCGAATAAGCGAATAATTACTCAAACGAAAGGAAAATCACCGTTCCGGCAGCGAATGACAGTTGATACTAAAGGGACCCACTGCAAACTTTACGTTTGTATCAAACATTAAGATTTATAAATTCAGTATCATTTTGACTTTAAAACTGCTTGCAAATATTTAAATACACTTTTGAGCTTCAGTTTACTTCGTTATTCTTCCAAAATGTTTAATATATTATTGTTAGGTTATTGCTAACAGGTAGTAATATGTAAATATATTATTGTTAGGTTATTGCTAACAGGTAGTAATATGTAAAAACAAATTGCTTTGAACCTTTCTAATAAGTAATATTAATTATTGATCAAACGCAAGTTATGTAGAAAAAATGACGGGACGCTCCATTAAAAAAATCGAGATTTAAATAGTGTGATGATACGCGTTGGTACGCGTTGGCCCGGTTAACTCTGTTGATATAACACTCGCCCTGTAAGCGTGGGGTCCAGGGTTCGAGTCCGTACCTGTCGCACTGTTTCCCCTTGGTTTACTTCATTGGCGACGAGGATAATTCGGTGAACGCGGGATAGCGGCACCAGGATCTTAAAAAGTAAAAGGGGGAGATATTGGGTACCCGGTGGCCCGGTTAGCTCAGTTGGTGGAGCACTCGCCCTGTAAGCGAGGGGTCAGGGATCGATTCTCGTACCTGCCTCACTTTTCCCCATTAGTTTACTTCAATACAGAAATAGTCAGTCGGTTAAGTGTACATATAAACCTTGTAAAGGAACAGTTTATCAACATTAATATTTCTAGAACACTATTAGTAAATGGTACTCGCAGTTTCGAGTAAACAAATAAATAATTAGACCAATATACAAAAAGGCTCCAGTGGGGATCGAACCCGCGACCTCCTGTTTACAGGCGCTCTACCACTGAGCTATGGAGCTACATACCTTGCGCTATCTTTCACTTCAACTATTCTATATATGGTACAGCTGTTTCGGTGTATTGAATACAATCGCGATACAGTATTGTACAGCTTTACTGTATTTCAAATCCATGAAGGGGCGTAGTTTTCAACATACTCCTAATATGATTAGGGGAAGGAATGGGAGGATGTGTCCCCATCACAGACGGTGGATTCTGGGAGTGTAGTGCTCCCTAGATTTTATTTTCATTTTTGGACCAAAATCTTTCTTAAACAAGCGACATTTTATCCTCGAAAAAAAACGTGGTAATTTCCGAACCAATCTATAGCTAGCTGATAACTTTTTTGACAACTAATTCAATATTGTCGTGTGCCACTTTAATACCGTTTTGCGGAGAACGTTCGTATCTTGTCGATTAATAAATACTGATAAAGATGATCCTTTTGGAGCAAAAAACACAATTAAGAGAATAAAGCAGCAGACTCGTTTTTATTGAGTCTGTTCATGCGAAGTAATGAAATAAGCAACCCCTCTCACGCCCACTAGCACCGGCTTACGCGGTATTCTACTTAAAAGACACCTATTTTGAGCTTGTTGGTCCCAAAGGACCAGTAAAAATAAGACGACTGATATAAGAACATTATAAAAGGCTCCAGTGGGGATCGAACCCACGACCTCCTGTTTACTAGACAGGCGCTCTACCACTGAGCTATGGAGCCACATACCATGGGCTATCTATCAAAACAATTATTGTATATTCACAGCTGTGCTAGCACATACTGAATAGCTTTACTACATTGATTTATCACATGAGATTCATGCGTTTAAATATAATACTTAGAGAGAATAATACATAGGTATTTTCATATCACACCCTATATCAGGCCTGAGACGTCATATCTTACTCGAGTGCTGATATGGGTCGATATGGGTCGATATAGGGTGTGATATGAAAATACACATTTTTTATTCTATTTATCATATACATCAGCTTTATCGAAATTTCAACTTCAGCTCACTCACTAAGCTGTTTTCCAGGGAGAAGGAAACAGTTTTTATTAATAGATCTAGTCCATTCTGATGTGCTCATGTATGCCGCTTATTATATAATAAGTGGTACACAACTTTATTTGTTTCCGAAACTTTATTGAAAATGAATTCCATTGAATATGAAATTTTTTAATCAAGAAAATTACTTGTCATAATTGGTTATTTCATCCACGGATAATGATTCTATAGCCAATAATCTGCCCCGAAGACAGGATGGAAGTAACCTGGGACGAAAATGATAAATAGAGCCCTGAAATAACTAATGAAACGACAAACCATACGCGTGACAAATTGTATACAATTATATGGAAAGCCTCGGCTTCCTTCTGTTGGCCTTTTGCATTTCGTGCAGTACGCTTTGTAAATAAATACTGATAAGGGTGATCCTTTGGGAGCAAAGTCGTCTTGTGCATTTCGTAAGTTGTTATGTGCATTTAGTAAGTTGTTATGTGCATTTAGTAAGTTGTTATGTGCATTTTTTATGTTGTCATGTGCATTTCCTAAGTTGTCTTGTGCATTTTCTAAGTTGTTTTGTGCCTTTAGACAGTTGTTATGTACATTTCATAAGTTGCTATATGCATTTTCTAAGTTGTCTTGTACATTTCGTAAGTTGTTATATGCTTTTCTAAGTTATCTTGTGCATTTAGTAAGTTATCTTGTGCATTTCGTATGTTGTCTTGTGTATTTCGTAAGTTGTTATGTGCATTTTTTAAGTTGTCTTGTGCATTTTTTAAGTTATTAAGTGCATTTTGTAGGTTGTCTTGTACATTTCGTAAGCAGTTAAGTGCATTTTTTAGTTGCCTTGTGCATTTAGTAAGTTCTTATGTGCAATCTAAGTTTTAATGTGCTTTTCGTAAATTATGTGCATTTTTTAAGTTGTCGTGTGCATTCTGTAAGTTTTTATGTGCATTTTCTAAGTTGTCTTGTGCATTTTTAGGTTGTCTTGTGCATATTTTAAGTTGTCTTGTGCATATTTTAAGTTGTCTTATGCATTTCGTAAGTTGTCATGTGCTTTTCGTAAGTTATGTGCATTTTTTAATTTGTCATGTGCATATTGTAAGTTGTGATGTGCATTTTTTAAGTTGTCTTGTGCATTTTTTAAGTTATTAAGTGCATTTTATAGGTTGTCTTGTACATTTCGTAAGTAGTTAAGTGCATTTTTTAGTTGCCTTGTGCATTTAGTAAGTTCTTATGTGCATTTCTAAGTTGTCATGTGCTTTTCGTAAGTTATGTGCATTTTTTAGTTTGTCATGTGCATATTGTAAGTTTTGATGTGCATTTTTTAAGTTATTAAGTGCATTTTATAGGTTGTCTTGTACATTTCGTAAGTAGTTAAGTGCATTTTTTAGTTGCCTTGTGCCTTGAGTAAGTTCTTATGTGCATTTCTAAGTTATCAGGTCATTTTCGTAAATTATGTGCATTTTTTAAGCTGTCGTGTGCATTTTGTAAGTTGTATTGTGCATATTGTAAGTTGTGATGTGCATTTTGTAAGTTGTATTGTGCATATTGTAAGTTGTGATGTGCATTTTGAAGGTCGTCTTGTACATTTTCTAAGTTGTGATGTGCATTTTGTAAGTTGTGATGTGCATTTTGTAAGTTGTCGTGTGCATATTGTAAGTTGTGATGTGCATTTTCTAAGTTGTCGTGTGCATATTGTAAGTTGTGATGTGCATTTTGTAAGTTGTGATGTGCATTTTGTAAGATTTTGTAAGTTGTGATGTGCATTTTGTAAGTTGTGATGTGCATTGTGTAGGTTGTCTTGTGCATTTTCTAAGTTGTGATGTGCATTTAGTAAGTTGTTATGTGCATTTTCTATGTTGTCATGTGCATTTCCTAAGTTGTCTTGTGCATTTTCTAAGTTGTTTTGTGCCTTTAGATAGTTGTTATGTACATTTTATAAGTTGTTATATGCATTTTCTAAGTTGTCTTGTACATTTCGTAAGTTGTTATATGCATTTTCTAAGTAATCTTGTGCATTTAGTAAGTTATCTTGTGCATTTCGTATGTTGTCTTGTATATTTGGTAAGTAGTTATGTGCATTTTCTAAGTTGTCTTGTGCATTTTTTAAGTTATTAAATTCATTTTGTAGGTTGTCTTGTACATTTCGTAAGTAGTTAAGTGCATTATTTAGTTGCATTGTGCATTTAGTAAGTTATTATGTGCATTTATAAGTTGTCATGTGCTTTTCGTAAATTATGTGCATTTTTTTAAGTTGTCGTGTGCATTCTGTAAGATTGTATGTGCATTTTCTAAGTTGTCTTGTGCATATTTTAAGTTGTCTTATGCATTTCGTAAGTTGTCATGTGCTTTTCGTAAGTTACGTGCATTTTTTAATTTGTCATGTGCATATTGTAAGTTGTGATGTGCATTTTTTAAGTTTTCTTGTGCATTTTTTAAGTTATTAAGTGCATTTTGTAGGTTGTCTTGTACATTTCGTAAGTAGTTAAGTGCATTTTTTAGTTGCCATGTGCATTTAGTAAGTTCTTATGTGCATTTCTAAGTTGTCATGTGCTTTTCGTAAATTATGTGCATTTTGTAAGTTATCGTGTGCATTTTGTAAGTTGTATTGTGCATATTGTAAGTTGTGATGTGCATTTTGTAAGTTGTGATGTGCATTTTGAAGGTTGTGATGTGCATTTTGTAAGTTGTGATGTGCATTTTGAAGGTTGTGATGTGCATTTTGTAGGTTGTCTTGAGCATTTTCTAAGTAGTCTTGTGCACTTTCTAAGTTGTGATGTTCATTTTGTAAGTTGTGATGTGCATTTTGAAAGTTGTGATGTGCATTTTGTAAGTTGTCGTGTGCATATTGTAAGTTGTGATGTGCATTTTCTAAGTTGTCGTGTGCATATTGTAAGTTGTGATGTGCATTTTGTAAGTTGTGATGTGCATTTTGTAAGTTGTGATGTGCATTTTGTAAGTTGTGATGTGCATTTTGTAGGTTGTCTTGTGCATTTTCTAAGTTGTGATGTGCATTTTGCAAATTGTGTTTGTACATCTTTTATTTTGTTTTAGATGGACTGTTTTGCCGGTATATATTATAGTCAAGCACCAAAAATGGAGGCCTTCTTACGGAAGCTTAATTTAGAAATGCACCTAGATAGGTTTGTAAGGGAAACAAATATCCTGAGTTATCAGAGAATGAGTTTAAAGTTTTAGGTATTACTGTAGCAACCTCAAACGTGAAAAATGTCACAAATGTAAAAACGGTTACAAATGTAAAAAAAAAAGTCACATATGTAAAAGCATACGACAAATGTAAAAAAAAAAGTCACATAATTATGTAAAAAAAACAAAAGTGATGAAAGTGAGAAAAAAAAGTTAACAAATGTAAAAGTAACATATGTAAAAAAAAAAACAACACATATTTAAAAATAAATTTTTAAACGTTCATTTTTTTAGCTCTGTTGATCAAAGGTCGTGACCGTGACGTGGTGCGGCGTCCGTCCGTCCGTCCGTCTTTCCGTCCGTCCGCCCGTAAACTTTTGTCCGTGGCGAATTCTCCTCAGACACCGCTTGGTCAATTTTGACCAAATTTTGACCAAACATCACATGGATGATAATTAAATGAATTGATTTTAAGATTTGCTAGCATTAGGTACAGATGATCGCCAACGCCTAGCCTATCAAATCGGTTCAAATAACGTCTCTCGGATAAAACATGTGCCCCGGGGGTTCAAAATGTGTATATTGAGATTTTACCTGTTTTTCATAGACTTATATAGGAAAAAACATTAAAACCCCTTCTTCTCTGAAACCACAAGGTACAGAGCCTCATGTATTACATGTAGCATCAGTTTATGTCTTCTACTAACTTTGTCAAATGGTAACCCTGGGGTCAAACCATGCCCATGGGTCACAGTTTTACATAGGCTTATATAGGAAAAAACATCTTCTCTGAAACTACAAGAGCCAGAGGTTTAATATTTTGCATTTACTATAAGCGTATGGTCCTCTAACCAATCCTGTTCAAATGGTGATCCTGGGGTCACATTTGGCCCCGCCCCACAGGTCACATGTTTTACATAGAATTAGATTATCAGCTGATAATGAACACAATAGTTGAATGACATTGAAACTCTACTGATATATTTTAATAGCCAGATCAGCCAAGGGAACCCGTGAAGTGTTATGGAAATAGGGCCATTTTCAGAGAAGTAGTCGCCCCAATTGTTCACCCTATATAATAAGACGGCCGTGCCAGTCATTTGGTATAGGTTCCAGTTCAATATCACTTACTGTTTTTGAAAAGTAGTCGCCACAAAATCGCATTTATAAAATATAGTTTTAGCCTTGGCGGCCATCTTGTAATTCTGGCCCACCTGAAATGTTGCTAGGATCAACTAGACATCAAGAGCAACAATCCTGTGAAGTTTCATGAAAATCTGCCAAGCAGTGTCAGAGGAATAGTCACCACAGTCAAAAGTTGACTGACGGACGGAGGGAGGGACGACGGACGCCGCACCATGTCATGATCTTTGATCAACAGAGCTAACAAATGAACATGTATTTTTACATTTGTGTTCTTGTTTTTTAATAATGTTACTTTCATTTTTTTTTACATTTGTAAACTTTTTTTTTCACTTTTGTCACAAAATATGTCATACATTTGTCGTATGTTTTTACATATGTGACTCTTTTTATTACATTTGTAACCACTTTTAAATTTGTGACATATTTGTGACTTTATTTAACGAGAGAACTCATCTAAAACTATACAATCTTCCATAACGCCCTCAACGATATATATCATACAAGTATTTACAAAGATATGTGATAATTTAAAATGAATTGTAGTATATTCATGCATGCA
The DNA here is from genome assembly GCA_037043455.1 of Cyrtodaria siliqua. NCBI lineage: Eukaryota > Metazoa > Mollusca > Bivalvia > Adapedonta > Hiatellidae > Cyrtodaria > Cyrtodaria siliqua. The sequence goes on along the minus strand of JAWPHD010002500.1, from coordinate 21,731 downwards.
GTAACATAAATATGTCCAAACTGAAGACTTAGTCACTATTATACGGTTTGGTTAGTCCACTGTAAATACAATGTTTTGAAATGATGAACAGATTGTGCATTTTTTATTTGGTGAGGAAGTGAGTTTCACACTTTAGAGCCTGCATAGGCAAACGATTTTCTGAAAAACTCACTATTCGGTCTGCGGGAATATAGTTGTAAATTTGAGGATGATCTTACATTTCGCATAATTTATGTACATTTGAAGTAAGAGTAAACGTATTTTTAAGAAATAGCTATTCTACCTTCTGAAAATACATTTGGGGGTCACTGGGGTCAAGGTCACCGTTAATAAAAATAGAAAATGCGGTTTCCGCTCAGTTACTTCAGTTAGGAATGAGAGATTGGAATACAACTGCTGCTACTTCACGGTCATAAAACAGCTAGCGTTCGGTTCTGATCCAAATTGTTTATTTATAGTATAGGTGGTTTTTTTCCAGTTATCTTCTGATAACCCATTTATTCAGATATCTTAATACATATTTTCTGATACATAGGTACATAGGTATTGTTTATGTTAACACAATAATTAAAAAGTTCACAAACCAAAGCCCAAGACGTACGTTTTTATTAATCACTGGTTTCATTTAACACCTGGGTACATCGGGCGATTTAATGCAAGTTTGACGGTAATATTATACGCTAATAATAGACACAAAGTCTTTATCGTCTTCGTTGACGTTGAAAATAAGCATACTGTGGCTTTAAATACTTTCTAGAACAGGCGTCACATGCACAAAAAGGCACCCATCTAGTCTAAGTAGTTGTCAGAATGATTCTGTGTTTTCATGTTGATCAAGACTATGTAGGCGTGACATGAAATTCGATAGAATTTTTATAAAAATTATACTTTGGAATAAATCGTTTTATATGCTAAAACTCTACTTTTGTTTTTCATTTTCCCCCCAATTAGTCAAAACTATTTCAGAAAGAAACTGTGAGTTAAGAAAAATAGGTTCCTGATAGAAGTTATGATGACATATACATTCAATTGATACTTTCTGTTGAAAAACAATTGTCTATTTTAGAATCAATTTAACTTTTCAAGGAGGAGCCCACGCATTCACTAAGTCTCAACATAAATGGCTATTCTACCGTCTGAAAGTACACTACTGGTAGTTGTCTCTCTTGTACTTTTGTTTATACGCATATTATGGTATGCTGTCATCTGTCTATAAGCAATTACTCATTCCAGACGATAATTGTGAGACTATAACACCCAAACAGGTACATTGCGCTTGGAGAAAGCAAGAATTCATTGTTTTTTTAGGTCAGATCGAATGGAAAGGTCACTATGCCTTTCTGAAAATATACACTATGCACCATGATTTCAAAAGCACAACATCCACCATCATTAAAATTCATGTACATTTCCCTAGGTAAGAGTGAGAACCCTTGTTTTGGGGTCTAGGCAGTCAAAGGTCAAGATCACCATGACCTTGTATGGAAAACTGAATTCCAAGCGATAACTAAAACCGTTACACTCCTGAAATGTCTTAGGTACTTAGCCCTTGGTGAAAAGTGAACCCTATTTTTTTGGGGTCAGTAGGTTAAATGTCGCTATGGCCTCATGTGGCTATATTTATTCCACGTGATAACTTTAAAAACACGACACTCCTCTCCTCTTAAAACGTCATAAATACATTGCCCTTGATTTTGGGCTCACTATGTCAAAGGTCAAGGTCACAATAACCTCATAGGTATATTTACTCCAAGTGATAACTCTATGAGTATAAAACCTACACTCATGAAACTTTATAAGCAGATTGCCTTTGGTAAGGGAAGGAACCCTATTGATTTTGGGGTTAGAAAGTCAAAAGGTCAAGGTCACCATGACCTAATATGCACAGTTTGACTCCAGGGTTACCATTGGACAAACTTAGTAGAAGACATAAACTGATGCTACATATAATAGATGAGAGCTCTGTACATTGTGGTTTCAGAGAAGAATGGTTTTTAATGTTTTTTCCTATATAAGTCTATGAAAATCATGTACTATATATTCTATATATACTCAATATACAAAATTTGGACCCCCCGGGCACGATCATGTTTTATCCGAGGCACTTTATTTAGACAAATCTGATAGGCTAGGCGTTGGCGATCATTTTCATTTTTTTTGTCGAAGTCTGTCCAGTGGTTCATTAGAAGAAGATTGTTTAAAGTTTTAACAATATGTGGTAATGGCGGCCATCTTGGATGTCGCGCTGACCTAATGCTAGCATATCTAAAAAGCAATTCATCTAATTATCATCAATGTGATGTTTGGTCAAAACTGGCCAAGCGGTGACTGAGGAGAAGTCGCCACGAACAAAAGTTTACGGGCGGACGGACGGACGGACGCCGCACCACGTCATGGTCATGATCTTTCATCAACAGGGATATAAAAATGAACGTTTAAAAATGTATTTTTACATTTGTTAACTTTTTTTTTCTCACTTTTGTCTCTCTTTTTTTTTTTACATGTATGTTTTTACATGTGTGACTTTTTTTTTACATTTGTAACCGTTTTTACATTTGTGACATGTTTCACGTTTGAGTTTCTTACATATTAACAATAGAGCAGATATCATGAAACTTTTGATCGAGTGCATCACCTTTGGCAAAGATAATGGGAAATCAAAATGTCAGATTTCGAAGAATATGATTCAAATGCTTCTGGAAACAAGATTTTGCGTGTCTGATATAGCAAAGTTGCTCTCAGTTTCTGAGAGAACAATATATCGTCGAATTAACCGACCCTGCAATATACAAGTGCACAGTTGCACTGACATCGACCGTGCTACACTTGACACACAACTTGAAAAAACCCTCGCTGAGTTTCCTAGATGCGGTGAATCTACGATTAGACAAATACTTGCTACAAAAGGAATAAAGGTAATAGTATTATATATAAAAGAAAATATCTTTTTTTGTACATTAATATTTCTTGTTGTATACATTATGAAGAACCAACATAAGAGTAAGGATATATTGGCAATATGGTAATACGTTTCTCGAATTGTGTTCACCCTAGTTACAGTGAAACAACACTGTGAGACCTGAAGAAACAGTATTTTCCTTTGCGAAATACTTTTGCACCCTACCCTGTATTGCCCCGTTCTCCGTCAGAAAGAATAAAAGACTTAAACATATTTTCTTGAAACTTGAAGTGTAGACAGAGGGTATTTAGTAAATTGTTTAAGGATTATGTCCCCTGGTATAAAAGAAAAATTCAAAATTTGATATCTCAAACACTTCTGCATATTTTTCCATGAAAATAAGTGCCTCATCTTATTATCCCAGTAGAAACATAAAAATGATTTCACAACTGAAATAATGTAAATAAATAGGTTTTAATAGGGTACTTCAAAGTGAATCCAACATAAATTAGAACTCAGCAGTATACTTCTAATTTAACGATAAAAGTTGCAATAAGTTATCTTGATATCCTTAGCTAGCTGGTGCTGTCAATTAAAATCTCAAATAATCATGTCAAAGTTGTTTTTAAAGAAACAAAATCAATGTTCATAATCAATGCATAACATAAATGCATACATATGTTATTAACTTACGTGGTCATGGTATCTGATTGGTCACTACCTGTACACATTCTATTTATAGCTTATGCTACTCCCAATATTTGATTGTTTTTTTACTTATCCTACTTTTATCCTACTTTTAACGTTGCTATTTGTTGAGAATGCATTCACATTAACACGTTCTTTCTTACTTACTCAGACCACTCTCAGTGACATACTGTTTCGTTGTGAAAAATATACAACATTACACGTTCTGAGTGTTTTGGAGATATTTGGCAACAGTTAATATCTGAACTGTATATCTTGCTTATTTTATAAGGAGAACTTAAGTGTTTGAAACAACCTATATATTATTGTAGTAATCGGAGTTTAAATGTCTAAATACTATTAGTTACACAGTATGTTAGTGACTGTGTATTGTCCCGTGTTCGGACAACAACACACTGTGTAATGATTATATCACACCGACTACTCACTGTTCGACTAAATAAATGTTTACCTGCTCATTAGAACTTCTATTTTGAGTTATGCCTTACCATATGCCAGATATGAAGTTATTTAAACAAACTGCCAGGCTATTTCGGAGGATGAAATATATAATATACATGTCACATGAGAAAGAAAAAAATAACTCAACGTTGTGTTCTGGAATTGTTGACAACGTTCTTACATTCACATCTGTGGGAATCCAAAACGTGAAAATGGTCATAAATGTGAAAACTGTCATAAATGTAATAACATTTTACCGTAAACGTGAAACTTACCGTAAATGTGAAACCCTTTGTCATAAATATGAAAACGACCTGGTGATAAATGTGATAACATTTACAATAAACTTGAAAACATAGCAGCGTTAAACGTGAAATCTTATTCATTTATCCTTTTCTCTTAGTGTCCACTGTATGTGTCTCTGTGGTTGCTGGTCATTGTTGGTCACCAAAAATGTCCTGTTGTCCGTCGTCCAACTGTCCGTTAGCTTTTGTGTTGTCAACACTCTAGCCCCTCTAATTTTTGGCTTATCAACATTTTAGCTATATTGACGAAAGATCAATAAGTTTGAGCTATTGCCCTTGATGTATTGAAAAAAAATAATTTGTTTTGTTAATCAGTAGGTACTTATTTTCAATCCGATCTTTACAAAACAAATGTTCAGAAAGCTTATATCTACAAAGGAAAACCAGCCATAGACCTGACTCACACCCATCCATCTGAGGGCCCCCTATTCCTACACCATGCACCCCCGCACCCCAGTCCGACCCCCCCCCCCTTCCCCATTACCCCATTTTATGAAGTTATCTAGGTCATAGAAGAAAGCGTAAATGAAATCATAAAATAACCATGCCCCACTAGAAACAGCAGATTTATGGCCATTGAATTAGTTTTAAAATGCTAAACTTTACATATTGTTAACACTCTAGCTCCTTAAATTTGATCTGTACCAACCAAACGTATTCAAGATGTAAGCGTAACATGATCATAATCCATCTCACCCACCCCACCTCACCTGAAATAAGAATTATTTTAGCAAGTATTGCGTCTTATTTCGCACTTGTGTTCTAGCCTCGTTTATCTGTTTTCTACTAGACTGTTGGTTGTGTTTTTAGAAAACCAAAGAAGCTACAACTTCAAAGTCATTTATATGTGTTGGCATTTTGCTAAAACTGTCTTCATTGAGAATCACAAAAAACGTTCAGGTCTATAATAGAAGTCTATAGAATCTCAATAGTTTGTATTGTTTTCCTTTTTAAATACTTTCCAGCGTATATTGTAGATAATATCTTCCTAGATGAAAGAAATATCTCATTATGGTCTCATTCTTGTCTCGGTATTTTCAGGATAAACACAAATATAAAAAGTTCTCTAGTTTAGCCTTTGAGTAAACTTCGTTTATGCGTGCTTCGTTTATGCGTGCCTGCGTAGCATGGCATTGTGTCGCCTGCGTAGTTAAGCAGACACTTCGGGATCACTTTGACCATCGTCATCCGTCGTTCGTCCGTCACACTTAACCTCCAACTTAACCTTGGACATAACTTGAAGTGTATTTGACCAATGTTCATGAACCTTCACACACTTCTTCATATTTCCTTATGGGTTTCATTCTCGTCCGTTATCATTGTACCAAGTTTTATTTAATTCGACTGAGTGGAAGGACGGACGGAAAGACAAAGCGGCAACTATATGTTCCCCGATCTTCGTTTCGGTGAGCATAACGATCTCATCACAAACACATCAGTTGAAAAATAGGGACTTGATCGGTATCGTCATTTATCTCCGCAATTTCTGGCCTTCTTAAATACTGAGTTGTAAAGGAGCGGATGTATATGACATTGTATGTATAATGTTTGGTACCCAATTTTAAAGCTAACCAAATAAGACTGGCAAATTGACACAATATACGCCCGGCATACGTGTGAAACCATTTTATACAACCATGTACAACTTATTTATTCTCCTTTTTTATTTAACACATTTCTAGTTATGTACTTTGATGCCCAAGACAATTTTATAAGTGGGAAATGTCATCAAGATTAGATTACTGAGCGAACATTGCACGGTATTATAAGTGCGATCTAGCTGGTAATCGAACTTGGTCTAGATATTATGCCCATACACAAAGTATCCAAGGTTCATTAATACTGGATTATAAACGTTAAGTTATAGAGTGGAAACTGCAAAATTCATATTTTTTAAAAATTCAAAGGACTATAACTCTAGCTTTAGATGTGTTCAAACGTGGTCCAGATATTATGTCCATAAACGCTGTCCAAAAGTTTTATCAAGATCGGATTATAATTTTTCAAATCGTATCCAAGCGTAACTCATGCGTTAAAGGATTATTGTAGCTGGTTATCGAACTTGGCCGAGATATTGTGCCCATTTACATTATCCTAAAGTTTCATCAAGTTTGGATCATATATATTGAAGTTATTGGGCGAAAACCGCAAACATCGTCAACTTTCAACAATAAAAGGACCATATAACTCCGGTGCGATATTATTAGTTGGGCTCACATTCCCTGCCTGGAAATTATATTCACCCGAGCCGTTATTCAACCGAACCTAACGTATTTACGCGAGCCGTTAGGCTCGGTTGAATATACTTTCCAAGCAGGGAATGTAAGCACATGTTCCCTGTCAAGAATCCTAATAAAGAAATTGTCATGCTTCAAAGTTGTTACCATTTATTTAAGAAAAAATTCCAGCCAAAACACGTTTTCATTTTTATTGCGCCAATTTCCCCGTAACGTGCCTCTAGCTAGACGTTATTTATTTTTCGTGACGTCATCGCTCTAACGTCGTTATATTTGGCGGATTTGTTCATAAAATAAACGTATTTTATCACTATTTTAATGTTTTATTATCTGTAAAATTGCAAAAAATATGTACCTACGATTATTTCAGACCTTTACACACAATGGAAAGCGCAGAAAAGCAATAAAAAGGAAACAATCGGCGCTTTCCAAAACGAATCGGTACCGTTATCGTCGCCATTTTGTTTTTGTGTATTGCAGGTATGGGGTACCTACGGGGAAATTGTCCTATGCTCACGTCGCGAGACGTAGAGTCATGTCTACGGCCCATTGACCAATAAAACCCCGAGAATTTTCTTTGCAGTATGACAAGGATGGTTATCTATCTTGACCGAATATTGTGGCCATAAACATTGTCCCCAAATTTGAAGTCAATCGATGAAGACGTTCTCTTAAGGGTTCGGGCAATTTTTGCTTTTTGCAATTATTTTTCAATGAACGCAGATAAAAATACATTTAACCCTTATAATTCGAATACCATACGTTACAAAATACGTCTTATATATTTTCATGATAGGTATTTTTTTTTTTTTTTACTGGAATAAATACGGTTTGTGTATTTTTTTACGCGCTAACTATGAATTGCGGATTAATACAAGAGAATAACTGGGTCATTTACTATCGATCCAGTTAAAGTAGCCGCCATTTTTTTTCAAACATCGACGACAATATCGAGTGAAATTTCGGATAAAATGTTGATAACTGTACTCGAATCGCTATGTATTTATAGTAGTGATTAACATCTTGACTAGTGAAAATGAATAAAGATTGTAACATTTGGGATTTATCGCCAAATTATTGTAATTCAATTATTCATCCGGATGTGTTTTTTCCGGAACGGAAGCATCAAGTAGATCTACTCAGACCACAGGGAGTCCAGAGCGCTTGACAAAGAAATCCTATATAATAATATATGGACTAGGGTGAGAACTCCTGTGTATTGTCAACGGCCATGTTTCACCACGTCTGTAGACTACAGCCGAAAAATTCTCATAGTATTAACATGTTTTCATATCTTTTTTTCAAATCCTAGTCCTTCAGTGTTTACATTTCATATTCAACACACTATAATTGTAGAATAGTGTACAATGTTTAGTGAAAGTATTGATCATCCAAAAACGCTATTTGAGAAGACTGCCCTTCCATTTAATGTCCATTTAGCATTCAAATTAATTTTACACGTTAGCTTAAACTGTTAATTTCTAAAGCAATGCCTTTTCATCTACCATGCTTAAATTCTGAATCTTGTAATGTACAGGTATAACTGGTAATGTATAAGAAATTTCAAAGGTTTTCGACAAGTACTTAAAGAGAAACAGGCATTTTAAAATGTAGCAATTCACATACCTGAAAAAACTCAGGACGAAAATGCCTCAGTATGTATAAGTGATGTGTATTAAATGTTCCATAACTTTTGTCACACAAAAGATACAGCATTCATTTTACCATCAAATTGAATGAAATTGAAACTCTCTTTCATTTGGTATCAAAATCAACACTCAATGCGCACATAATTGCTAAACCACTTGAGTGACAGAACTTATTGAATGACCCTCGTAGCACTGTTGACATTTTTGAAAATAGCTGAAAAGGAAATGGCTTCAAATGTCAAGGCAAACTAAATGGCGCTATCTGATTGGCTGAACAATGATTTCAGCCAATCAGAAAGCGTCATTTATTTCGCCTTGAAATTTCTAGACTGCTACACAGCCGTCAATAAAATTAAGCTTGTTTGAGTGAAACTGAATATGGGCCGTACAACAGTCTATGACATTTTATGATTTAATAAAATATACTGTCAAAGACTGTCATAATATTTTAAAATAAAGAAGATTGTTATTAGACTGTAAATAATTATATATTGATTTATCTTAAGAAACATGCTAGTTGTATAAGTCTTTAGCATACAAAGTTAATCCCTTCTTGTCAAATCTGATTTGATTAGCATGTATACATGCTTTTATTAGAAACCGTTGTACTCACGGATGTACTTTCCCTGAATTCAGTAATTTATAACTTATTTTCATTGTATTGCGTTGTTTGCATGTACTTGGAAAGAAATAATATTATGACATTAGTTATATCGTTTGTAACTGATCGTCTCTTATATCTCTAAATTGAGAGGCATATGATATATATATATTGTAGCAATATGTGTATTGTATAATGGTGAGACAAAAAAATAGTGTCTGTCTGTCTGTCTGTCCTGCTGGTGGCTGGCTGTCTGGCTGGCAGTCTGTCTGCCCGCCCGCCCGCCCGCCCGTACGTCCGTCCGTCCGTCCGTTCGTCCGTCTGTCTGTCTGTCGGTCTGTTCTGGCTGTTCTGTTCCGTTCTGTTCTGTTCTGTATATCTTCGATAGAAGGTGCGTCTGTATCTGGAAATCATAAACGATACCAGAATCTAGGTAAAATGTCTGTCTCGTCAAAAAATAAATTAAAAGAAAGGTTCTAGACGTTTATCTTGGGGGCAAAAAACAAGCGTCGAAAATGATCTAGACTACGCCTTTTTTGGTTCTTGTGAGGATTCATTACTCAGCTGCTCGTAAGCAGCGACATCTGGTATCACATTACGGAATTATATTTATGTATGTTCCATTCATGTAACATGTAATTGTCATTTGCAATGTTTAATTTGTCAGTTCGTCAACGGTAAAATGTCATCAAATGTCAAATCAAAGACCTAATAACAAAATTATGCCTTTGGTCAAATTATCGAATAATTATAGCATTAATAACAATGATATAATAAAATTCGGAATGCAGAATTCGGAAGTCGAGCAATAGAAGTGAAATAAATGTGAGCCAAATGGGCCGTCGTGTACACTCGCCTTGCTCCCATATGTCTAATGATTAATGAATCAAGGCGGAGCATGCACATGTTAAAGGTAGACTACCGGTCATGTTTGGGTTGATCTGCGTTATATAAAGCCGGGTCGAAGGACTTTTGTAGGTTGTTGAACTAGAATAATATCATTCTGAGTACACTTACTAGTTTAATGTCCGATGAATTGATGTTTAAACGCGGCTAACGCGGACCAGCATTCCAAAATAGTTTCTGAATATGAGCTGACGAGCGAAAGAATCAGAGGGGTTGGTTATAGGGTAACTTCCAGGGAGTTGGCTAAGGGTGGGAATAACTTCCATGGGGATTGGGGGAGAGTGAGAGTAACTTCCAGAGGTTGGTGAGCTTGGGGTTAGCTGCCATGGGGGTAGATGAGGTTGGAGGTAACTTTCATAGGGTGGGTGAGGTTGGGTAACTTACAGGTGGGGTGACGGATGGAGTAATCACAACGGGAACAGTGAGGCTAGGATAGATTTCAGGGGGTTTGATGAGGGTGGGCTAACTTCCAGGGAGTGGGTGGGTGTGGGAGTGATTTCTAAGTTAAGAGTTGGTAACCTGAAGCGGGGTTGGGTGAGGTCGGGGGGTAACTTCTAGTGGGATTGGGTGAGAGTAAATACCAGGACATTACCAGAGTAAATACTTGGTAGGTCGGATGAGGGTGGGGTGTAACTTCCAGGAAGGCCTTTGTTGTGGGGGTAACTTCGAGGGGAGGAGGGTGGAAGTAACTTCAACTGGGTTTGGATGTCTTTTTATTGACAGAGACGGGGATTTTGGCTGTAAGCTGGAATATGTATGTTTTTGCAACAATAAAATTAATATACAATTTGACCTGTAAACTGTAAAATGTGTACCAGTTTTAAATCATCATCAAACATCATCGATATCATCATCATCATCAACATCATCTTATACCAAATGGCCTGTAAATCGTAAAATGTGTACCAGTTTTAAATCATCATCAAACATCATCGATATCATCATCATCATCATCATCATCGCGCTAACTATGAATTGCGGATTAATACAAGAGAATAACTGGGTCATTTACCATCGATCCAGTTAAAGTAGCCGCCATTTTTTTTCAAACATCGACGACAATATCGAGTGAAATTTCGGATAAAATGTTGATAACTGTACTCGAATCGCTATGTATTTATAGTAGTGATTAACATCTTGACTAGTGAAATTGAATAAAGATTGTAACATTTGAGATTTATCGCCAAATTATTGTAATTCAATTATTCATCCGGATGTGTTTTTTCCGGAACGGAAGCATCAAGTAGATCTACTCAGACCACAGGGAGTCCAGAGCGCTTGACAAAGAAATCCTATATAATAATATATGGACTAGGGTGAGAACTCCTGTGTATTGTCAACGGCCATGTTTCACCACGTCTGTAGACTACAGCCGAAAAATTCTCATAGTATTAACATGTTTTCATATCTTTTTTTCAAATCCTAGTCCTTCAGTGTTTACATTTCATATTCAACACACTATAATTGTAGAATTGTGTACAATGTTTAGTGAAAGTATTGATCATCCAAAAACGCTATTTGAGAAGACTGCCCTTCCATTTAATGTCCATTTAGCATTCAAATTAATTTTACACGTTAGCTTAAACTGTTAATTTCTAAAGCAATGCCTTTTCATCTACCATGCTTAAATTCTGAATCTTGTAATGTACAGATATAACTGGTAATGTATAAGAAATTTCAAAGGTTTTCGACAAGTACTTAAAGAGAAACAGGCATTTTAAAAAGTAGCAATTAACATACCTGAAAAAACTCAGGACGAAAATGCCTCAGTATGTATAAGTGATGTGTATTAAATGTTCCATAACTTTTGTCACACAAAAGATACAGCATTCATTTTACCATCAATGGAATGACATTGAAACTCTCTTTCATTTGGTATCAAAATCAACACTCAATGCGCACATAATTGCTAAAACACTTGAGTGACAGAACTTATTGAATGACCCTCGTAGCACTGTTGACATTTTTGAAAATAGCTGAAAAGGAAATGGCTTCAAATGTCAAGGCAAACTAAATGGCGCTATCTGATTGGCTGAACAATGATTTCAGCCAATCAGAAAGCGTAATTTATTTCGCCTTGAAATTTCTAGACTGCTACACAGCCGTCAATAAAATTAAGCTTGTTTGAGTGAAACTGAATATGGGCCGTACAACAGTCTATGACATTTTATGATTTAATAAAATATACTGTCAAAGACTGTCATAATATTTTAAAATAAAGAAGATTGTTATTAGACTGTAAATAATTATATATTGATTTATCTTAAGAAACATGCTAGTTGTATAAGTCTTTAGCATACAAAGTTAATCCCTTCTTGTCAAATCTGATTTGATTAGCATTTATACATGCTTTTATTAGAAACCGTTGTACTCACGGATGTACTTTCCCTGAATTCAGTAATTTATAACTTATTTTCATTGTATTGCGTTGTTTGCATGTACTTGGAAAGAAATAATATTATGACATTAGTTATATCGTTTGTAACTGATCGTCTCTTATATCTCTAAATTGAGAGGCATATGATATATATATATTGTAGCAATATGTGTATTGTATAATGGTGAGACAAAAAAATAGTGTCTGTCTGTCTGTCTGTCTGTCCTGCTGGTGGCTGGCTGTCTGGCTGGCAGTCTGTCTGCCCGCCCGCCCGCCCGCCCGTACGTCCGTCCGTCCGTCCGTCCGTCTGTCTGTCTGTCGGTCTGTTCTGGCTGTTCTGTTCCGTTCTGTTCTGTTCTGTATATCTTCGATAGAAGGTGCGTCTGTATCTGGAAATCATAAACGATACCAGAATCTAGGTAAAATGTCTGCCGCGTCAAAAAAGAAATTAAAAGAAAGGTTCTAGACGTTTATCTTGGGGGCAAAAAACAAGCGTCGAAAATGATCTAGACTACGCCTTTTTTGGTTCTTGTGAGGATTCATTACTCAGCTGCTCGTAAGCAGCGACATCTGGTATCACATTACGGAATTATATTTATGTATGTTCCATTCATGTTACATGTAATTGTCATTTGCAATGTTTAATTTGTCAGTTCGTCAACGGTAAAATGTCATCAAATGTCAAATCAAAGACCTAATAACAAAATTATGCCTTTGGTCAAATTATCGAATAATTATAGCATTAATAACAATGATATAATAAAATTCGGAATGCAGAATTCGGAAGTCGAGCAATAGAAGTGAAATAAATGTGAGCCAAATGGGCCGTCGTGTACACTCGCCTTGCTCCCATATGTCTAATGATTAATGAATCAAGGCGGAGCATGCACATGTTAAAGGTAGACTACCGGTCATGTTTGGGTTGATCTGCGTTATATAAAGCCGGGTCGAAGGACTTTTGTAGGTTGTTGAACTGGAATAATATCATTCTGAGTACACTTACTAGTTTAATGTCCGATGAATTGATGTTTAAACGCGGCTAACGCGGACCAGCATTCCAAAATAGTTTCTGAATATGAGCTGACGAGCGAAAGAATCAGAGGGGTTGGTTATAGGGTAACTTCCAGGGAGTTGGCTAAGGGTGGGAATAACTTCCATGGGGATTGGGGGAGAGTGAGAGTAACTTCCAGAGGTTGGTGAGCTTGGGGTTAGCTGCCATGGGGGTAGATGAGGTTGGAGGTAACTTTCATAGGGTGGGTGAGGTTGGGTAACTTACAGGTGGGGTGACGGATGGAGTAATCACAACGGGAACAGTGAGGCTAGGATAGATTTCAGGGGGTTTGATGAGGGTGGGCTAACTTCCAGGGAGTGGGTGGGTGTGGGAGTGATTTCTAAGTTAAGAGTTGGTAACCTGAAGCGGGGTTGGGTGAGGTCGGGGGGTAACTTCTAGTGGGATTGGGTGAGAGTAAATACCAGGACATTACCAGAGTAAATACTTGGTAGGTCGGATGAGGGTGGGGTGTAACTTCCAGGAAGGCCTTTGTTGTGGGGGTAACTTCGAGGGGAGGAGGGTGGAAGTAACTTCAACTGGGTTTGGATGTCTTTTTATTGACAGAGACGGGGATTTTGGCTGTAAGCTGGAATATGTATGTTTTTGCAACAATAAAATTAATATACAATTTGACCTGTAAACCGTAAAATGTGTACCAGTTTTAAATCATCATCAAACATCATCGATATCATCATCATCATCAACATCATCTTATACCAAATGGCCTGTAAATCGTAAAATGTGTACCAATTTTGAATATCATCATCATCATCATCATCATCATCATCGTCATCATCATCATCATCAGCAGCATCATCATCATCATCATCATCATCGTCGTCGTCGTCGTCGAGGCCGCCGCCGCCATCATCATAATCATCATCATCATCATCATCATCATCATCATTATCATCATATGACATCATCATCTTCATCAGTATCATTATCATCAATAATAAACATCGAATCTTACTGGCAGCACAAATTGTAAGACTTAGTGAGAAATTGTCGATTCTGGAAAGGTTTTACCTTGGAACATGGGTCGGTCTGCCTCTACCACAATAAAATTGACGCCATATACGACCTTACGTAATATGTCATACAAACAAAAATTCAAACTGCCTAAACATCAAACTGCCTAAAAACGGTGGATGGTCAGAAACTGTTGGAATGACTTCAGGAAGGACTGGCTCACGATGGCTGGTGGTAGGTTCCATAGGAATAGGGGCATATCATTTGAACATTTGAAAGTACAATACATAATACTATTACTCCTCCTTCTATCACTACTACTATTACTCCTCCTTCTACTACTACAACTATTACTCCTCCTTCTACTACTACAACTATTACTCCTACTTCTACTAATACAACTATTACTCCTCCTTCTATTACTATAGCTATCACTCCTCCTTCTACTACTACAACTATTACTCCTCCTTCTACTACTGGAACTATTACTCCCGCTTCTACTCTACGATTATTACACCTTCTTCTTCTACTACAACTATTACTCCTCCTTCTACTACTACAGCTATTACTCCTCCTTCTACTACTACAACTATTACTCCTACTTCTACTAATACAACTATTACTCCTCCTTCTATTACTATAGCTATCACTCCTCCTTCTACTACTACAACTATTACTCCTCCTTCTACTACTGGAACTATTACTCCCGCTTCTACTCTACGATTATTACACCTTCTTCTTCTACTACAACTATTACTCCTCCTTCTACTACTACAGCTATTACTCCTCCTTCTACTACTACAACTATTACTCCTACTTCTACTAATACAACTATTACTCCTCCTTCTATTACTATAGCTATCACTCCTCCTTCTACTACTACAACTATTACTCCTCCTTCTACTACTGGAACTATTACTCCCGCTTCTACTCTACGATTATTACACCTTCTTCTTCTACTACAACTATTACTCCTCCTTCTACTACTACAGCTATTACTCCTCCTTCTACTACTACAACTATTACTCCTGCTTCTACTAATACAACTATTACTCCTCCTTCTATTACTATAGCTATCACTCCTCCTTCTACTAATACAACTATTACTCCTCCTTCTACTACTGGAACTATTACTCCCGCTTCTACTCTACGATTATTACACCTTCTTCTTCTACTACAACTATTACTCCTCCTTCTACTACTACAGCAATTATTCCTCGTTCTACTACTGCAACTATTACTCCTTCTTCTACTACTACAACTGTTACTCCCCCTTCTACTACTACAACTATTACTCCTCCTTCTACAACTACAACTATTACTCCTCCTTCTATTACTGCAACTCTTACTTCTCATTCTAGTACTACAACTATTACTCCTCCTTCTACTACTAAAACTATTACTTATCCTTCTACTACAAAAACTATTACTCTTCATTCTACTACTACAGCAATTACTCCTCCTTCTACTACTGCAACTATTACTCCTTCTTCTACTACTACAACTATTACTCCCCCTTCTACTACTACAACTATTACTCCTCCTTCTACTACTACAACTATTAGTCCTCCTTCTATTACTGCAACTCTTACTTCTCATTCTAGTACTACAACTCTTACTCCTCCTTCTACTACTACAACTATTACTCCTCCTTCTACTACTACAACTATTAATCCTCCTTCTACTAATACAACTATTGTTCCTCCTGCTATTACTACAACTATTACTCCTCCTTTCTACTACTACAACTATTACCCCGCCTTCTACTACTACAACTATTACCCCGCCTTCTACTTCTACAACTATTACCCTGCCTTCTACTACTACAACTATTACTCCTCCTTCTACTTCTACAACTATTACTCCTCCTTCTACTACTACCACTATTACTCCTCCTTCTACTAATACAACTATTGTTCCTCCTGCTATTACTACAACTATTACTCCTTCTTTCAAATACTACAACTATTACCCCGCCTTCTACTACTACAACTATTACTCCTCCTTCTACTACTACAATTATTACTCCTCTTCTACTACTACAACTATTACGCCTCCTTCTAGTACTACAACTATTACTCTGCCTCCTACTACTACAACTAATACTCCTCCTGCTACTACTACAACTATTACTCTTCCTTCTACTACTATCACTATTACTCCTCCTTCTACTACTACAACTATTATTCCTCCTTCTATTACTACAACTATTACTCCTCTTCTACTACTACAACTATTATGCCTCCTTGTAGTGCTACAAATATCACTACTACAGCTACTCCTACTACTACTACTTCTGCTGCTGCTACTAGTACTACTACATCTAATGATAATTATACTCAGATTACTACTACTACTGCTACTTCTACTACTACTACTATTACTACTTCTACTACTACTACTACTACTACTTCACTACTACTACTACTACTTGCACTACTACTACTACTACTACTACTACTACTGCTACTACTACTACTACTACTACTGCTACTGCGACTGCTACTACTACTACTACTGCTACTACTAATACTGCTACTTGAATGACTTTGAATTAGCAGTTTGAGGTCCAATAAAAAAGCATAGCCATGAACTACATTTCTCTCCAATCGATGTGTAAATATTAATGTTATGAGACCCATTTACCTCATGCAAAGTTGAGGAGAAGAACATCCATTCTCGTCAACAACATGAGTAAAGCGAATACATTTATGCTTGTCAGGTGATACCATATCAGCTTGATGATTTAAAAATGAATGAATGAATGAATGAATGGTGTTTTACGGCACGTCGACACATAAATAGGTCATATTGTGCGCAAAAATTGATGAAAAATGAAGAAATGAAGCATTAATTAAAAATTAATATAAATATATTAAGATAAAACTATTAAAAAATAAGGGATGGTAAGGTGAATTATAAACTATGTATGTAAATCAACGAATGCCCGTCAACGGGTATATAAACAAGTAAATACATATAAAAACGCATTACAATGATTTATATAGTCTGATCTCTTTTAGGAAATCTAAAACAAGACTAAAATCTACAGTATCAAATAACTCTTTCATAGTATTAACATTGTAGTACCTTTGACGCATAGGATCAAAGTCTACACATTCCAATAAGATGTGTTTGACCGTTAACGGTGCAAAGCAGGGTATACATTCTGGTAATTGCTCACCTTGTAATAAACATGAATGAGTATAACGTGTATGCCCTATCCTGCACCGGGCTAGGACAACTTCCTCTCGACGAATGGGTCTACTAGAAGAACGCCATTCTCCGAGTAACGGTTTAATTGGATGGAGTTTATTGTTAACTGACAAATCCCAAGCGGTTTGCCAAGAGTTACGAATATATGTGTTAATACAACTTTTAAAATCAGTATAAGGTAATTTGGTATTAGATATATGTAAATCTAATGCTGCCTTAGCAGCACTATCAGCTCTATCATTACCACGTATTCCTACATGGCTTGGAAGCCAGCAGAAAATAATAACATTATCAATTATAAGAGAATTGTACTTTTTTAAAAGTTGAAGCACAACTGGGTTATCATGTTTCATATTACCCAGTGCTTGAAGAGATGAAAGGGAATCAGAAAAGATTACAAAATGATCATCATTAGATTCCTGAATATAATTTAAGGCAAGTTCAATTGCCTTAAGTTCAGCTGAAAAGATAGAGGCCTTGTCAGGCAGGCGGCTCTTTATGCTGTGTTTGTGAACAGCTGCTGCAGCTACCTTATCTCCATCTATAGAGCCATCTGTGTAGATATGTTAAAAGTCACTGTATTTCGATTTAATTTCATTAAATTTGCTTTGAAAGACAGTAGGGTATGTACTGGATGTGTTATTATTACAAAGATCAAAAATAATTGTTGGAGTTTCCAAAGTCCACGGTGGAATTTGTGGTACTTTGTACTTGGCAATCAAATTTAGGTCGATTTCAGTGTCTCTTAATTTCGGTTTAATACGAAGACCAAATGGTGGAATGGCCCTCGGTTTTCGATCAAAAAGAGGTTCACAACTAGGATTAAAAACATTATCGAAAGTTGGGTTTGAAGGGTTAGACTTTAATTTAATGGCGTATTGAAGAGCTAATTTGTCTCGTCTATGAGACAGTGATGGTTCATTGGCTTCAACATATAGACTTTCGGCTGGTGATGTACGAAAGGCACCTAAGGCGAGTCGTAATCCTTGATTATGTATAGGGTCGAGCATCTGCAAGTACGACTTGCGAGTCGATCCATATAATATCGAGCCGTAGTCCAGCTTGGATCTGATAAGAGATCTGTAAAGTCGCAAGAGGACTTTTCGATCTGCTCCCCAATTAGTGTTTGCAAGAACTTTAAGTAAGTTAAGAACGTTAAGGCATTTGGCCTTCAAGTATTTAAGGTGTGGTATAAACGTTAATTTACGGTCGAAAATAAGACAAGGAATTTTGTCTCATCCACTACTGGTATTGGTGACCCATCCAGTGTTAGATGAGGGTCTTCATGATGTTTACGAAGCTGGCAAAAGTGCATACAATTAGTTTTAGATTTAGAAAATTTAAAACCATTTTCATCAGACATGTCAGACCAGGTCTGAAGTTTATTGAGACATTGTTAGATAGTATTCAAGTTTTTGCACGATAACATATAACAAAGTCGTCAACATATAGCGAACAATCCACACCTGGATTGATGCATTTTACTATACTGTTAATCTTTATATTAAAAAGTGTGACAGAGAGTATGCTGCCCTGTGGAACACCCATCTCCTGTTCATGAATATCAGAGAGGGTTGAACCCATTCGGACTCGAAATTGTCTATCATCTAAGAATTTCTCTATAAAAATGGGTTATCGGCCTTTAAGATCAATGTCATGAAGATCATTCAGAATACCATACTTCCATGCAGTATCATAAGCTTTCTCCAAGTCAAAAAATACAGCGACTAGATGTTCTTTTTTTACGAAAGCTTCCCTAATAAATGATTCAAATCGAATGAGATTGTCTGTTGTGCCTCGTTGGCGCCGGAATCCACTTTGATACTTTGTTATCAGCTTGTTGGATTCCAGGTATCAAACGAGTCTCTCATTAATCATTCGTTCCATGGTTTTACATATACAACTCGTTAAAGCAATAGGGCGATAATTTATTGGGTCCGTATGATCCTTTCCAGGTTTGGGGACTGGAATAACGATTGCTTCCCGCCAAGAATCGGGGAAATTTCCCGTCACCCAAACCTTATTAATTATATCAAGAACTGTAGAGAGACAGGATTCAGGTAAACGTTTTAGTAATTGATAATGGATATCATCAGGACCAGCTGATGTATCATGAGCCTTTTTAAGGGACTCTCGAAGTTCTTTGAGAGTGAATAGTTTATTGTATTTTTCCAAGTTTTTCGACTTGAAGTTCAGCTTCTTCTGTTCTTTTTGTTTCTTTTTTTTCAGAAAATTTGGTTGACAATTTTCAGAAGAAGAATTTTTTAAAAAAGGTTTCTGCCAAAGTGTTTGTAATATCTTTGACAGATGTTATATCTCCATTATCTGTTTTAAGGTGATTTACAGAACTAGAATTACCTTTACCACTTATTTTCCGGACCATGTCCCATGTCTTCTTAAGAGATGAGCGAGAATTCAGCCTAGAGACGTAAGATCTCCAGGATTTCCTCTTGCTATCCTTAATAGTACGACGGGCTTTCGCACGAAAAACTCTAAAGTTATCTAAATTTGTTTGAATTGGCCGCAAGTTAAAATTATTTAATGCAGCTTTACGATCGCTGACTGCCTTTTTGCAGTCATCGTCGTACCATGGTTTATGTGGGCGTTAAGGATTTGCCGAGGTTTTTGGAATGGTTTGATCAGCTATATCGTGAAGAGTTTTGGTAAAAAGAGCAGTTGCGTCTTCGACATCCTCGAAAACGGAAGGCTTTAATTGTTCCTTGCAAAGAGATTGAAACGTAGTCCAATCAGCTGATTAAAAAAAAAGCATTCTAACAACGTGTCCAGTGTATACTAGGATTAATATGTGAATATCAGTACACTTTCGTTTTCCTGTATTGAATATATCATACGACTTTGGACGATAGAAAGTACTCTCAGACATATGATAAATCGGTTTTAAATGTGAATTCTTTAAAACATGTAAATAATTGTCGACTTGCCTAGGAATTAAAGTATGCATTTTTTTCCGCTTATTTTGTCATTGTGTCCTCGTTCTTAATGCAGATATGCGATGATGCAAATTTTACGTTATCGGTCGTTTTATCAGGCGCAAACATTTGAGTATACATGTCTACATATACATATACATGTTGAAAAATAAGCTATATCTTGTATATGTAAATATCAGCTGTTTGCATACTCATCATTTCAGATATACAGTACATGGCAGTCATGTATTTATAACGTAAGTTTATATTTTAGATACACTTGTTTTGTGTCTCCAACGCAGCAGGGCAAACACTTAAGGGATCACTTTGTCAGTCGTCGTCGCCGTCCATCGTCGTCGTCGTCCGTCACACTTTAACCTGTAACCTAACATTGATCATACCTTGAAGCGTAGTTGACCTGTGTCAATAAAACTTCACACACATTTTCATCTTACCCCAAGGAAGGTCGTTAAAACATGTCCAATAACTACGACTTTCATTTTGGCAGGGTTATGCTCATTTCCATAAAACGTGAACCTGCCACCTAATCGACTTTATAGTTAGATTGTACTTGATGAAATAAGCACACGGCAGGCGACACACGTTTTCCGTGGAACACCCGTCTAGTATTTAAATATGATCACTGATCATGTGATGCGAAAACTAACCTTATTTGGCCAGCTATGCAATTTATCCATTTACTCCAAAATCAAAGATATTTTTCTACTTCGCCTATGCTCGTTTTTAGAAAAATGAAAATACTCAAACTGGATATTTTAAAGATATATGTGTAACTTTGCGAAAGTATAATATATTTGAATATCTAGTAAAGTATAGACAAACTGGCAATTTTCCTTCTAAATTTGTATGGAAACGTTTACTACACAAATGCGTAAACATGCGTGAAGAGGTAAATTGGTACCTCCGAGTTCATACAGCTGAAATGAACGATTTTTGTTGTATTCAAACAGTGTTTGGTGAAAGTATTGTATGGCGTTTGTGCCGAATTAATCCAAAAATGACTCATAGTTGTAAAAATGTTATAAACATGTTGTCAAGAATGTGCTCATTTAACACAGAAAAACTTTGCTCACTATGTGGCTTGATATATACTGGTGATGTTAAACATGCAATGTTTAAATGCAGTTATTTTGTGGAAACTCGTAATGATGCTTTAAGTCACAATCGCCAATATTTTGGTGAGGAAGTGTTTACATTGTTAACCGGGCTTGCTGATATAGACCGACACGCCGTTCAGTTAGGAACTCCGTGTGAAAGAATGATGTCTCTGCTTGGCTATGAATACGCATCATTCTTAGAGTATAATATAGCAAGTATTAGCGTGGTCTCTGTTTATCATTCAGTAACAGGAGCGTAAGCGTCTATGATATGTATTGCAACTACTTATGTTATAATATAATGTATACTCTGTAAAAAAA
>JAWPHD010002499.1:0-254135 GCA_037043455.1 Cyrtodaria siliqua | reverse complement strand
TGCGGCGGTTGTTGCCGTTTTCGAGTTTTAGTTTTTGAGCCTTCGTGTTGAAAATGTTACTCACATGAGTAAAGTGAGTGATGGCACGCGTACGCGTCCTGCTAAGAGTGCCAGTGAGAGAGTTTCATTCATTTTGCAATGCTTTTCTTGTGCTTTAAATGATATGTTACCAGATGCCGATATAGATGGTAATTTAGAACTTGAGATGTCATAGTTTCAAAATGGCGACTCCCAGTAGAACAGCCTTCAAACGTCTTAATTATGCTCCCTTTGGGTATATTATCCGATGTTTGATTAACCTTTTTCCAAAGTTCAGAACTCTCAATACTTTTCATTGGATGCATGTTGAAGATGTGTATACAGTGTCATTGGTGTATAAACTTTATACTTGTGAAAGTTATTAGCGAGTAGGGTTAGTTAAGGTTAAACATTGTTACAAAAGAGAAATTATTAAAAAACAAAGGGTCAAAATGGCCCTGAGGTTGCTCACCTGATGGTCTTTGCAAAGGATGAAAAAGTTGTCAAACAAGCTTATAATTAATAGGAATTAGATCATGCATCGATGCAAATTCTCGTGCCCACCTTACAGCGTTAAGAACCCGAGTAATGAATATATGGTCATGACCAAAGGACTTATGTATCCATGGTGGAGATGGACTCCATGGCCAAAGCTGATTTGTATTGTTATTACTCTGGTTCATACCCATAGTATATGAGGTGATAGGGTGGGAATCTCAACGGTTTTCAAGTTATGACCCAGTGTAGGGGGATGGACCACCCAATGACTGATGCTGGTTGGATGTTGTGTATACGTCTGCTCTTTCCTAGTAAGTGTATATACGTCTTTTGTGTGTGGAGATCTTAGACTGATTCCGAGTTATGACCCTGGGCTATGTCCCTAGGGTGTGATGACCCGAAGCCGATGCTGGTAGGATAGGTTTGTATCCGTCTGTTTAGTAAGGTGTATAAACTGTTGGCTGTGTGCCTTGTGTTTCAGAGAAGATTTTCCATACATAAGTTGAGTAAAACATGCGAAATCTTTATATACACAGGTTGGGACCCCACGAGGGCTACAGCCTGTTTTTTGACTCTGGGGACTTCATTTGTGTACAATTGTTATAGGTCAACAGTTGGCTATCATTAATATAGAAAGACTGTCAAGAATCAGGTTCAGTTGGGTGTCTTGGAGAAAAAGGATATTGTTATGGTTTTGATCACATATGGGTAGGATGGATGGCATCGGATGTCACATTCGACCTATTTGTGTACAATTTGGAAAGGCATTGGGTCTTGGTGATTATCCATGTGAAATTTGGGTCTTAATTGGGTTTCTGAGATGAATTGTTTGGATGACCAGACGCTGGATGGATGACTGATGAAGAGTGATTGAAGGGGTGAGTCCTAATAGCTCACCTAGCTAAAAACTATGGAATCAAAGAATTATGGTGCCTTTAAAAGATGTATTGCTTGGATGTTGTTGAAGATGTTACAAAGTTTCATTGTTGTAAGACCCAATACTTGGCAAGTTACTTGGCAAAGTTAAGTTTTAGGTTAAATCTTTTTTCAAAGCAAACTAATTCGAAAAATATAAATCAAGAGAGTTATGGGCCTTTATAAGATTGTTTCATTAGATCTTGGCTGAGAGATGTGTCATTGTTGTACAGCATAATACTTTGAAAGTAGGTTAGCCACAATCACTTGTAAAAGACATGGTTAAGTTCAGGGTTAAACCTTTGATCAAAGGGAAATAAAATAATATGAGATCGGAGAGTTATGGGCCTTCATCAGATGTTCATTGGATCATGTTGAAGATGTGTGCAAAAGTTCATTGCTGAGAGACCTTATACCTTGAAAGTTGAGTGTGCAAGGTTATGTTTCAATGTTAAACATTTTTCAAAGTGGAAATAATTGAGAAAAATATTAATCAAGAGTTATGGGCCTTTATACGATATATTCATTGATCATGCTGAAGATGTCTGCAAAGTTTCATTGTTATACATATAATACCTTGAAAGTTATTAGCCTCGATTCATTTGTAAAATGCCACATTAAATTCCATAGAGGATTAATTAAAAAAAATATTATCCACAGGAGCTATGGTGTTTTTATTAGATGTATTGATTGGGATCTTGCTGAAGATGTGTAGCAGATCAAGGCATTGTTGTAGACCTTATAGCTTTGAAAGTGTATTAGCCACAATCAGTTATCAATATAACAGACATGGCCGGACGGACGTCCAGACGACACTATGACACAATACGTCCTTATGGGCATATAACAAATATGTTAAGCTATTGTGGCCACTTAGAATTTCCAGTCAATCTGATTATAGTCCGGTTGCCAAACGCAGATTTTTGGCCTAACCCAAAAAAACAGTCCGCACAAAATGTTTTTTGCATCACAATGTTCTAAAATATGTCCTTACTCAAAAACTTAATGATGCCGACCTTGGCATCTTTGGGGAATTTGAAATATTCAAGATGGCGGACAAGATGGCCGCCGAATCATAAAATCACCGGTATCTTATGCAGTATATGAGGACAGAAACATGCTTTTTATGTCGACATATTGGTTTTTGTGGTCAAGGAAACCATATTTAATGTTAAAAAAGGGTATTTTGGGCAATTTGAATATGTTTCAAGATGGCGGACAAGATGGCTGCCGAACATAAAATCGCCATAGTCTTCTGTAATATTATATGAGCAAGAAACATGCTTTTTGTGTCGATATATAGGTTTTTGTGTGTCAAGGAAACCATAATTAATGTTAAAAATGTATTTTGGGGCAATTTGAAAAATTCAAGATGGCGTCAAGATGGCTGCCGAACAGGACAAGATGGCCGACGCGAATATAAAATTGTCATATCTTCTGTATTATATGAGCAAGAAACATACTTTTGTGCGGTCAAGGAAACCGTACTTGATGTTAGGAAAAGGTCTAGCATTTTTTTCGTTTACCATTGCAATTGTGTACCTCGATAAAAATCCCACATAAAAGAGCGAAATATTCTAAAAATGATTTTTTGTTATTGATAGCAACATTAACTCCAAAACAATGGAATGACTTTTATTCATAATACAAATAAAATTGTGTTTGCTAAAGTCCTTATTTACTGCAGTAAGTAAACCCAGCATGAGTTTCAGTGTTCAGTTCACTTGTCTGTGCATATGTACGCCAAAGAAGTCTCACGAATGAGTCTCCTACAATAACACGGTTAGCTGTTTATTCATCATTTTCATTATCGGTATCACTATTTGCCTATTCATACGCTAAATTATGCAGCCTCTTTTGCCCATGTGCATGCTAGCTTCCACACATTGCGTGTTGCACAGGGGCTGATGAGGACGAACATTCCGCAACAAATCATCTGAAGGCACACCTGCAGGTGCTAGCGGTTTATCTGCAGTGGATTGTCACGTGTAAGAACTTTATCATTTTTATCTTTGCTCCAACCAAATTTCGTCAGGTGGATCTGCGTTCATTGCACTTTTCCAGATAGTATGTCTGAAGGGTGTGCCCTTTTGACATTTTCGGAGAAGGACTCTGATGTTGTGGCACAGATTGTAGCTTAGCTGTCTTCCTGACTTTCTTGCTTCTTGTCTTAGCCAACCAAACATCGTATCTGATATCAGACATGCTGCCATTTCGATTTCCTCCCGTAGCAACAAAACAGGTAGCTTCTGCAATAACGTACGTCCTGTGTATCACCACTTATGTCACCAAGTTTCTCCAGTTTGTGACCTTTCTGCAGCTTCTTGACAACTGTTGCCTTAACTAGGCCGCTTAGTTTAGATACAGTATCACAGCCTGACAGAGCATGTGCGGCTAATAGCTGAGGTACAATCGCTGATTGTTGCTTACCTGTCGCTGCTATGTCTATTACTGTTCGTTTGGCACTAGTTCCTTCCATCAGAAGACAGCAGGTTCAAGTCTTTGAGCACATAGTAGTGGAGCATAGGACGAGACACATCAGTGTCATCACAGATTACTGTCACCGTTCTGGGCTCCTGTGAAGCAGCATATACCATTTGCTTAGGAATTATAACATCAGCTTCCTCGTGACTTCTGCTCAAGTCCAGTTCTATTAAGGCAACTCCCAAATAAATATCTCGGGGAACCGCTGAGAAATCGGTGATCATCAACTTGTGATTGAAGCCTTTCTCACTTGCAGGGATGTTCATGACTTTTCTCTTTGAGTTGCTCACAAATCATGTCAATCAGCTGAACCTTGATTTCTGTATTGGTCAGGGACCGTCTGCTGCGCTGGTAACGGTGTACTTAGCTTTAGTTTATGCCCAATGCCAGTCTTCTGACTCATTCGGTGGCTCTTTCTTGTGCCACTATTGATGGTGTACTCATATTATCGGTCAAATATCAGATACATATCACACGTATTGAGTTGTTGGTGACACAAAACGCCAGTAACTGTCAGCAAAATCCTGCACAGTTCGTATTGGAAGGCCAATGGATGCACCAGAGAATTGCGCAACCATCAATAATAATGATCACATCTGGCTTCAATGAAGCTCGTGCTGATTGAACAATTTAAAGATTCTTTTTCAGCATGGATTTTGAAGTTTCTGTCCTTATGTTGGCCATTATCATCAAACACTGATTTGGGTGAGGGAGCAAGTTCCTGGCTAAACACGTCTTTCAAGTCAATGTATCGAGTTGACACCAATCCCATTACCCATGAGTAGATCAACAGTGTGTCATAGACAGTGACATATCCACACTTTACACCTTTTCTACTGACTGCCACTAAGGTGACCACGTTGTTGGACAAAGGTCCGTTGAAACCTTTAGGCCAGGATATTTTATATGCAGACATTTGTGTTCTTCCAACGTTGACAGAATCATCGACATTACTGAATCTGTGCTTATTCTACCGCAGACAATATGAAGGATACCGTCAGAGTGCTCTTCTGGGATCAGAGTGGTCAATACAGGTGCCGACGCTTCTCGTGGATATTCTTTCTGTCAGCTGCATCTGATTCAATTCTTGCATCTGCCTCCTCCACGTGTGTAGTGACGTAAAGTGACTCACTGATATCTCTCATACCATTCAAATATTTCAGGAGGCGACTGCATGTATGCAGACTGAGAGCCCAACGCTTTGGAGCAGACGGACTACTCAGTGTCATTCCTATCAGTCCCCCTGGACCATGACCATACCGCATGAATGTGGGTTTCTATGAACAGTGTCTGACCAAATGGCGTTCCAAAGACCAGCTTTGTGCTCGCATCACATGTTCACCATTTGCTTGAACCTCCTATGGAAGTTTTTTCATGGACCTCAGCTAATACGAGCCCTACCTTGCATAGTTTACATGTCCTGCAGCAAAGAAGTAAGGCATCATTGAGGCGACAGCATAACAATGTAAGGCCCATTGAGACTTCCCGTTCTGCTCAGACAAACAACATCATAATCAAGACTGGTTTGATAAGACAATCAAGCCAGAGTTTGGTCGTCCTACTTTGAGCTGCTCTTCTCTTCCAACATCTGCATCAAATCATCATAGTTGTCTACGTTTTTGTATGGCACCCTCGCATGTATTCCCCGATGATATGTTATTCAATACTTTTTTTCTTTTTTTTTTACAGTTTTTGTCTATTTTTAACATATATTTTCCGCCTAAAAGTAAATTATGTCACTAAATTGCAACTGTACACAGTAAACTTATGCTAAAAATCACTTCCTTGACCCCCAAAACAATTAATAAGAACACCTTGAATGTTCATGACGTGTATCTTCACCAGAAGCAATGAAATTGGGGATTCCCCAAGGGTGCCAATGTTGCATCATTCAGATTTGGATTAAGGACATCCTAAACATACATAATCTGCAAAAAACAATTGTGCGGACTATTTTTGGGGGGTTCTCGTACCAGCAACCCGACTATTATTACATCAAGGACCAACTAGACATCAAGAGTAGCATTCCTGTAAAGTTTCATGACAATCCATCAAGTAGTTTCAGAGGAGGTCAGCCACAAGTTTTTCCTATATTATTCTGATTTAAAAATATTTTATTGCCAAGTATTTTACAGACCACATATATATCCACATATATACAATAGAAATATTATAATGACAAATGGGTCGGGTAACAAGGTTCTACCAACATTAGTTTATACTGTTCCCAGTTATTATTAGTCTATGTAAACAAATATGGGTCACTGACTTTTATTTAGAACCAACTAAATATCATGTCAGTCTAAATGTTTAGGTAATAAAATAAAAATATCTATTTTTAGCTGTGGTGGGGAATCTCCGTGATTTTTTTTTATCTAGGACCAACTGGACATCAAGAGCAATATTCCTGTGGAAATGCATCAAGTAGTTTGAGGAGTACTTGTCACAAGTTGTTCCTATATAACTCTTTATAAACAACAAGACACCCACGAGAGCCTGTATCACTCTACTTTCGAAAGAGGCCATGACAGTTTAAGCGAAAAAAAATAAGTTAAACAAATATTAACATAACCAATGAAAAATATCTGAACCCATGAACCAAGTTTTATGAGAAAACAAAACAACAAGTGGGCCATTGGTTCATGAGAAGAAGTTGTTTAAAGTTTTTAGTAATGGTCATACTTATATGTTGACTGGGTATGGAAAATTTACATTCTGAGACAAGGTTCATGAGACAATTCTTTTGATCACGTTTCAAAGCAATCGAGTCATATTTGATCATGAGAAGCCATATGTGTTGACGGATCGGGACGTTTTGTTAAAATTTGAGAGAGGACCACACAAGAATGCTTCTTCCCAGCAGTTCATGAGAGTAAGTTGTATAAAGATTTTTCTATTTTTAGTAATAGTGGTCATATTTGTTGATGGATCGGGACGATTCGTACAAATCTGAAAAAAGGACCATGCAAGGAAGCTGAATCCCTGTGCAGTTCCGCCAAATTTTACCCAGCAGTTTCAGAGATGTTGTTTGAAGCAAAAGTTAACGTCGGATGACGGACGACATCGGACAACTTCCTATCCCATAAGCTCTGCTGGCCTTGCCAGTCAAGCTAAAAATGGCCACTGGTGGCAATGTTTGATGTTGTATCAAAATGAACTATGCTTAGGGACCAACTACATGCCATAGCAGCTTTTTTTGTGTTCCAGCTCAATACTATTTATATACTGAACAAAAATTCCCAATTACCATGATTACTCACTTTTGTATCTTGGGCTAATTTTTTTATTGTATTTAGAAGAGTTGTGTGATAATTATTTTGGTTTTGACCAACAGTTTGTAAAATAATTATTTTTATTATTTAAATTGTTACATCTTCGGAGAGTTACCCTCCCTTTATATGAAAACATGATGTGTTGATATAAAACACATAACATGAATCAAAGTCCCCTTTAACGTTATAAACTTCTTAAGATTGGTAGGACATACGAGGGACGGTCAGAAAGTTAAGTGGACTTTTCATGATACTCGCAGTATCCGTTGGCGCTATTATTCGGTTGAGAGATTTTCAATAAAAAGGTTTTAGTATAGATGTTTATTCGTCATTTATACATGGCCGGTGTTTTAGCTAATACGGACTCCAAGTTCATAGAACAGTGTTCGGTTATAACATTTCTTCCTGCAGAGGGTGTTAAATCCAGCAAACCAGCTGCTTGAAAGATTTGGTGATGAGTTCATGCCACGCAGTGCAGGTTACAATTGGGCATCTCAGTTTTGTATAGTCTAAACAATGTTAGAAATGTGCCTAGTGTCTGTGGAGGCCCACTGAGTCAGTGACCCCACAAATGATAAAAAAACAGATGTTTATCATGCAAGAGGCAGGTGTAATGCATGAGGGTAGCTGATAAGTTTGCCATTGGGTAATTGCACAGCTCACACAATTTTACATGAACATTTGGGCACAAGCAAGGTTAGTGCAAGGTCACTTAGGGTGGGTGCCAAAACAGTTGACGAAGAATCACAAAGCTAATAGGGGTAACCATATCATTTACATCAATCTACGGACGGCAGGCAAACACATTTCTGAATTCTGTTATTACTGGCGATGAAACGTGCATACATTATGCTAAACCAGAGATAAAATCTCAGTCAAAACAATGGAAACAATCTCCGAAAAAAGATTAGTCTCCTACTGAAAAGGTAATGGCCGTTATCTTCTGGGATGCACGCGGTGTTATACTTCTACATTTTGTACCAAAAGGTAGAACTGTCACTGAGAATAATTTTCACTAAACTGCATGAACATATCAAACAACTACCTCAGTGACTAGCTCAGTAAAATGTGATGGTTGTTCGGCATGCAATGCCCACTGTCACACTGCCTCAGCTACAGTGGGTTATCAATTTATTCATATGGAAATTATTAGCACACCTCCTCCCTATAGGCCCAGACATTGCCCCCAGTGACTTTTGTTTCTGGAACTAAAAAAAAATGCTTGCTGGGACCAAATACGACTCGAGACGTGGTTAGAATATGAGTGTTTTACTGTACCTTAGAGATAGGCCTGAATAGGGCCTGAATGGTGGTGTGCTGTGAGAATACAAATCTCAAAAATCTCACATAGATGGCAAAAGTCTGTAGATACTCGAAAAGGAAAACAAATAATTTTGACAAAATCCATATATTTTCAGAGAAACAGCAAAACTCCATTTAGTTTCTGACCGTTGCCTCGCAATATAAAAACGTAAATATTGCAGATATTCCGTCTATAATATAAATGAAACTTAGATAGTCGTAAATTACCTCCCTTTTAATTGAATAGTGTTTGAAATTCAGATACACGTTACTGTAATTCAGCTTTAACATTAAGTATTTCGAAAATCTCTTTGTGCAACCACATTAGATATTGTTGTGGTAATGCTAGTAAAACATGGCATATTTTAGAATTAGCAATGTAGACAATTGCACTAATTCGAAGAACTTAACGAAAATCTTATGTACCCAACTGTATAATGTTATAATTTATTTCTACACATCGACTTGAATGTTTTAAAATGTGTAATCAGAGCAGACAACTTAAACATGTTATTTTGCAGTATCTCTCTCTAATCAAAATAATGAGAATATTATTGACATATTCTTATGCATTTTGACTAATTAAAAACGAGAGGGTCAAAATGGCCCTGAATTGCTCACCTGATGTCTTTGCAAAGATGAAAAAGTTGTCAAAAGAGCTTATAATTAATAGAATAAGATCATGCAGTCGATGGAAAATTCTCTGCAGCCCGTCTTACAGCATTAAGACCCAGTAAGTGAATATATGGTCATGACCAAGGGACTTATCTATCCATGGTGTGGAGATGGACTCCTGTGGCCAAACTGATTTGATGTTGTATCCTTCTGTTCATACCCATAGTATATTGTGGTTATAGGGTGGGGAATCTCAACGGTTTTCAAGTTATGACCCAGGGGATATGTCCTCAGTTGTGGGGATGGACCCCATGACTGATGCTGAGTTGGATGGTTGTATACGTCTGCTCATTCCTAGTTAAGTGTATATATGGCTTTCGTTGTGGAGATCTTAACAGCTTTCGTAAAGAAAGAACATCTAGTCGCTGTATTTTTTGACTTGGAGAAAGCTTATGATACTGCATGGAAGTACGGTATCTATGAATGATCTTTATGACTTAAATTAGTCGCACAAAACTGTATTATAAACATCTATTTTTCAGCTGTGGCTGCTATCTTGAATTTCAGGTTAATGTCATTTTTACCTAGGACCATGCATCAAGGGGCAACATTCCTGTGAAGTTTTATGAAAATCCATTCAGTAGTTTCAGAGGAGAAGTTGCAACAAGATTTTCTTATGTAAACAAAAATGTTTGACATCAAATCAAAATGAATTTTGTCAAAGACTTACAATATGTCATGCCAGCCATTTTGGTAAAGGTTCCAAATCAATAGTCATGGTTTTTGAGAAGTAGTTGTCACAACATTTATTTTAAATATACTTATTTTTAGCTGTAGTTAAATTTCAAATATCTATTTTTAGATGTGGTCGCCAACTTGACCCATTGTGCCTATCGTCAGTTGTGACGTAGCCGGTGTATGTATAGAATGAACTTGACCTTCAGTTCGAACTGATTTTTACTGATGACCAACAAGACATCAAGGGCAACATTCTTGTGAAATTTCATGAAAATCCATGAAGTAGTTTCAAAAGAGTAGGTCACCACTAAGTTTGTCCTATATAACTTGTGTAAACATGTTTAGTTTAAACTTATTTATTTAACATCGATTGTAATGAAAGCTCTATGAACTTATTTTGAATCACTGCCGATGTCTTCCTGGGTAGAACCAGTACTAAGCAATGCAGATAAAGTGTCTTGCTCAGGGACACAACGCATATGGCAATGACGTGGAATCGAACCCACGACATGTAAACATGTTTGATGTCTAATAACAATGAATTGTAAGACCAACTACATGTCATGCCATTCATTTTGGTAAAGGTTCCAAATCAATATCACTCATGTTTTTGTGAAGTAGTTTGCCACAACATTCAGTTTTAAAAATACATTTAGCTGTGGTGGCCATCTTGAAATCCAGGTCAACCGCAATTTTTACCAAGGACAACTAGACATCAAGAGCAACATTCCTGATTAGTTTTATATAAATCCGTCAAGTAGGTTCAGAGGCGTAGTCGCCACACAGTTTACTGTCGGGGGACAGAAAGAAAGACGGACGGACAACAGACGCAACAACACGGCATAAGCTCTGCTGATCTTTGACACACGTTAAGTTTGAAAGCTGTACAGCTTTTGAGAAATGGACTAAATAAATGTATTTTGAATGTAAAATTTTAATGTAAAGTAACAAAGTGCAAAAGGTCATCCGTGTTAATCTACGTAAGGAACACACTCCCGTCATGTAAATGTGCAGTTTGACAGCTCTACAGCTGCTACAGCTTCTACAGTTTCTGGTGTCTGAGAAATGGACTGAAGACAAAATTTGAAATGTAAAATGTTTTCATATGGATGCACAGTCGGACAGAAGGACAGACAAGTGTAACACTATTAGGCCTGCTCCAGTTTTTGTGGCAGGGGCATACAAACATTCGTGGCAGGGGCATACAAACATTTGTGGCAGGGCATACAGACATTCGTGGCAGGGCAGGCATACAAACATTCGTGACAGGGCATACAAACAATCGTGGCAGGGAATACAAACATTCGTGGTTGGGCATACAGACATTCGTGGCAGGGCATACAAACATTCGTGGCTGGGCATACAAACATTCGTGGGCAGGGCATACATACATTCGTGCAGGGCATACAGACATTCGTGGCAGGGCATACAAACAATCGTGACAGGGCATACAAACATTCAAACATTCGTGGCAGGGCATACAAACATTCGTGGCAGGGCATACATACATTCGTGGCAGGGCATACAGACATTCGTGGGCAGGGCATACAAACAATCGTGACAGGGCATACAAACATTCAAACATTCGTGGCAGGGCATACAAACATTCGTGTCTGTATGCCCTGCACCGAATTTCTGTATGCCCTGCCACGAATGTTTGTATACCTTCCCTGTCACGATTGTCTGTATGCCCTGCCACAAATGTTTGTATTGCCCAGTCCACGAATGTTTGTATGCCCTGCCACGAATGTTTGAATGTTTGTATGCCCTGTCACGATTGTTTTGTATGCCCTGCCACGAATGTCTGTATGCCCTGCCACGAATGTATGTATGCCCTGCCACGAATGTTTGTATGCCCTGCCACGAATGTTTGAATGTTTGTATGCCCTGTCACGATTGTTTGTATGCCCTGCCACGAATGTCTGTATGCCCTGCCACGAATGTATGTATGCCCTGCCACGAATGTTTGTATGCCCAGCCACGAATGTTTGTATGCCCTGCCACGAATGTCTGTATGCCCAACCACGAATGTTTGTATTCCCTGCCACGATTGTTTGTATGCCCTGTCACGAATGTTTGTATGCCTGCCCTGCCACGAATGTCTGTATGCCCTGCCACAAATGTTTGTATGCCCTGCCACGAATGTTTGTATGCCCTGCCACAAAAACTGGAGCAGGCCTATAGTGTTACACTTGTCTGTCCTTCTGTCCGACTGTGCATCCATATGAAAACATTTTACATTTCAAATTTTGTCTTCAGTCCATTTCTCAGACACCAGAAACTGTAGAAGCTGTAGCAGCTGTAGAGCTGTCAAACTGCACATTTACATGACGGGAGTGTGTTCCTTACGTAGATTAACACGGATGACCTTTTGCACTTTGTTACTTTACATTAAAATTTTACATTCAAAATACATTTATTTAGTCCATTTCTCAAAAGCTGTACAGCTTTCAAACTTAACGTGTGTCAAAGATCAGCAGAGCTTATGCCGTGTTGTTGCGTCTGTTGTCCGTCCGTCTTTCTTTCTGTCCCCCGACAGTAAACTGTGTGGCGACTACGCCTCTGAACCTACTTGACGGATTTATATAAAACTAATCAGGAATGTTGCTCTTGATGTCTAGTTGTCCTTGTAAAAATTGCGGTTGACCTGGATTTCAAGATGGCCACCACAGCTAAATGTATTTTAAAACTGAATGTTGTGGCAACTACTTCACAAAAACATGAGTGATATTGATTTGGAACCTTTACCAAAATGAATGGCATGACATGTAGTTGGTCTTACAATTCATTGTTATTAGACATCAAACATGTTTACATGTCGTGGGTTCGATTCCCGTCATTGCCATATGCGTTGTGTCCCTGAGCAAGACACTTTATCTGCATTGCTTAGTACTGGTTCTACCCAGGAAGACATCGGCAGTGATTCAAAATAAGTTCATAGAGCTTTCATTACAATCGATGTTAAATAAATAAGTTTAAACTAAACATGTTTACACAAGTTATATAGGACAAACTTGTGGTGACCTACTCTTTTGAAACTACTTCATGGATTTTCATGAAATTTCACAAGAATGTTGCCCTTGATGTCTTGTTGGTCATCAGTAAAAATCAGTTCGAACTGAAGGTCAAGTTCATTCTATACATACACCGGCTACGTCACAACTGACGATAGGCACAATGGGTCAAGTTGGCGACCACATCTAAAAATAGATATTTGAAATTTAACTACAGCTAAAAATAAGTATATTTAAAATAAATGTTGTGACAACTACTTCTCAAAAACCATGACTATTGATTTGGAACCTTTACCAAAATGGCTGGCATGACATATTGTAAGTCTTTGACAAAATTCATTTTGATTTGATGTCAAACATTTTTGTTTACATAAGAAAATCTTGTTGCAACTTCTCCTCTGAAACTACTGAATGGATTTTCATAAAACTTCACAGGAATGTTGCCCTTGATGCATGGTCCTAGGTAAAAATGACATTAACCTGAAATTCAAGATAGCAGCCACAGCTGAAAAATAGATGTTTATAATACAGTTTTGTGCGACTAATTTAAGTCATAAAGATCATTCATGATACCGTACTTCCATGCAGTATCATAAGCTTTCTCCAAGTCAAAAAATACAGCGACTAGATGTTCTTTCTTTACGAAAGCTGTTAAGATCTCCACACGAAAGCCATATATACACTTACTAGGAATGAGCAGACGTATACAACCATCCAACCAGCATCAGTCATGGGGTCCATCCCCACAACTGAGGACATATCCCCTGGGTCATAACTTGAAAACCGTTGAGATTCCCACCCTATAACCACATATACTATGGGTATGAACAGAAGGATACAACATCAAATCAGTTTGGCCACGGAGTCCATCTCCACCCATGGATAGATAAGTCCCTTGGTCATGACCATATATTCACTTACTGGGTCTTAATGCTGTAAGACGGGCGCGAGAATTTTCATCGACTGCATGATCTTATTCTATTAATTATAAGCTCTTTTGACAACTTTTTCATCTTTGCAAAGACCATCAGGTGAGCAATTCAGGGCCATTTTGACCCTCTCGTTTTTAATTAGTCAAAATGCATAAGAATATGTCAATAATATTCTCATTATTTTGATTAGAGAGAGATACTGCAAAATAACATGTTTAAGTTGTCTGCTCTGATTACACATTTTAAAACATTCAAGTCGATGTGTAGAAATAAATTATAACATTATACAGTTGGGTACATAAGATTTTGTTAAGTTCTTCGAATTAGTGCAATTGTCTACATTGCTAATTCTAAAATATGCCATGTTTTACTAGCATTACCACAACAATATCTAATGTGGTTGCAAAAGAGATTTTCGAAATACTTAATGTTAAAGCTGAATTACAGTAACGTGTATCTGAATTTCAAACACTATTCAATTAAAAGGGAGGTAATTTACGACTATCTAAGTTTCATTTTATTATAGACGGAATATCTGCAATATTTACGTTTTTATATTGCGAGGCACGGTCAGAAACTAAATGGAGTTTTGCTGTTTCTCTGAAAATATATGGATTTTGTCAAAATTATTTGTTTTCCTTTTCGAGTATCTACAGACTTTTGCCATCTATGTGAGATTTTTGAGATTTGTATTCTCACAGCACACCACCATTCAGGCCTATTCAGGCCTATCTCTAAGGTACAGTAAAACACTCATATTCTAACCACGTCTCGAGTCGTATTTGGTCCCAGCAAGCATTTTTTTTTAGTTCCAGAAACAAAAGTCACTGGGGGCAATGTCTGGGCTATAGGGAGGGTGTGCTAATAATTTCCATATGAATAAATTGATAACCCACTGTAGCTGAGGCAGTGTGACAGTGGGCATTGCATGCCGAACCATCACATTTTACTGAGCTAGTCACTGAGGTAGTTGTTTGATATGTTCATGCAGTTTAGTGAAAATTATTTCAGTGACAGTTCTACCTTTTGGTACAAAATGTAGAAGTATAACACCGCGTGCATCCCAGAAGATAACGGCCATTACCTTTTCAGTAGGAGACTAATCTTTTTCGGAGATTGTTTCCATTGTTTTGACTGAGATTTTATCTCTGGTTTAGCATAATGTATGCACGTTTCATCGCCAGTAATAACAGAATTCAGAAATGTGTTTGCCTGCCGTTCAGATTGATGTAAATGATATGGTTACCCTATTAGCTTTGTGATTCTTCGTCAACTGTTTTGGCACCCACCTAAGTGACCTTGCACTAACCTTGCTTGTGCCCAAATGTTCATGTAAAATTGTGTGAGCTGTGCATTTACCAATGGCAAACTTATCAGCTACCTCATGCATTACACCTGCCTCTTGCATGATAAACATCTGTTTTTTTATCATTTGTGGGGTCACTGACTCAGTGGGCCTCCCAGACCTAGGCACATTTCTAACATTGTTTAGACTATACAAAACTGAGATGCCCAATTGTAACCTGCACTGCGTGGCATGAACTCATCACCAAATCTTTCAAGCAGCTGGTTTGCTGGATTTAACACCCTCTGCAGGAAGAAATGTTATAACCGAACACTGTTCTATGAACTTGGAGTCCGTATTAGCTAAAACACCGGCCATGTATAAATGACGAATAAACATCTATACTAAAACCTTTTATTGAAAATCTCTCAACCGAATAATAGCGCACGGATATGCGAGTATCATGAAAAGTCCACTTAACTTTCTGACCGTCCCTCGTATGTCCTACCAATCTTAAGAAGTTTATAACGTTAAAGGGGACTTTGATTCATGTTATGTGTTTTATATCAACACATCATGTTTTCATATAAAGGGAGGGTAACTCTCCGAAGATGTAACAATTTAAATAATAAAAATAATTATTTTACAAACTGTTGGTCAAAACAAAATAATTATCACACAACTCTTCTAAATACAATAAAAAAATTAGCCAAGATACAAAAGTGAGTAATCATGGTAATTGGGAATTTTTGTTCAGTATATAAATAGTATTGAGCTGGAACACAAAAAAAGCTGCTATGGCATGTAGTTGGTCCTAAGCATAGTTCATTTTGATACAACATCAAACATTGCCACCAGTGGCCATTTTTAGCTTGACTGGCCAAGGCCAGCAGAGCTTATGGGATAGGAAGTTGTCCGATGTCGTCCGTCATCCGACGTTAACTTTTGCTTCAAACAACATCTCTGAAACTGCTGGGTAAAATTTGGCGGAACTGCACAGGGATTCAGCTTCCTTGCATGGTCCTTTTTTCAGATTTGTACGAATCGTCCCGATCCATCAACAAATATGACCACTATTACTAAAAATAGAAAAATCTTTATACAACTTACTCTCATGAACTGCTGGGAAGAAGCATTCTTGTGTGGTCCTCTCTCAAATTTTAACAAAACGTCCCGATCCGTCAACACATATGGCTTCTCATGATCAAATATGACTCGATTGCTTTGAAACGTGATCAAAAGAATTGTCTCATGAACCTTGTCTCAGAATGTAAATTTTCCATACCCGTCAACATATAAGTATGACCATTACTAAAAACTTTAAACAACTTCTTCTCATGAACCAATGGCCCACTTGTTGTTTTGTTTTCTCATAAAACTTGGTTCATGGGTTCAGATATTTTTCATTGGTTATGTTAATATTTGTTTAACTTATTTTTTTTCGCTTAAACTGTCATGGCCTCTTTCGAAAGTAGAGTGATACAGGCTCTCGTGGGTGTCTTGTTGTTTATAAAGAGTTATATAGGAACAACTTGTGACAAGTACTCCTCAAACTACTTGATGCATTTCCACAGGAATATTGCTCTTGATGTCCAGTTGGTCCTAGATAAAAAAAAATCACGGAGATTCCCCACCACAGCTAAAAATAGATATTTTTATTTTATTACCTAAACATTTAGACTGACATGATATTTAGTTGGTTCTAAATAAAAGTCAGTGACCATATTTGTTTACATAGACTAATAATAACTGGGAACAGTATAAACTAATGTTGGTAGAACTTGTTACCCGACCCATTTGTCATTATAATATTTCTATTGTATATATGTGGATATATATGTGGTCTGTAAAATATTGGCAATAAAATATTTTTAAATCAGAATAATATAGGAAAAACTTGTGGCGACCTCCTCTGAAACTACTTGATGGATTGTCATGAAACTTTACAGGAATGCTACTCTTGATGTCTAGTTGGTCCTTGATGTAATAATAGTCGGGTTGCTGGTACGAGAACCCCCAAAAATAGTCCGCACAATTGTTTTTTGCAGATTATGTATGTTTAGGATGTCCTTAATCCAAATCTGAATGATGCAACATTGGCACCCTTGGGGAATCCCAATTTCATTGCTTCTGGTGAAGATACAGTCATGATCATTCAAGGTGTTCTTTTATTGGTTTTGGGGGTCAAGGAAGTGATTTTTAGCATAAGTTTATGTGTACAGTTGCAATTTAGTGACATAATTTACTTTTAGGCGGAAATATATGTTAAAAATAGACAAAAACTGTAAAAAAAAAAAGAAAAAAAGTATTGAATAACATATCATCGGGGAATACATGCGAGGTGCCATACAAAACGTAGACAACTATGATGATTTGATGCAGATGTTGGAGAGAAGAGCAGCTCAAAGTAGGACGACCAAACTCTGGCTTGATTGTCTTATCAAACCAGTCTTGATTATGATGTTGTTTGTCTGAGCAGAACGGGAAGCTCAATGGGCCTTACATTGTTATGCTGTCGCCTCAATGATGCCTTACTTCTTTGCTGCAGGACATGTAAACTATGCAAGGTAGGGCTCGTATTAGCTGAGGTCCATGAAAAAACTTCCATAGGAGGTTCAAGCAAATGGTGAACATGTGATGCGGCACAAAGCTGGTCTTTGGAACGCCATTTGGTCAGACATGTTCATAGAAACCACATTCATGCGGTATGGTCATGGTCCAGGGGGACTGATAGGAATGACACTGAGTCCGTCTGCTCCAAAGCGTTGGGCTCTCAGTCTGCATACATGCAGTCGCCTCCTGAAATATTTGAATGGTATGAGAGATATCAGTGAGTCACTTTACGTCACTACACACGTGGAGGAGGCAGATGCAAGAATTGAATCAGATGCAGCTGACAGAAAGAATATCCACGAGAAGCGTGGCACCTGTATTGACCCTCTGATCCCAGAAGAGCACTCTGACGGTATCCTTCATATTGTCTGCGGTAGAATAAGCACAGATTCAGTTAATGTCGATGATTCTGTCAACGTTGGAAGAACACAAATGTCTGCATATAAAATATCCTGGCCTAAAGGTTTCAACGGACCTTTGTCCAACAACGTGGTCACTTAGTGGCAGTCAGTAGAAAAGGTGTAAAGTGTGGATATGTCACTGTCTATGACACACTGTTGATCTACTCATGGGTAATGGGATTGGTGTCAACTCGATACATTGACTTGAAAGACGTGTTTAGCCAGGAACTTGCTCCTCACCCAACATCAGTGTTTGATGATAATGGCAACATAAGGACAGAAACTTCAAAATCCATGCTGAAAAAGAATCTTTAAATTGTTCAATCAGCACGAGCTTCATTGAAGCCAGATGTGATCATTATTATTGATGGTTGCGCAATTCTCTGGTGCATCCATTGGCCTTCCAATACGACTGTGCAGGATTTTGCTGACAGTTACTGGCGTTTTGTGTCACAACAACTCAATACGTGTGATATGTATCTGATATTTGACCGATAATATGAGTACACCATCAATAGTGGCACAAGAAAGAGCCCCGAATGAGTCAGAAGACTGGCATTGGGCATAAACTAAAGCTAAGTACACCGTTACCAGCGCAGCAGACGGTCCTGACCAATACAGAAATCAAGGTTCAGCTGATTGACATGATTTGTGAGCAACTCAAAGAGAAAAGTCATGAACATCCCTGCAAGTGAGAAAGGCTTCAATCACAAGTTGATGATCACCGATTTCTCAGCGGTTCCCCGAGATATTTATTTGGGAGTTGCCTTAATAGAATGGACTTGAGCAGAAGTCACGAGGAAGCTGATGTTATAATTCCTAAGCAAATGGTATATGCTGCTTCACAGGAGCCAGAACGGTGACAGTAATCTGTGATGACACTGATGTGTTCGTCCTACTGCTCCACTACTATGTGCTCAAAGACTTGACCTGCTGTCTTCTGATGGAAGGAACTAGTGCCAAACGAACAGTAATAGACATAGCAGCGACAGGTAAGAAACAATCAGCGATTGTACCTCAGCTATTAGCCGCACATGCTCTGTCAGGCTGTGATACTGTATCTAAACTAAGCGGCCTAGTTAAGGCAACAGTTGTCAAGAAGCTGCAGAAAGGTCACAAACTGGAGAAACTTGGTGACATAAGTGGTGATACACAGGACGTACGTTATTGCAGAAGCTACCTGTTTTGTTGCTACGGGAGGAAATGAAATGGCAGCATGTCTGATATCAGATACGATGTTTGGTTGGCTAAGACAAGAAGCAAGAAAGTCAGGAAGACAGCTAAGCTACAATCTGTGCCACCAACATCAGAGTCCTTCTCCGAAAATGTCAAAAGGGCACACCTTCAGACATATATCTGGAAAAGTGCAATGAACGCAGATCCACCTGACGAAATTTGGTTGGAGCAAAGATAAAAATGATAAAGTTCTTACACGTGACAATCCCTGCAGATAAACCGCTAGCACCTGCAGGTGTGCTTCAGATGATTTGTTGCGGATGTTCGTCTCATCAGCCCTGTGCAACAGCAATGTGTGGAAGCTAGCATGCACATGGGCAAAAGAGGCTGCATAATTTAGCGATGAATAGGCAAATAGTGATACCGATAATGAAAATGATGAATAAACAGCTAACCGTGTTATTGTAGGAGACTCATTCGTGAGACTTTTTGGCGTACATATGCACAGACAAGTGACTGAACACTGAAACTCATGCTGGGTTTACTTACTGCAGTAAATAAGGACTTTAGCAAACAAATTTTATTTGTATTATGAATAAAAGTCATTCCATTGTTTTGGTGTTAATGTTGCTATCAATAACAAAAAATCATTTTTAGAATATTTCGCTCTTTTATGTGGGATTTTTATCGGGTAACAATTGCAATGGTAAACGAAAAAAATGCTAGACCTTTTCTAACATCAAGTACGGTTTCCTTGACCGCACAAAAGTATGTTTCTTGCTCATATAATACAGAAGATATGACAATTTTATATTCGGCGGCCATCTTGTCTGTTCGGCAGCCATCTTGACCGCCATCTTGAATTTTTCAAATTGCCCAAAATACATTTTTAACATTAATTATGGTTTCCTTGACCACAAAAACCTATATATCGACACAAAAAGCATGTTTCTTGCTCATATAATATTACAGAAGATATGGCGATTTTATGTTCGGCAGCCATCTTGTCCGCCATCTTGAAATTTTCAAATTGCCCAAAATACCCTTTTTTAACATTAAATATGGTTTCCTTGACCACAAAAACCAATATGTCGACATAAAAAGCATGTTTCTGTCTCATATACTGCATAAGATACGGTGATTTTATGATTCGGCGGCCATCTTGTCCGCCATCTTGAATATTTCAAATTCCCCAAAGATGCCAAGGTGGCATCATTAAGTTTTTGAGTAAGGACATATTTTAGAACATTGTGATGCAAAAACATTTTGTGCGGACTGTTTTTTTGGGTTAGGCCAAAAATCTGCGTTTGGCAACCGGACTATAATCAGATTGACTGGAAATTCTAAGTGGCCACAATAGCTTAACATATTTGTTATATGCCCATAAGGACGTATTGTGTCATAGTGTCGTCTGGACGTCCGTCCGGCCATGTCTGTTATATCTGATAACTGATTGTGGCTAATAACTTTCAAAGTATAAGGTCTACAACAATGCCTTGATCTGTACACATCTTCAGCATGATCCAATCAATACATCTAATAAAAAACCCATAGCTCTGTGGATAATATTTTTTTTAATTAATCCTCTATGGAATTTAATGTGGCATTTTACAAATGATTGTGGCTAATAACTTTCAAGGTATTATATGTATAACAATGAAACTTTGCAGACATCTTCAGCATGATCCAATGAATATATCGTATAAAGGCCCATAACTCTTGATTAATATTTTTTCAATTATTTCCATTTGAAAAATGTTTAACATTGAACTTAACCTTGCCACTAACTTTCAAGGTATAAGGTCTTCAGCAATGAACTTTTGCACACATCTTCAACATGATCCAATGAACATCTGATGAAGGCCCATAACTCTCCGATTCATATTATTTTATTTCCCTTTGATCAAAGGTTTAACCTGGAACTTAACCATGTCTTTTACAAGTGATTGTGGCTAACTACTTTCAAAGTATTATGTGTACAACAATGACACATCTTCAGCAAGATCTAATGAAAACATCTTATAAAGGCCCATAACTCTCTTGATTTATATTTTTCGAATTAGTTTGCTTTGAAAAAAGATTTAACCTAAAACTTAACTTTGCCAGTAACTTGCAAAGTATTGGGTTTACAACAATGAAACTTTGTACACATCTTCAACAACATCCAAGCAATACATCTTTTAAAGGCCCATAATTCTTTGATTCATAGTTTTTAGCTAAGGTGAGCTATTAGGATCACCCTTCATCACTCTTCATCAGTCATCCATCCAGCGTCTGGTCTTCAAACAACTTATCCTCAGAAACCAATTAAGACCAAATTTCACATGGATAATACCAAGACCAATGCCTTTCCAAATTGTACAAAATAGGTCGATGTGACATCCGCTGGCCATCATTACCATATGTGATCAAAACCTTAAAATATCTTTTTCTCAAGAACCACTGAACTGATTTTGACAGTCTTTCTTTATTAATGATTGCCAACTGTTGACTATAACAATTGTACAAATGAAGTCCCCAGAGTCAAAAACGGCTGTGCCTCGTGGGGTCCAAAATGTGTATATAATGATTTCGCATGTTTTACCTCAACTTATGTATGGAAAAATCTTCTCTGAAACCACAAGGCACACAGCCACAGTTATACACTTACTAAACAGACGGATACAACTATCCTACCAGCATCGGCTTCCGGGTCCATTCCCACCCCTAGGGACATAGCCCATGGGTCATAACTCGGAATCAGTTAAGATCTCCACACAAAAGCCGTATATACACTTACTAGGAATGAGCAGACGTATACAACCATCCAACCAGCATCAGTCATTGGGTGGTCCATCCCTACACCTGGGTCATAACTTGAAAACCGTTGAGATTCCCACCCTATAACCTCATATACTATGGGTATGAACAGAAGGATACAACATCAAATCAGCTTTGGCCATGGAGTCCATCTCCACCCATGGATACATAAGTCCTTTGGTCATGACCATATATTCACTTACTGGGTCTTAACGCTGTAAGGTGGGCACGAGAATTTGCATCGACTGCATGATCTAATTCTATTAATTATAAGCTTGTTTGACAACTTTTTCATCTTTGCAAAGACCATCAGGTGAGCAACTCAGGGCCATTTTGACCCTCTTGTTTTTTAATAATTTCTCTTTGTAAAATGTTTAACCTTAACTTAACCTCGCTAATAACTTTCAAAGTATAAAGTTTATAACAATGACACTGTATACACATCTTCAACATGATCCAATGAAATGTATTGAGAGTTCTGAACTTGGAAAAAAGGTTTATCAAAATCGGA
The DNA here is from genome assembly GCA_037043455.1 of Cyrtodaria siliqua. Taxonomy (NCBI): domain Eukaryota; kingdom Metazoa; phylum Mollusca; class Bivalvia; order Adapedonta; family Hiatellidae; genus Cyrtodaria; species Cyrtodaria siliqua. The sequence goes on along the minus strand of JAWPHD010002499.1, from coordinate 231,562 downwards.
TAATATACAAAGGAGATAATTATGACCGTTTGAAGGCTGTTCTACTGGAGTCGCCATTTTGAAAATATGACATCATAGTTCTAAATTACCATATATGGCATTGGTACATATCATTTAAAGCAAAGAAAAGCATTGCAAATGAATGAAACTCTTCACTGGCCATATAGCAGGCGCGTAGCGTGCCATACTCATTTACTCATGTGAGTAAACTTTTCAAACGAAGGCTCAAAAACTAAAACTCGAAAACCGGACACCGCAACCTTTTGAAAAATCAAAATTGCGGTGTGTAAAGTGCAACAGCCGTTGGATGTCTCACTGTAGACCAAAAATGTGTATTTTGCCCCTCTTCATGTTGGTGAATTGCACGCTGACTGAGTATAATTTGAATATGATTGCAAATACATAACAAGAACTCGGTCTGAGGGTGTCTCGCCAACCGCGGCAAACTGCATATGAAATATTTTATTAAATTTGTGCTTAAATGATGTCCACCAAAGACAACACTTCATATTACCAAGTATCAAACAAATAAAAGCGAAGTAATCATAAGAAGTTAAGTTACTGAAGTTAAGTGGTTTAACCAGGGTGTAGTTTTGGGAAAATAATGCAAAATATGACCCTGACCTTGGTATTTTTTGTCATTCTGCGATGTTCACCAATGCAAACAATACATATGACCAAGTATCAAAGACATAAAGTCAGGCAGTCATAAAGTTAACTGAGGCCAAGTTACCTAAATACGGTTGTTTCCTAACTAAGGTTAAGTTTGGCGGAAATAACGCAAAATATGACCTTGACCTTGGTATGTTTTGTCATCCAGCGATGACCACCAATGCCAACTAGGGCTGTCACCATTAACGCCTTTTAATGGCGACAAATATACCCCCACTACCAGTCCACACACCCATTCCCCACCCTACTGTTTGAGTAAAGATTAAGTGGAATGGGATTTTCATATGATCAGGTAATGGTGGCCTTGACCTTTGACTTGTTGACCTCAAAACCAATAGGGCCATCTTTTCATCACAGGCAGTCCACCTATTAAGTTTCATGAGATTTGCTTCAGGGGGAGAGGAGTATACTGACCTCAAAATCAACAATTAGTGTCATCCTTTCACCACATGCAGTTCCCCTATGAAGATTCATGAGATTTGCCTCAGGGGGAAAGGAGTTATGGAGAGGACAAGGTTTTTCATTATTGGGTTCTGGTGACCTTGACCTTTGACCTACTGACCTTAAAATCAATAGGGCTATCCTCTCACCATAACCAGTTCACCTATGAAGTTTCATGAGATTTGCGTCAGGAAGGGAGGAGTTATGGTGCAGACAAGTTTTTTCATTATCGGGTCCCAGTGACCTTGACCGTTAACCAACTAACCTCAAAATCAATAGGGGTCCTCCTCTCACCACAGGCAGTTCACCTATGAAGTTTCATGACATTTGCTTAAGATTGCTTCAGGGGGAGCGGAGTTATGATGCGGACAAGATTTTTCATTATCGGTCCCGGTGACCTTGATCTTTGACCTACTGAACTCAAAATCAACAGCGGTCATTCCCCACCACAGGCAATTCACCTATGAAGTTTCAAGAGAGTTGCTTCAGGGGGATAGGACAAGGTTTTTCATTATCATGTCAGTGACCTTGACCTTTGACCTACGGACCTCAAACTCAATAGGGGTCATCCTCTCATAACAGGCAGTCACACATGAAGTTGTATGAGATTTGCTACAAGGGAAGTGGAGTTAGCGGTGTATAACAATGCATATGACCAAGTATCAAAGACTGAAAGTGAGACAATCACATGAAGTTAACTGAGGTTAAGTTACCTAACCAAGTTAAGAAAATAATGCAAAATATGACCTTGACCATGGTAATTTTTGTCATTCAGTGATGTCCGCCAATGCCAACAATACATATATCAAACAAAGAAATTAAAGTTATCAAAAAAGGTAACTGAGGTTAACTTACCTAACTGAGGTTAAATTACCTAACCAAACTGATGTTTAGGGTAAATAACGCAAAACGTGACCTTGGTATTTTTTATCATTCAGCGATGTCCACCAATGCCAACAATACATATGACCAAGTATCAAACACAAAGTGAGGCAATCACATAAAGTTAACTAAGGTTAAGTTACCTAACGAAGGTTAGGTTTGGAGAAATTAACACAAACTATGACCTTGACCTTGGTACTTTTTGTTGTTCAGTGATGTCCACCAATGCCAATAATACATATGACTAAGTATCAAACAAAAAAGAAATTAAATTTATCAGAAAAAGTTAACTGAGGTTAACTTACCTAACCAAACTGATGTTTAGGGTAAATAATGCAAAAATGACCTTGACCTTAGTATTTTTTGTTGTTCAACAATGTCCACCAATGTCAACAATACATATGACCAAGTATCAAAGACATAAAGTGAGGCAATCACAGAGTTACTCGAGGTTAAGTTACCTAACCAAGGTTAAGTTACCTAAAGAAGGTGAAGTTTGGGGTAAATAAGCAAAATATGACCTTGACCTTGGTAGTTTTTGTCATTCAGTGATGTCCACCAATGCCAACAATACATATGACTAAGTATCAAACAAAGAAAATGAGGCAATCACATACAGTTAACTGAGGTTAGGTTACCTAACCAGGGTTAAGTTACCTAACCAAGGTTAAGTTACCTAACCAAGGTTAAGTTTTGGGAAAATAACCCAAAATATGACCTTGACATTGGTAATTTTGGCATTAAGTGATGTCCCTTGACCCAACAAAGCATGTGACAGTTTCAGAAAAATTCGAACAGCGGTTGTTGAGTTATAATTGTTTTAAAATGTGGCCGCCACAGCCGCCAGAAAAGTGACTGCTATGTCTCGCTACCCACTCGCGTTGTTGAGACAAAAATTATATATTTGATTATGATTTTTTTACATGAGTTATATGGCTCTTATATTTAACTCTTACCCTGCTAAGGGTGACTACAACAGTCTTTGCATCCAGTGTAAACCCAGATCAGCCTGCAATTAACTCGCAGGCCTTGCAGGCTGATCTGGTTTACCCTATCTGGCTGTTCATTAGTCATTCCTAAAAACAGCCTTTTGAATCATAAATGGAATGGTCCAAATTCAAAGAAAGGACAGCCCATTATACATTTGTAGGGATAAGGGATAATATATAGATGGAAATCTTGTGTCTCTAACACCTCATTTATTTTAAGCGGGTTGTTTAAATATTTTGCATGCTGTCTAAGTTTGATGTGAAGATGATAGCAAAGACAAGAAATGTCACTGTAAGTGACAAATGCCCCCGAAGTGACCTTTGATCTGTAAGTGTGACCTTGAACTTGGAGCCACAGACTTGTGTTGTTGTGGTGAACACTTGTGTGAGTTATTTGAAAATATGTGCAAAGTTATTAACCGGACACAGAAGCACTCCATTTTGACTTTTGACCTCTAAGTGTGACCTTGACCATGGAGTCACGGACCTGGATTTTGTGCGTGACACGTCGTCTAGCTGTGGTGATCAATGAAACACAAGAAATGCCACAGTTATTGACCGGACACGATTTGACCTTTCACCTCTTATGACCTTGGAGCAACGAACCTGGATTTTGTGCTCGACACGTCTTGTTGTGGTGAGCACTTGTGCCAAGTTATTTGAAAATTCGTCCAGGAACGGACACGATTTGACCTTTACCACTAAATGAAACCTTGGAGCCACGGACCTGGATTTTGTGTGCGACATGTCGTCTGGTTATGGTGAGCACTTGTGCCATGTTATTTGAAAATACGTCCAGGAATGCCAGAGTTATTGACCGGACACAATTTGACCTATGACCCCTAAGTGTGACCTTGTCCTTGGAGCCATGGACCTGGATTTTGTGCGTGACACATCATGTTGTGGTGGTGAGCACTTGTGCCAAGTTATTTCAAAATCCGTCCAGGAATGCCAGAGCTATTGACCGGACACAATTTCACCTTTGACCTCTATGTGTGACCATGACCTTAGAGCCATGGAGCTGGATTTTGTGCCCGACAAGTCATCTTGTTGTGGTGAGCACTTGTGCCAAGTTACTTGAAAATTCGTCCAGGAACGGACACGATTTGACCTTACCTCAAAGTGAGACCTTGACCTTGGAGCCACAGACCTGGATTTTTTGCGCAACACGTCTGGTTTATGGTGAGCACTTGTGCCATGTTATTTGAAAATCCGTCCAGGAATACCAGAGTTATTGACCGGACATGATTTGACCTTTGACCTCTAAGTGTGACCTTGACCTTGGAGCCATGTGCGCGACATGTCGTCTTGTTGTGATGAGCAATTGTGCGAAGTTATTTGAAAATCCGTCCATTATTGTCCGAGTTATTAACCGGACACGATTGTACGGACGAACAGACTGACGGACGGACAGTGCGACTACTATATGCCACTATATATATGTATTCGGGTCATATCTGGAAGAAATGCATGTGTTCATTAATTTTAGATGGATTGTTTTAATATTTGGCATTTTGACTATATATGATGTGAAGATGATGGCGAAGAAAATGATATTTTGATTTGATCATTTTTACATGAGTTATGTTGAAGTTTGTGTTGACATATTTATATAACATACAGTGGAAAACCTTTTGTAGCTTACTGCCCGTTCATTTTTGTTTTGTTCATTTTCATATGGCCTGTTTTCATGTATTTCCGATGATAATATCATGCGACTGTGATCACAAAGGAATATTATATTGGCATGATAAAGTGCAGACTCAAATGGGCAGAGGTCGTGGTATGGTCAGCCTTTAAAGACAGTTCTAGTTTAATCAAAGGGAAATAATTAAACTTGAATCACTTTGATATCCAGTACAAGAGTTATTTCCCTTGATTGGTTCATTTGTTCAAATGGTGAACCAAGTGGGGGTCAAATTCGACCCAACCCAGGAGTCAGTTTTATATAGTTAAATAGGAAAATCATTTTCTCTGAAACTACACTATTGGTAAGCCATCTTAAAAAAATAAATAAAAAAATGGATGGGTAAGGTCGTGAAATTTTCAATCATACACAAGGCAGTAATTCAACACTATTGATGTGAACATAATATCAGAAGTAATAATTATATGGCAATGGCAGAAATTGTGCCCTTGATATCCGTAAAATTTGGTACAATTTTACTCAAACTTTTACTTGAAATAAATTGGTCCATAGAAAAGCCCATTTATCCATCTAGAGCAAACAAAATATCATTTCTAAATAAAATAAGCCATGATATCACATCATCCACATTTGAAAGAGAGACCGTATAATCAAATTATGGTAGTTTTACAAATAAAAACAAAGATATAAGCTTCTATTTTCCATTTTTATGCATTATAACCCATCATTACAGTTACAATAAACCACATGAAAACTAAGCAATTTATATTAATATTGCACAAAAGTAACAATAAGACATACATTCTTTCAAGAAAATAACATGCAAGCATCTTTTAAAATTAAACAGGATTCGACTGTCCAATATTTATATCCAATATGCACTGAATAATAAACCTGTGTAAAACCAGTGTAGTATTTACCATGTCACCACCACACATGATGTGAGTATAGAATTATCACGGTAAATATTCATACAAGGTTATTTTTTTCTAAAAACATTGAACAAATCAACTTATTCATTATATTTATAAACAGCAATTCTTTTTACACAAAAAAGTGATTTTTAAAGCAGAAAACATAATGAAAATAAGACCAACTTCTTTCATAATATTTCCTCCAGAAAAGTATGCACCAAACCAAAGTGCATCTTAGTGGACACAGAAATGTTCAATCTTAAAAACTGGTGTTTGGTCAACAAATAGTAATGTTGTACACTTAACTGAAGCAGATAAATAAAATGCACCATTTATGATTTGATGAATAAATACAACTGAAAATCATGAATAAGACAAAAATCAGCAAATCATAAGCGTACCAGATCCTTGCTGTCACCTTGCTCATAATGTAATAGCAGTGCAGGCCACAGAGTATATTTTTAATACAGAATCAGTTCCAGTTGTGATGGTACAGCATCAGATGCCATCACTGTATCAGGCAGAAATTTAAGAATTAAAGTGAGTGAAATATGCAAACTGGGAGTGCAAAAAGATTTGGTAACATGCACTAAGAGCCAATTTGCACCAAGTGGGTGTCTGTGGTAATTGTTGTTTTACAGATAAAGGTGAAAAGGGTACGTTTTAGATCATCTTTCCTTTTTTAAATGTATACAAAACAACAATATTGATCAAGTAAGAGGTGGGAAGTGTTTTTTTAGCAAATTTAGCAAAAAAACATTTTGTATTTTACCGCTCCCACCCTATCGAATATTGGCCACGATTTTCTAAAAACCTGCTGTGCAAAAGACGGCTGCATGGTTAGCTGGACAATACACTGCATTTGTTTTTGGAGGGGAAACAACAGTGTAAACATTCATCAGTACTCACAAGAAGAAAGTTCAGTTCAGCAGCTAAGGAAAGATAATAAATGGAATAATAATGGCAAGTTTAATGGAGGGTTGAATGTGTTGTTATAAAGTTGATTATATATCATCAAAGAAGAGTGAAATAAAACAGGAGTTTAATGTCCCACTCAACATAGAAAATGTCATATTGGGACAGAGACCTCAGAATGAAATGATATGAATAAATATGTTAAATTACCACCAGGGCTCAAACCCCCGCAAGGCAGAGGTCTGCAGCTCCAAAGTACAAGGCAGTATCCACTGAGCTAACAAAGCTGCTCTCTTAATGGGGAGAGTGCAGAAGGAGCAGAGGCACTACTCACAACTTACATTATGTTGTTACGCATACCATTAAGAAATGATCATAAAATGTTTCCATATAATTTTTACAAGTTATGCAGAATATATATATATATACATATGAAATTTTATCGCCCTTGGTATAAAATTTCGAATTTAAATTGATTCACATAAACATCAGTCATTTTAATGAAGAAATTGAGTTGCACATGTACCAAGCTTTAAAATTGCTCATCCGAAAATAAAACAAAATTGTTGTGCTGTAATATTGGAATACAGTACAAATGTACCCATACAAAATTTCATTTCAAGAAAATAAAAAAATATATTTAAAATATAATATGGGGGCATTAGGAGTTCTGTTTAGTATATTGTTTTGATCATTTATATAAATTATATCAGTCCCGAGGTCGAACAACTTTGCCTTTAACAATCATGTGTAATAACTACATACCCACATGTATGTTTTATACAACAAATAATATCAATAAAAATACAACTTTCATATAAAGTTCTGTATCTTCAAATAATTAACACACCAAATCGATCCCCCAATAAATAAGTTTAGAAAACTTTAATGCCTGTTCCTAGTTTCAGGTGATGTCTTTCTGTACGGGTGGTCTCGTCATGTTGTTCCTTTTAATACATTCTACCAGCCATTCTATGCCATCATGGACACCGTCACTGAATTAAAGACAATAAAAAAACTGGAATGTTACTAGTGATACTTTTTCCGGTAAATAAAAATGTCTGACATTATAAATAGTTTCAGTGTACTTTACAGACAACAACTTCGCAAGGGCTTTCTTTGCTCATGCACATTTTTTGCGGATTTATATGAACTTTAATGATATATAATGACGAAAACATTTGTTCACCATGTCAGGTCTATAACCGAAACATAATGAGGCAGTTTGGTTAATATCTTATTCTTAACTTTCAAGATAAATAGAACTTGTACTTTAGACCTAATCAAAAGTTGTATTCTAAATGTTCTTTCAATACATTATACAGTAATATTTTGTTAACAAAATTTCATAATTATTTTTTTGTACATTACTGTATTGAAAAGAAATAAAATGTTAAAAACAAGTTGTATTTTAAATCGGACTTGACCTATATTTCAGAGACTGAATGAACACATGCACGCAATTACACCGAATACAAAAGTGATCACGTAGACAAGCTCTCAGTTAATTAGGAAGTTTGATACATCATACGGCACCACAAGAACAATTTGCTGACACATGAAGAAAAGTCTGAACGATTTTGGAATTATACTCCAGAAACAAAAAATGTTGACTATCTTGTGTTCTGAATGGTTTTAGATTTAAACTCTAGAAACAAAAATTCTACTGATGTACGGACAGGCCTCATGTATATACGCCCGTTCCCGCTTCTCTCCCCACATTCATGCAGATGAACTAAAGAGGTGGAATATATATAATTAAACTGACCCTTTGAGAGCTGAGACTCCATTAACCCGACAATCTCTTTGACCCATCAACTGTCGACTGCTGTTAAACACTGACTTGATATCTCCCACTGTTATACAGTCCTGTATAAATAAAACACAAAATTTATAACCAGTTGGTGAGAATTTGTATTACCTATTATCCTTTTTTCTAACACATCCATGAATGCTCATGATTTATGAATTTAGGTATAATGGCTGCATTTTTTTTTTAAGTCATCCGTCAACTTCACCGGAAGTAAAACACAGCTACAGAATTTTCAGTTTGCCTTAAATAAAACAGTCAGATTATTTTTGTGTTATGTTTGTCAGATCTAAAATATTTTAGGCATTCATTAAAGTCCCTATCCTGCCATCAACAGATGAAGAGTTGTATAATTATGTAACTTACATATTTTGCAAACTTTATAGACAATATAAATGGATTTAACCTGCCAAGCCAAAACTGGAACGTTGAATTAAGAGTTACCAACTCATAATTCATTTTAAGCATTTTCATTCTACGGTATTTTAATTACCCGTGAATCATCTATACTTTTAATCGGCATATATACATTATTTTATGACCTAAATACCTGGGTAGGGTTTGGATAAACAATTCTGTAGCATAATGTGGCACTAATTTGGCTGGTTAGTGTCTTTAATGAAAAGAATTTTACTTTTGAACAACATGTGTAGCTATATATGCAAATGCTGTCATTTGGTTGCCTCTGACCTCTACCTAGATATCTTTCATGTGAAATTCATGAATTGTGTGCCTGATTTCTGGATGAGATCGGCCTACTGTGAACGCTGGATGAGATCGGCCTACTGTGAACGCTGGATAAGATCGGCCTACTGTGAACGCTGGATGAGATCGGCCGACTGTGAACGCTGGATGAGATCGGCCTACTGTGAACGCTGGATAAGATCGGCCTACTGTGAACGCTGGATGAGATCGGCCTACTGTGAACGTCAGTTGTGTGCCTGATTTCTGGATGGGATCGGCCTACTGTGAACGCTGGATGAGATCGGCCTACTGTGAACGTCAGTTTACATTCTTTTATTTACTTCTCTACCAGTTTCTGTTTCTTTTTCCAAGAAATATTAATGTTTTCTCGTTTTATTACCAATATATACAAACTGTGAGCTGAGTATTTAGTCATTAACACCAAATGTCTGATTAAGATTCATGAACTGATGAGAGATGGGGAACAAATAGCCACCATTACTGGCTGGCAAGGAATAACTTTTCTTTTCTATTAATATTTTAAAAGTCTGGTATGTGTTTGTGTTGTGACAGTAATTTTATCTTACAATACAGACATCTAGAATAATAGTCGATATATATATTATGTGTGATAACCTTGATATGTGCCAGCATGTGTAAAGTTACTTTAAAGATGAATGGCCACCCTTTTTGTAGTATTATCAATTAACAAATTTAACTCTTAAACATCATGTGAATATTTCTTGATAGTCCCTGAGAGAAACATATATTTAAATCCGCTAATAAGTTGTATGTAAAATAAGTATTATTTGCATGGCGTAGTTACTACTTTTACCACCGCGTGACTGCACGGGAAAATGAGGTAAATCTGAATTGTTTAGCTACACAACTATTGCCAGATAATTGATAAATACATTTACCTGTGGATTAATTTACCTGTTCAAAGTTTTCTACGTCATCAAAAAAACTTATTTGCGCTCTTTACAGATATTGCAATGTGTGAATTGTAAATAGCTATTGTTGTATACTGATTTCGATTTAAATAAACATAAACATGTTCATGAAACAAAACATGGCCAGAGAACTTTAAGGAAACTAACCCACCAAATAATGACAAAATTACACTACAAAACCATTTATCAAAGCTCTATACAGTTGCTCAGGTCATGTACTAACATATATGTGCCGATTAAAAGCATTGGTTGATTCACAGGTTCTTCAATATGCGTAAAATAAATTAGGAGTTATTCTCTTAATTCGAAGCTCCAGTTTTGGTGTTGCATCTAGCTGGTTAAAACCATTTATATTGTGTCTACAGTTTTTGGATTCTCAAAATATATGTTATATAAATACCTTGTCATCAGTAGGTTAAGAAACTGTTGATGGCAGGATATTAATTTAAATATACTTTGATAAAACCAAACAAACTAGAACAAGTTGTCAGTTTAAAGACCAAAAACACCTCAATATCTTACATGTAAATCCTGTTAATATATCAATTACACCTCAATCTTACATGTAAATCATGTTTATAATATGTCAATAACACATAAATCTTACATGACTTGTAAGTCCTGTTTATTTTCCAATAAAACCTCAAAACTAGATCTATCACTGAAGGTGATGAATACTGCCATTTTTTTGCTATAGCCGGTGAGGATGGGCAAAATCAAGAAATGTCTAAACTATATGTTAGTTTTTTAATGTGAAAAAAATTCTAAGTAAAACAAAGGTCCTTAATTCTGTAAAAAAAAATTGCAGAATCTAAAAACCGTTGATGTCGAGACACATCACATCACGTGTGAACTGTATGTCAAGTGTAATAACAATCCATGAAAAGTTTTAAAGTGAAAGCCACAAGAAGTTCATTATAGAGTGAAAAATTCTAACTCAAATAAAGGGCCATAATTCTGTAATAAATTAGGCATGAACAATGTGTGATGTAGAGGGACATAAGGTAATCAGTTGTTATGTGTATATATTAAGTTTGGGAGCAATCAATTTGAAAATGTTTGAGAAAAAATGTGTTAACGGGAATTTTTGGGTGGAAAATTCTAAGACAAATAAAGGGCCATAATTATGTAATAAATTAGGTAATCAATGATGGGTGATGTGCAGGGACATAAGGTCATCAGGGCTATTCCATTAAAACATACCTGGGACTCCAGGAAGGCAACTTAATAAACATCTATGGGTGGAAATTTGGTTTCAAAAGTGCCTTCCTGGGGTCCCATGTATGTTTTAATGGAACAGCCCTCAGTTGTTATGTGTACACGACTCAGTTGTTATGTGTACACGACTCAGTTGTTATGTGTACACGACTCAGTTGTTATGTATGTGTACACGACTCAGTTGTTATGTGTACACGACTCAGTTGTTATGTGTACACGACGTTTGGGAACAATCCATTTGAAAATGTTTGAGAAAAAATACAATATTAGAGTAGAAAATAATTCTAAGTCAAACAAAGGGTCATAATTCTGCAATAAATTAGGCAATCAATGATGGATGATGTTGAGGGACATAATGTCATCAGTTGTTATGAATATATGAAGTTTGGGAACAATCTATTCAAAAGTGTTTGAGATATGCAAGTACTGAAAATGTGTTACGGGACGCGACGGGACAAAAATATGTTACGGAACTGGATGCAGCGGGACTTTACAGACAACGTGATTCCTAAATAGCCCCCACTTCACTTTGTGAAAGTGGGGGTATAATTACATGTAAGTCATGCCAATAAAATTTCAATCTTACATGTAAATCCTGTTATATGCCAATAACACATCAATATTACATGTAAATCCTGTTATATGCCAATAACACCTCAATCTTACATGTAAATCATGTTTATTTGCCAATAACATCTCTGTTGTACATGTAAATCATGTTATATGCCAATAACACCTCAATCTTACATGTAAATCCTGTTTAGTTGCCAGTAATACCTCAATCTTACATGTAAATCCTGTTTATTTGCCAATAACATCTCAGTTGTACATGTAAATCATGTTATATGCCAATAACACCTAAATTGTACATGTAAATTCTGTTTAGTTGCCAATAACACCTCAATCTTACATGTAAATCCGGTTTAGTTGCCAATAACACCTCATATTACATGTAAATTCTGTTTATATGTCAATATAAATCTTACATGTAAATCCTGTTGATTTGCCATGTGACCTCAGTCTTAGATGTAAATCATGTTATATGCCAATAATACCCCAATCTTACCTGTAAGTCCTGTTTATTTGCCAATAACAATAAAGGCACACTTGATAAACTCTCATTTACAATCATTTTATCTGAAAAACACAAATATTGATTTACACGTTTAATTATTACACCTTCGGCGTCTCATCCAATATGACTTTCACCACAACATGTACTCGGACAATAAAAACCAGTTTTGCACATACACCGTTAAATAACCTTTTTATTATATACCTACATTTACAGAGGGAAATAAAACAATTAAACAAATACAAATTTTTCAATCTCTTCTTGTTCCAACATTTTGTTGTTGTTTTAACGCTTGTTGTTGTTTTAAAGGTGGTACATCAGGATTTTTCTAGAAACATCTTAAATTATAAAATTGTTCCAGTTCATGATAAAACACTTATATCAATCAAAATATGATGTAAGAACCATTTTGTTAAGGTCTAAACTTTGAAAACACCATATCGTAGGACGGAATCGGACGTAAAATGCTGAAATCAACCCTGGTGCGTCACCTAGGATAGCACGTATTACTGTGCAGAATGAATTTCTTTGCAAATAAGGGATAATTTTTAGGCTCATTTATTATGTTTTGATCATGTAGAATAGAAAATATTAATATTTGTCGATTTTAAGTCTGACACCTAGACCGGCCCAGACCCCATAAAAAGCCTGATTTACGCCCTTTAATTCATATGCAACTTCTCGGATTCACGGAACTCATTCGGAATTTTCTGTCGATATTCGGTTTTTATCGTTGAAATTTCTACTGATATTTTTTAAAAATCCATCATCTTGTTTTGGACCGTTCAATATGAAAAAACTGTTTCATGGTCAAACACAAAAGTGTCTTTACCTGAATCCAATGTACAGTTATTTGATGATTTAATAAACACCATTCAGGTGTCAGGTGTCTATGTATGGGGTTTAGGGGCGCTTTTAACTATCTTTCAGTCATATCATGACGTGCCTACTTGTAGAGAGCTTTATGCTGAACTTCATAATGCTGCTACACTGGTATACCACACCGTAAACACATGACATGATGTCAGCAACATGTCTCACTGGCATATACAGTGTATTCCTCAATAAATACCTGTCTGATATTATCTGTTTACCACATAACTTACGGTGTTGGAGTGGACTAACACCATTCTATATTTTCGATATACCACTAGTTAGAATAAGCCTAGTATGCACTGTCAAAAAAATTTGATAATGACTATGATCCAATTTCCACAGTTCATATCGGTTTCATGTGTTAAAGCGACAGGCAAAATGCAATAAAAGTCAATATGTGAGTTATGTGGTAAATAGAATCTAACTCTCGTTCTCATGTAAGTTACTCTATATATAAAATCCAATAAACATTACTTTTATATATGATTTAATACAAATACATGTTTTATTTAGAAAATATATATATATTTGAAAAAATATGATAAAAAAAGCAGCTAATAATTACCAAATGCTTCCTTTGATTCGTCGATCCTCTCCTTGTCAGATGAGTCCACAATGTATATAACAGCATGAGACTCAGCATAGTACTGTAATAAACACCAACACAAACATAAACCACTACACATTGGGATGAGTCAACGATGTATATAACAGCATGAGACTCAGCATAGTACTGTAATAAACACCAACACAAACATAAACCACTACACGTTGGGATGAGTCCACGATGTATATAACAGCATGAGACTCAGCATAGTACTGTAATAAACACCAACACAAACATAAACCATTACATGCTGGGATGAGTCCACGATGTATATAACAGCATGAGACTCAGCATAGTACTGTAATAAACACCAACACAAACATAAACCGTTACACGTTGGGATAAGTCCACGATGTATATAACTGCATGAGACTCAGCATAGTATGGAATAAACACAAACATAAACCATTTCACGCTGGGATGAGTCTAGGATGTATATAACAGCATGAGACTCAGCATAGTACTGGAATAAACACCAACACAAACATAAACCGTTGCACGTTGGGATAAGTCCACGATGTATATAACAGCATGAGACTCAGCATAGTACTGTAATAAACACCAACATAAATCATTACACGTTGGATGAGTCCATGATGTATTAACAGCATGAGACTCAGCATAGAACTGTAATAAACACCAACACAAACATAAACCATTACACGTTGGGATGAGTCCACAATGTATATAACAGCATGAGACTCAGCATAGTACTGTAATAAACACCAACACAAACATAAACCACTACACGTTGGGATGATGTATACAACAGCATGAGACTCAGCATAGTACTGTAATAAACACCAACACAAACATAAACCATTACACGCTGGGATGAGTCCACGATGTATATAACAGCATGAGACTCAGCATAGTACTGTAATAAACACCAACACAAACATAAACCACTACACGTTGGGATGATGTATACAACAGCATGAGACTCAGCATAGTACTGTAATAAACACCAACACAAACATAAACCACTACACGTTGGGATGATGTATACAACAGCATGAGACTCAGCAAAGTACTGTAATAATCACCAACACAAACATAAACCACTACACGTTGGGATGATGTATACAACAGCATGAGACTCAGCATAGTATGGAATAAACACAAACATAAACCATTACACGTTGGGATGAGTCAACAATGTATATAACAGCATGAGACTCAGCATAGAACTGTAATAAACACCAACACAAACATAAACCATTACACGTTGGGATGAGTCCACAATGTATATAACAGCATGAGACTCAGCATAGTACTGTAATAAACACCAACACAAACATAAACCACTACACGTTGGGATGATGTATACAACAGCATGAGACTCAGCATAGTACTGTAATAAACACCAACACAAACATAAACCATTACACGCTGGGATGAGTCCACGATGTATATAACAGCATGAGACTCAGCATAGTACTGTAATAAACACCAACACAAACATAAACCACTACACGTTGGGATGATGTATACAACAGCATGAGACTCAGCATAGTACTGTAATAAACACCAACACAAACATAAACCACTACACGTTGGGATGATGTATACAACAGCATGAGACTCAGCAAAGTACTGTAATAAACACCAACACAAACATAAACCACTACACGTTGGGATGATGTATACAACAGCATGAGACTCAGCATAGTATGGAATAAACACAAACATAAACCATTACACGTTGGGATGAGTCCACAATGTATATAACAGCATGAGACTCAGCATAGAACTGTAATAAACACCAACACAAACATAAACCATTACACGTTGGGATGAGTCCACAATGTATACAACAGCATGAGACTCAGCATAGTACTGTAATAAACACCAACACAAACATAAACCACTCACGTTGGGATGATGTATACAACAGCATGAGACTCAGCATAGTACTGTAATAAACACCAACACAAACATAAACCATTACACGCTGGGATGAGTCCACGATGTATATAACAGCATGAGACTCAGCATAGTACTGTAATAAACACCAACACAAACATAAACCACTACACGTTGGGATGATGTATACAACAGCATGAGACTCAGCATAGTACTGTAATAAACACCAACACAAACATAAACCACTACACGTTGGGATGATGTATACAACAGCATGAGACTCAGCAAAGTACTGTAATAAACACCAACACAAACATAAACCACTACACGTTGGGATGATGTATACAACAGCATGAGACTCAGCATAGTATGGAATAAACACAAACATAAACCATTACACGTTGGGATGAGTCCACAATGTATATAACAGCATGAGACTCAGCATAGTACTGTAATAAACACCAACACAAACATAAACTATTACACGTTGGGATGAGTCCACAATGTATTAACAGCATGAGACTCAGCATAGTACTGTAATAAACACCAACACAAACTGTTTGAACATAAACCATTACACGTTGGGATGAGTCCACAATGTATATAACAGCATGAGACTCAGCATAGTACTGTAATAAACACCAACACAAACTGTTTGAAACATAAACCATTACACGTTGGGATGAGTCCACAATGTATATAACAGCATGAGAATCAGCATAGTACTGTAATAAACACCAACATAAACCATTACACGTTGGATGAGTCCACGATGTATTAACAGCATGAGACTCAGCATAGTACTGTAATAAACACCAACATAAACCATTACACGCTGGGATGAGTCCACAATGTATATAACAGCATGAGACTCAGCATAGTACTGTAATAAACACCAACACAAACATAAACCATTACACGTTCGGATGAGTCCACAATGTATATAACAGCATGAGACTCAGCATAGTACTGTAATAAACACCAACACAAACATAAACCACTACACGTTCGGATGAGTCCACAATGTATATAACAGCATGAGACTCAGCATAGTACTGTAATAAACACCAACATAAACCATTACATGTTGGATGAGTCCATGATGTATTAACAGCATGAGACTCAGCATAGTACTGTAATAAACACCAACACAAACATAAACCATTACACGTTGGGATGAGTCCACAATGTATATAACAGCATGAGACTCAGCATAGTACTGTAATAAACACCACCACAAACATAAACCACTACACGTTGGGATGATGTATACAACAGCATGAGACTCAGCATAGTACTGTAATAAACACCAACACAAACATAAACCATTACACGCTGGGATGAGTCCACGATGTATATAACAGCATGAGACTCAGCATAGTACTGGAATAAACACCAACACAAACATAATCCGTTACAAGTTGGGATGAGTCCACGATGTATATAACTGCACGAGACTCAGCATAGTACTATAATAAACACCAACACAAACATAAACCACTACACGTTGGGACGAGTCCACAATGTATATAACAGCATGAGACTCAGCATAGTACTGTAATAAACACCAACACAAACATAAACCACTACACGTTGGGATGATGTATACAACAGCATGAGACTCAGCATAGTACTGTAATAAACACCAACACAAACATAAACCATTACATGTTGGATGAGTCCATAATGTATTAACAGCATGTGACTCAGCATAGTACTGTAATAAACACCAACACAAACATAAACCATTACACACTGAAACATCTTTTATATTTTAAAAAGCATTTTCAGTACATAATATTAATAATATATTTTCAGGGGCGTAGCTGGGTGAATTTAAACTGTACGCCCGATGTGGTTCAAAGTAGCAACCGCCCCTTGGTCAAGGAGGCTCTTGACGATCGTAAGTTAGATTTCAGGATTTAGCTTAGCTTAAATGTATGTATAATTCAAGCGGAAGAAAGCGCACATGTAAAGTCAATTCAAATAGTAATTATACATGTATTTATATTTTTTTTATAACAAATTAAGATCGGGAAAATAAGGGCGCAATCATGAATGACTGTGCTGGAAATATTTTACCCCTAACCTCCTACCCCACTTCGGATTTTATTGCATATTTGGACAATTTATTTTATTATATATTTCTAGCAAACTGTACGCCAAGGGCGTACGGGCATATGCCTGGCTAGATGCCTGATTTTCAAACATGATTGTAGATTCTCATAAAAGCAGTAAACTTATATATAATATTTCCTATAGAACATGGCTAAAAACCATCCTTCCTTGATCTACCTAAACTAATACACAATGTAATACCAGCCATGTGTATTGATGAAAAATGTGAAGTTCTAATGTTCACATCCTTTTCTGTAAACCGGGCTTTCCTTCATAGCTGGTAGGTGATTTACCCTCCAAATTTGGTTAGCTGACCGGCTTCTTTTACCAGCCCCAAAGACAACAACAAAAGGAAGAACTATAAATTATGCTCCTATTTGTAATCCAGTATTTTGAACAGAAATATGTTGTTTACAGATCAGAACATCTATTTACATCATAAACAGATTAAAGTACTGAAAATGTCTAACATAATTTGTTTCCCAAAGACTAAAACTGGCGATAAAATATTACATTTTACTAAAATATTCATGGGCTGAATGATTGTGTAAGACAATCAATAATACAATATGGTATAGGATGTACCTTATCCCACAAGGACTGCAGTTCTTCTTGACCTCCAAGATCCCAGAAGTTCAATCTCACATTGCCAAGGTCAATTTTACCAACTGTAAACACAATTATCAATTCAGGTTAACACATTTAAAAAAAATGATCCACCTCACACAGGTGACAGTAAAAGATATGATCTGTCTCACAAACTGGGTGCTGAACTAGATATGATACTAAATATGATCCACCTTGCAGATGGTGGTGTAGTATAAGATATAATCCACCTCGCAGACGGTGGTGTAGTTTAAGATACGATCCACCTCACAAAGAGTTTGGTGTATTATAAGATAGGATCCATCTCACAAAGAGGGTGGTGTATTATAAGATTGGATCCACCTCACAAAGAGGGTGGTGTAGTATAAGATATGATCCACTTCACAAAGAGGTTGGTGTATTATAAAATAGGATCCACATCACAAAGAGGGTGGTGTAGTATAAGATATGATCCACCTCTCAAAGAGGGTGGTGTATTATAAAATAGGATCCACCTCACAAAAAGGTTGGTGTAGTATAAGATATGATCCACCTCTCAAAGAGGGTGGTGTATTATAAGATAGGATCCACCTCACATAGAGGGTAGTGTAGTATTAGATATGATCCACCTCACAAAGAAGGTGGTGCAGTATTAGATATGATCCACTTCACAAAGAGGGTGGTGCAGTAACTGTATTAGATATGATCCACCTCACAAAGAGGGTGGTGTATTATAAGATATGATCCACCTGACCACCTCACAAAGAGGGTGGTGCAGTATTAGATATGATCCACCTTACAAAGAGGGAGTGCAATATTTCAGTACCACAGTATCTTAGTCGGGCAAGGTACTGAAAATATGGCATCCTTCGGAGGGGATGTACAGCCATCTGTCCTGTGTGCAGGGATAGCTTTACCCTGTGCACATTAAAGATCACGCTGAACTTCTGTGTTAATTAGTGATACATAACGCCCGTAAACCCTTCTGTGGAAATGAGGCTGCCATGATAATCAAAACTGATTGAGTGCAGTATCAGAAGCAAGAAAATTTATAATCTCTAAATATTAATAACTCCGAAGAAAAAACAACTAACTGTGACGCCGAGTCATGACGTCAATAAAGTGTTGCTGACATTCAGGTAATCAACTGATAATGATAAAACTGTAATAAACAGATAATTTGACGGCTATGTTCGATTATATGGAAATTCTTCACTCGATGCTAGGCATGACGTTGTTTTTTTTCACTCATTCGCATCTGATCATTCGTGAAAAGAACCGCATTCCTACCATCTTGTGAAAGATTTCCCAATAATCGACAGTAGAAGTTAAATAATCTCTATATCCTACTCACTGTTCAGTCCTACTGTAGTGGTGATTTTAGTGAGGCTCATTCCCTGGTAGTTCTTGGTAAACTTCATCTTTGTCTGTTCAAGATATGTCTGTAGGAAAACAAGAGTAGTAATTCTAATAACCAAATAAATGTGGCTTCGAGGCAACTTCTTATTCCATACTGTTGTGGTATAGTGTATATTAATCAACTATTTTAATACCCAAACAAACTCAAATCATGTTATATAAAATAGTCGCTTAAACACCGACCAAGACCTTAAAGGGAGTACATCAGGCTTTTCATGGGGGTTTAGGTGTCCGACTTAAAATTGACAAATATCAATATTTTCTATTCTACATGGCCAAAACATAATAAATGAGCCTAAAAATTATCACTTATTTGCAAAGAAATTCATTCTGCACAGTAATACGTGCTATCCTATGTGACGCACCTGGGTTGATTTCAGCATTTTACATCCGATTCCGTCCCAGCTATATGGTGTTTTCAAAGTTAAGACCTTAACAAAATGGTTCTAACATCACACAAGTGTTTTATCATGAACTGGAACAATTTTATAATTTAAGATGCTTCTAGAAAAATCCTGATGTACCCCCTTTAAACTGAATTACTAGTATATCAGCCTTCCTGCTACTCAGGGATAGGGATTACTAGTATATCAGCCTTCCTGCTACTCAGGGATAGGGATTACTCGTATATCAGCCTTCCTGCTACTCAGGGATAGGGATTACTCGTATATCAGCCTTCCTGCTACTCAGGGATAGGGATTACTAGTATATCAGCCTTCCTGCTACTCAAGGATAGGGATTACTAGTATATCAGCCTTCCTGCTACTCAGGGATAGGGATTACTAGTATATCAGCCTTCCTGCTACTCAGGGATAGGGATTACTAGTATATCAGCCTTCCTGCTACTCAGGGATAGGGATTACTAGTATATCAGCCTTCCTGCTACTCAGGGATAGGGATTACTAGTATATCAGCCTTCTTGCTACTCAGGGATAGGGATTACTAGTATAACAGCCTTCCTGCTACTCAGGGATAGGGATTACTAGTATATCAGCCTTCCTGCTACTCAGGGATAGGGATTACTAGTATATCAGCCTTCCTGCTACTCAGGGATAGGGATTACTAGTATATCAGCCTTCCTGCTACACAGGGATAGGGATTACTAGTATATCAGCCTTCCTGCTACTCAGGGATAGGGATTACTAGTATATCAGCCTTCTTGCTACACAGGGATAGGGATTACTAGTATATCAGCCTTCCTGCTACTCAGGGATAGGGATTACTAGTATATCAGCCTTCCTGCTACTCAGGGATAGGGATTATTCGTATAACAGCCTTCCTGCTACTCAGGGATAAGGATTACTCGTATATCAGCCTTCCTGCTACTCAGGGATAGGGATTACTAGTATATCAGCCTTCCTGCTACTCAGGGATAGGGATTACTAGTATATCAGCCTTCCTGCTACTCAGGGATAGGGATTACTCGTATATCAGCCTTCCTGCTACTCAGGGATAGGGATTACTCGTATATCAGCCTTCCTGCTACTCAGGGATAGGGATTACTAGTATATCAGCCTTCCTGCTACTCAGGGATAGGGATTACTAGTATATCAGCCTTCCTGCTACTCAGGGATAGGGATTACTAGTATATCAGCCTTCCTGCTACTCAGGGATAGGGATTACTAGTATATCAGCCTTCCTGCTACTCAGGGATAGGGATTACTCGTATATCAGCCTTCCTGCTACTCAGGGATAGGGATTACTCGTATATCAGCCTTCCTGCTACTCAGGGATAGGGATTACTAGTATATCAGCCTTCCTGCTACTCAGGGATAGGGATTACTAGTATATCAGCCTTCCTGCTACTCAGGGATAGGGATTACTAGTATATCAGCCTTCCTGCTACTCAGGGATAGGGATTACTAGTATATCAGCCTTCCTGCTACTCAGGGATAGGGATTACTCGTATATCAGCCTTCTTGCTACTCAGGGATAGGGATTACTAGTATATCAGCCTTCCTGCTACTCAGGGATAGGGATTACTCGTATATCAGCCTTCTTGCTACTCAGGGATAGGGATTACTAGTATATCAGCCTTCCTGCTACTCAGGGATAGGGATTACTCGTATATCAGCCTTCTTGCTACTCAGGGATAGGAATTACTAGTATATCAGCCTTCTTGCTACTCAGGGATAGGGATTACTCGTATATCAGCCTTCCTGCTACTCAGGGATAGGGATTACTAGTATATCAGCCTTCCTGCTACTCAGGGATAGGGATTACTCGTATATCAGCCTTCCTGCTACTCAGGGATAGGTATTACTAGTATATCAGCCTTCCTGCTACTCAGGGATAGGGATTACTAGTATATCAGCCTTCCTGCTACTCAGGGATAGGAATTACTCGTATATCAGCCTTCCTGCTACTCAGGGATAGGGATTACTCGTATATCAGCCTTTCTGCTACTCAGGGATAGGGATTACTCGTATATCAGCCTTCCTGCTACTCAGGGATAGGATTACTCGTATATCAGCCTTCCTGCTACTCAGGGATAGGGATTACTAGTATATCAGCCTTCCTGCTACTCAGGGATAGGGATTACTAGTATATCAGCCTTCCTGCTACTCAGGGATAGGGATTACTCGTATATCAGCCTTCCTGCTACTCAGGGATAGGGATTACTAGTATATCAGCCTTCCTGCTACTCAGGGATAGGGATTACTAGTATATCAGCCTTCCTGCTACTCAGGGATAGGGATTACTAGTATATCAGTCTTCCTGCTACTCAGAGATAGGGATTACTAGTATATCAGCCTTCCTGCTACTCAGGGATAGGGATTACTAGTATATCAGCCTTCCTGCTACTCAGGGATAGGGATTACTCGTATATCAGCCTTCCTGCTACTCAGGGATAGGGATTACTAGTATATCAGCCTTCCTGCTACTCAGGGATAGGGATTACTCGTATATCAGCCTTCCTGCTACTCAGGGATAGGGATTACTCGTATATCAGCCTTCCTGCTACTCAGGGATAGGGAGCATTTGAGTCTTTAACACATTCCGTATTATAGAAAATATTATTTATGATCGTTAATCCGACTGTAACTGTAATTTTTATAATGGTACAGACATGTGCAGCTATAGAGCTACTAGTACCATATGTACATCGCATCTAGGGTTGTCAAATAAAATAAGTATAATGAAGCAATATTTTCCGTATTATTTCATTATGCCTGATTTTAGTGCGATTGAATATGCATAAAATAAGTATGAGTAACTTTTCACTAAAAATGGTTTAATTTGTTCCAATATCGCATTGGGCACATTCATAGAAACAAAATTGTAAGAATTCGGCGTTTTAAGGCCGCTGTATTTGACTTAAGGCGAGAGCCATGAACACAAATTGTCAATCATACGTTTTTTTTTCATTTCCAAAACTTTGGGAGAGCTAATCTCAGAAAGTACTGGAGGAATGAATTGTATTACCTTTTGCGGCCGAGAAAAGAGCTCACTTTGTAGGGGTATGTGCGTTTAGTTGATCAATATTTATTAAATATTAAGAAAGTCATGAAGCAAAAACATTCTTGAATCAAGCGTTTTGTTAATCTGTTTTGCCGTGAACCCAGTGAAAAAGTCACGTGGTTTCGCCACCTGTGGAATGTTTATCAATGTAATTATTTTGTATTTTATAAGTTAAGAGATATGGATATTGTCCCTTTAAATAAGTAGAAATTAAGGATATTGTCAACTTACTGTTTTCCCTGCGTTATCAAGACCTAAAATGAGGACATTATATTCATCTTTCTGGAACATGTACTTCCATAGGCCTGACAATAATGTATACATCTGAAATAATACCACATCTATCAAATATGTAAAGGTTTAAAGTTAGTAACACTTATAGTTTTAAAAGAAGAAGAGATCACAAACTTGTCTTTTTAAAATCTATTTTAAGCCATGGTGGCCATCTTGGATTAAGGACTAACCCAGTGTTTTTTTATGTGTTTTGTGAATGCAGCCTGTGTCCATGCCATTGTGAAAAATAGCGGCATTTTTCTAGAAATTGTGAAAATTGTGAAATATTATAACAAAAGAGAAATAAACTTTTTTCACTTTTATTTTCACAGTTTCATATCCCTTGGTTTTAAGTTCTGTTTTTGGTAAATACAGACTAGTTTTGACACAATAAATTGGACCGTTGACAGAGCCTGCCTCGATCGTGAAGTATATATTTCTTCTAGGTAGAGGTAGAACGTAGTTTCAGAAGTGGAATTGAGAGATGTAGCAAACCAAACGAAATATAAGACTAGTATCCTTAATGGTCTGTATTTACCCAAACACAAAAAAAATAAAAAAAATAATGTTTCAGATAGTGAATTTTTTGGATATAATTGTGAAAAAATTCGGCCCAAATTCGGCCAATTAGGTAGCATGTGCAATATTCCAATACAGTTTATGGGAAACATGGATAGTATTTTCAGAGAAGTTGTTTCGAGGTTTTACTGTGTGACCTTTTTTTCTATACGACTGTATAAACAAAGATGACCACTGGAGGTCATTTTGTCCAATGGCCATGATGGAGGTCATGTTTGGCATAGAATCACGACCAATTTTATTTTAGTCCAGCAACATTTCATACCAGTAATTGTGGTTAAGGTTTCAAATTAATACCACTTAGATTTAAGCAGGGAAGAGATCACAATCTTGAAGAGATCACAATCTTGTCTGTTTTAAATCTATATTAATTTGACGGTAGCCATGGCGGTAATCTTGGATTTCTGACAGACCGATATTTTATCAAAGAAATATTTATTACAATGATTGATAAATAAAAAAATAATCACAAAACAACCAGAGCACATAGTTTTACACTGGTGCAGTTCACAGTCCCTTGAACTACAACCACACCACTAATTTTATAATACCTTTAATGAATATTAATGTTATTTGTGCTTTTCAAACAGTACTCTTTCTTTCCGGCAACCATACTGCTTTGGAACAGGCGGGTATGAGCAGCATCAGCCACTTCATCCCTTAAATACAAGCACAGACATAACTGTCATTAGGTCTGCGATACAAGACCTACACTTTTAACCTGTTTATATTTTGTAAATTCTCAGTACAACTATTTTTAACAAATGTAACACCTCACCACTTTTGCATCACATTATTGTTCAGTGAATCATGCAAGACAATGTGCAGCTGCACAATTATTCCAGAAATGGGATGATGCAAGATATATAGATAGATAGAGACCAACTAACTTTGATAGGACATGTCATATCTATAGGAAGTTTCCTGTATGCAGAATAATTGAATTGAATGTTGTTTAACGGCTCATCAACACAGTATAGGTTATTTAGAGCCGCCCAGAGAGAGGAGAAGGATACATAGGAATCCGGGAACCTGCCCTACTCTTATTATGGGTGATTTCAAAAAAAATGAAGCCATTTCTTTAACATCAGAAAAATGTAATACCATAAGTTTTAAAGGCAAAATGTTCATACATAAAGTTTGTTTTTAGGACTGTTATTGATGCTGCAAAGTTGCATTTTAATTGCATTATTTGTTCGAAAGTTATGTTAAAAAACATTGCCAAAAATGTCCCAAGTGTAACACTTTTTGTGTGACATTTTAACTAAAACATGATTTTCAAATTTGAATATAATAAAAAATACCTGCCCTATCTCAATAATTCTTTCTTCTACTAACATTTTGACATTTCGTCTATCATTAACATTATGTCTGGTGAGAAATGTTTAATTTCTATCAAGCATAAATTTAGCAATGGGCTGAACACCCACTATTTCTTTTGCCTGAGAAAAAATGTATATTTTGGAAGTACACACTTGGTATTGCAAAGTGGAGATATTCTTGGTGCGTATCACTGTATTTTAATTAAAAGTAATGTTTTGGCTTTGTAAAATACCTAACATATTTACACATATGGTTGTCTTAAAGTAATAAGAGTGATATATATTTCATGACCCAAGATTGTCCCAAGTGTAACATTTTGTGTTATAATGAACACATATGTATGTATACCATGCATAAATCTTCAATTTGTTTTATTTTTCATAGAAGCATGTCCACAGAAGTTCAGCTGCAATAGATATGATTTAGTAGAGACTCATGTACATTTCTTGTAGGATCATGAGTGATGTCCCAAGTGTAACACATTTTTGGCATGTTTCATTGTCAGGTGTCGGTGTCATAAAATAATCAATAACACAATTTACATTGTCAGTTTAGTTAAGATGTAGGTTACTTTCACATTTAAATACGTTTTCACCATGGAATATAATATAAGGGAGTAAGTAAATATAAAAAATGTTGCAATTACAACATATTATGCAAATTTAATAAGCCACGTTTATTTCCTGGATGATATGATTTAAAATGTTGCATGTTCAAAATTAAATTTGGTGATAACATTATGAGAGAATACCATAATTATGATAACAGTATTAATATTACTTGTATTTTGGTCTTATTTGTTTAAATGCCATAATATGTTACACTTGGGACACAAAAATAGTAATTCATGATATAAACTAATATACCGCTTCATCTTCATACAGCAAAACACTGGGCGGTCCCGTGTATCGGTCTATCCTCCGAGCATGTTAAAGAACCATAGGAATCTATTCAATAATAAGAGTAGGGCACGGTTCCCGGATCCTATGTATCCTTCCCCCTCTCTCTGGGACGGCTCTAAATAACCTATACTGTGTTGATGAGCCGTTAAACAACATTCAATTCAATTCGTCTTCATACGGGTCATGACTTAAAGAGAAGTGCCAAAATTGGTAGTAAAGCTCCCCTTTAATGGGAGAGATTAGCTACATTACCGAGCGAAAATGTGAAAATAATGACGGAAATAAAGTGACAGTCTCCTCAAAATACAGGGTAGGCAAATATAGACAAATATAAAAACTGAAAAAATATCCTACTCTAAAGAAGAAGTGAGAAGAGTCGAAAGCTAAGAAAAAACTTGAAAATCAGGTGTACAGCCAGAAAGTTAAGGACTTACGACAACAAAATCCGAAGTATGATGAAGAAATCAAATATATAGACAGAATCATAAAACAAAAATTGAGAAAAAAGATTGCTGAACAAAAAAGCAAAGAGAATGCAGAACAAAAAGGCAAAGAAAATCAAGATGTACATCAAGAACCCTGCAATAAATTACGGAAAACACCTGCAAAAGACCGAAAGGCTGGAACGATACGAAAGCGTGAACAACGTGTACAAGAATCAATGCCCAAAGAGTCAGAAGCGTGGGTAAAAGCCGTCAATATTATGATAAGAAATGCTACACCCAAGAGAACATAAAGAATCTGAATCCCATGAAAGTGTGAAAAAGCAGCTCACTTTTACAGAAATGTCTGATTTGGAAATCAAACAAAAGCCATTCCTCACAGACAACTCTAGAGTTATGCCAAATAAGAAGGACACAATACAGATAAATGGGACACCTGTAGCAGGGTTCGACACTAACATTTTTTGTCTGGGATCCGACTGGAATCCTTACTTTGTACATCTGGGTGCCCACTTCAACATTAGGGCCCCACATAAAACAAAGAGCATTTTTGTCTGGCCTAATAAGCGCCTAGCGAGAGAGATTAATATTAGGGATCCTCGATAATAGAGGTAGAACGAAAGACAAACTGAATTACCTTTTCGGACAATTTTTGTTCTCGAATTTTGGGGGATTTTCAATTAAATAATCTGTAAAGTGTGTTCTGAATAAGAACCTGACGGCAAAATCAGGGTATCCAGTGGAATCCCCAGCTTCTAGAAGCAGGGATCCCACCTGAAAATCTGGGATCCTGGGACACTGTTTGTGTCGAAACCTGTGTAGCAAAGCGTCATCTGTTGAGTTCAAAGCTTGAGCTCTATAAAAAGTTCATAAAATTGTATCCAAACTATGATCGAAAATCTGTCACCTTTTGGAAAATGGTACCAAAGAATTTTCGAAACTTGAACCTTGCATGCAGAAGAGTTTGCATTTGCAGCAAAGATTACAACTTAGATCCAAAAAGCAGAAACTTTGAACAATATGGCAAAATAGAATCCATGCCTAAAATGAAAGCAACCTCACGCTTGATATCGAACATTATAGTGTGCCCCTTTGATAGACAACCGAACTGCCCCTGTGTTGACCGAAAATGCAGCAGTTGTGGAACAGATTCAGTCAAAACCTTTTACAGACCTCTGATTGAAAAGTGTTTGAGTGAAGAAAAGCTGAAATGTCATCAGTGGGAATCTGTTCCTGAGACTAATACACCAACAAGAACGGTGAATTTCAGAAGACAAATAGATGGATCAGTCACAGAAAACTGCTACGGCTGAAGATCTAGTTAATGATATTGCCGACAATTTGAAGTCTTTTACAGGGCATCTGGTTAGGGCTGACTACCAACACATGACAGAGTTAGAACTGATGTCTGATTTGCCTCAAGACCACTGTATTGCAGTAATGGACTTTTCAGAGAATAGATCACTCCAGCCACAAGACGAAATAGAGTTGGCCCACTGGACCATGAAACAAGTGACACTCCATCCAATATTTATAGTACGGCATGCACCTGATAGCACCACCGACAGGCCCAATCTAATGAAGGGGTGTATTATATCCGACTCTCTTAGCCATAATTCAGATGCAGTCTGTGTGTACACAACCCATTTGATTTCGCACATAAGAAACAATCCTGGGCCAAACGATATAAAAGTAATGACTGACTTATGACTAAATGTAGTTATTGTTCGATACTTTGCATTTTGGGCATATTCCTGTATATTGTCCCAAGTGTAACATTTAAAGAGGTTATGATTTATATTGTTTTATGACTCTTATCAGCTCAATACCTTATATTTTAATAATGTTTTGTTCCTGTGGTGGAAGAACACCATATAAAATGTGTTAAAATCATATTGACAGTTTCGAAGTGTTTATTTTAAGGTTACTGTTCAATCGTTTTAATGTTACTGTTAAATTGTTAAAATATTTTCTAAATATTTCTAACCATTATGATGTTACAGTTAGATATCCATGTTGTTTACAACCATTTGTGAACCAAACAGTGTTCCAGTTCATTTGAAATGTATTGAAATATGTATACTTTAAAATAAGACATTTGAATGATTATGTTCTGAAGTATGTCCCAAGTGTAACATTTTACCATGTTTACTTAATTAGATTAATATAATGCCAAATATTGTTTTGTGTGTAAATAATGCTTTGAAATATCCTCTACATTTAATCAAAGCCGAGTACACTACTGAAATTTATATTGAATGTATAATTATACTCTCTATTTTGTTTCATTCTACTGTCCAACTATATGACATTGGATGCATGTCTTCATTTTTATGCATTTTATGAAATCTGATAGAAATTTGTGCTTTAAACAGAACTTTCATCATTTCTGCAGCTAATGGGTACATTTTAAACATTTTAACAATATCTTAAGTTGTAAATTTAATAGAAATAGTAAAAACAATAATATGTCCCAAGTGTAACAAAACTTGTGAGAATTAGCTACTTTTTTACATCATCAATTTGACAACAACGATGTGATCTATAT
This sequence comes from Cyrtodaria siliqua, assembly GCA_037043455.1. Taxonomy (NCBI): domain Eukaryota; kingdom Metazoa; phylum Mollusca; class Bivalvia; order Adapedonta; family Hiatellidae; genus Cyrtodaria; species Cyrtodaria siliqua. Next base: position 202,360 of record JAWPHD010002499.1, on the reverse strand, counting down.
ATATGAAATTTGGAACATTTCTCAGAATAGCTCTATATTTTGTAAAAGTAGTATTTTTATCTCTTTTTGTGATCATTTTCAAAAATTATAAAAACTTTTTGAGGTGTTTACACAAAAGTTACGCTAAGAAAAATGTGGAAAATGTGAAAAAAATTTTTTTTTGAAGATAAATAAAGTATTTTGATATCAGACATTACTTGTATATATGTAGTACATCAGATTATAAACTAATAACAGTTTAATTAATGTTGTTTTCCTTTTTATGTATAGTTACAAATATTCACCCAGTTTAACAAAAAGTTCATTGAAATAAAATAAAATGTAATTTTTTTTAAATGTTTATAATCTATTTATTTCTCATTAATCTTTTCTGAAAATTGAATGTCTCTTGCTTAAAATGTGATAGTAATTGATAGCAATATTCCATATTTAAATTTGACCCCCTGTGTCACACATTGGCTTCATTTTTTTTGAAATCACCCTTATCGAATATATTCCTATGGTGCTTTAACGTGCTCGGAGGATAGACCGATACACGTGACCGTCCGGTTTACGTCCCCATCCGACGGACGGGGCTAAGGGAAAGTGTGTCGGACGGGGCTAAGGGAAAGTGTCTTGCCCAAGAACACACCGGCGTAACTCAGTGGCACCACGGAGGATTGAACCCGGGACCTCCGGTTACAAATCCGCCGCAATGCAATGACTAACGCAATGCAATGACTAACTGTACCCTAGCCTAATAAATTCCCTAGCTATAATATATTTCACTAACACTGACTGTATTTATATATGTTGTAATATACTATGTAAATTTGGTTTTAACTTTATATATGTATTTTGTTTGTTTTGCCTTTAATCTTGTAATAGATATAATACCAGGGAGTACGTTATATGACGTACTCCCTGATAATACTAATAGCACAATAAAATTTATTCTATTCTATTCTATTTATTCCTATCTGTTTATTAATATATGTCTGTGATTTGGTGGTTTTCTGAAAGCAAATACATTGTTATTTCACATTACTGTAGAAAATTAAAATATAACACAATACCTTTATCTCATATAACTATTGATAGTTTAAAATAATGATTTAATCAAGAAAAACAGATTGTGTACGTTCGTGACGTTGCGTTTGTTTTTATTTCATGGGCGCTGACATCTTGAAAACGTCCGGATGTAAAAACATGAGTTGTTTCCCTTATATAAGTTTTTGTACTTAATCTATGTCGACCACTATTGCATATTTTCCACATAATGCCCCCAACCCCACTAACTCTGTTGATTATATATACGTCCATGGTTTGATATATATATATATTATGATTTTAGTATTGCTTTAAACATACCCCGCAATACGTATGTAAACCCAGAGACCTAAGCAATAGTTTATCATGAACGTTCATAGATTTTGTTTTATGGTAACACAGGGAACTAGTCAAAACTTGTACTTTTTATTTTATATTCTACTGTATCTCAAATATTCTCACGTGTTTTTGATGAGAATACACTTAAAGGGACTGGGGCCTATCTAGAAGCATGTTGGGTGTCGATCTAAATATGAATATAAACATCATACTGTGTTTCAGATTCATATTCAATTTCAACGTGCATATATTTATGGCCTACAAAACATTAGTCCCACCGCTGCTCGAGTACTGCTCCAGCGTCTGGTCACCCCACAACGAATGATCGAAGCTGTCCAACGCAGGGAAGCTCGCTGGCAAAACATGACTATGGACAGATTTTAAGCGTCACAGAGATGCTCCACTCCTTGAAATGGAGAAGACTTGACTAGCAACGTATAGATAGTAGGCTCTCCCTCTGCTACAAGATCACCAACAGTCTTGTAGCTATCCCACTTGAGGACTATATGACAATGACTAACCAACGACCTAAACACCTACACCCACTTCAATTTAGAGTAATAGGCAAGACATCCGACTATTGTAAGTATAGTTCATTGGAATGTCCTTCCCTCAGATATCCCCACCCTTCCCAATATAGAGTCGTTAAACTCTGCATTTGGCATAGTGGAACATGACTCGCCATAAGTAGCCCCAGAGTTGTTTTTATTTTTAATCTTTACTTACTTACTTTTATTCTATTAAAGGGAGTACACTAGGATTTTTCTAGAATTATCTTAAATTATAAAAATGTTCTAATTCGTGATAAAACACTTATATCCATCAAAATATGATGTTCGAACCATATTGTTAAGGTTTAAACTTCGAATACACCATATAGCTAGGACGGAATCGGGCATAAAATGCTGAATTTAACCCTGGTGCGTAACCTAGGATAGCACGTATTACTGTACAGAATGAATTTCCTTGTAACTAAGGGGTCAATTTTAGGATCATTCATTATGTTTAGGCGCTTTAAAATAGAAAATATAATTTTTTCTCAATTTTAAGTCCGACCCCTAGACCCCTTTGAAAAGCCTGATGTACTCCCTTTAACACGTCTACGTCAGATATACGCGCGTCATTCCTAGGTCCCAGCAGGGATTTGGAATTAAAGAAAGAAAGAAAAAAGAAAGAAAGAAAGAAAGAAAGAAAGAAAGAAAGATATATAGATAGATAGATAGATAGATAGATAGATAGATAGATAGATAGATAGATAGATAGATAGATAGATAGATAGATAGATAGATAGATAGATAGATAGATAGATATATAGATAGATAGATAGATAGATAGATAGATAGATAGATAGATAGATAGATAGATAGATAGATAGATAGATAGATAGATAGATAGATAGATAGATAGATAGATAGATAGATAGATAGATAGATAGATAGATAGATAGATAGATAGATAGATAGATAGATAGATAGATAGATAGATATGCACTAATCTAGGACCCATTATCCGAAAGATTAAATAATGTTTCAAGAAATAGTTTGATCTGGAAAACTAGACGTCTCTGCTAATTTGTGTTGTTATAAATCATATAGTAATGCATATGATACGTTAAGGCTCTTATACATTCCTGTATTGTGATAAAAGTACACTTTATTTGAATTATATGGACAACTCTTAGCAATATAATCTGCATTTAAATTAGTATGTATGCAACAAAACGCAGGGAGTCGTCAAGCTTTACAGACCAAACATGTTTGCATTTGCACATTGCATCTGAAACTGAAACATGTTATGAGGGTCATCAAGATTGCGTTGAGTCCATTAAAATATTTAAACTGTGAAAAAGCGAAATGCGAAATTATTAATTTATCATTATGATATGAATCTGATACAACACGCACACTCACATGCACACGCACACGCACACACACATGCGCGCGCGCACACACAACAACAACAACAACAACAACACGCACTATAAAAACTGTTAAACGGGACACATGTCAGTTGTGATTGTTTTAAAAAAATGCATCGTCGCGTTAGTTTTTCTACATAAAATGCACATTTGAAAATCGTTACTAGTAATTGTTTGAATAGTTCACACAAACAATGTTTTTAGACATTACTAATTGTTGATAAATTTGCCCCTAATGAAATAACCCCAGATGCAAAGACAAATTTTCTAGTTTCCTATCTGTGCATTATTAGGGCTGTGGTTTATTAAAGAAAACTCTGAAGACATTTGGAACCTTGTCTTTCTCTTGGTTAACGGAACATGTTTGTAAATCTATGGGGTTGTGGAAGGTGGGGGAGTGGGGTTGGGTGATGGTGGTGGCGTTGCGCAAAACACAACAACACGCTTAACAGTTTGTAACATGTATGGGTTCACTCCCTTTATTATATATAAAGTTTATTCAAAAGCGGGCCCAACCCAAATTTTTGGATTCTCTACATAATCTTAGTTAATATTGACATAACTCCGCTCTCATAATCTCTAATATTAGACGGGTTTCTCTCCCTTTATATGTTAGTGGACCGAAATAGCAGGAGCATGGATACTTATAGCCTTATTTAAAAATGGTTCTCCATTTACTAAAGTTCCGGTTCCGCCATTGAATAATGTAAACTATAATTTGCATAACGATTGATAGATAAGACAAAGGAGTGTACATGTGTCGTATATTTTGAGCTGATATTATACGTATGTGTTATTTCTTTATTACGCAGTCTCAAAATTAGTCTCGCCTTTAGTAGCACGAGCATAATTGTGATGGGCCATTAAATATGCTATGAACACACTGAAATGAATAGTAGAGTGTGTTTTTTTCTTCACAGAAACTCTTGTATAATTCGTGATATGGACCGGCATAGGAATAACTAAGCCTCATTTGTATAATTCATTTTAACTATGATAACATTTTAATAAATATATGTTACGCTATATATGAATGTCGATTGTTGTTTTTTAGGTAGAGACAAACCACCCCATTTTACCTGGGTATGGGGTAGAACCAGTCCCGTATACCTGCCGTCGTCCGAAAGAATCGACACTTTCTCACTGGACAAGTCGAGCTCCCATGGGGATTCGAATCCACAGCGGTGAAACGTTTCTATATGAGACATAATTAATACCATATACGCAAACCGGTTTGCACATACACTCAAACCAGTACACACAATACGCACAACCACACAAACCAGAAATATACACACAAACCAGTAAGCACATACGCACACACACACACACACACACACACACACACACACACACACACACACACCAGTCGTATATACACACAAACCAGTACGCACATATACACAAACCAGTACGCACATACACACACGCACACCAGTCGCATATACACACATACCAGTCGCACATACACACAAATCAGTACGCACAAACCAGTACGCACATACACACACACACACCAGTCGCACATACACTCATACCAGACGCACTTCACACAAATCAGTACGCACAAACACACAAACCAGTACGCACATACACACAAGTCAATACGCACATACACACAAACCAGTACGCACATACACACACACACACACACACACACACACACACACCAGTCGCACATACACACATACCAGTCGCAAATCAGTACGCACAAACACACAAAACAGTACGCACATACACACAAGCCAATATGCACATACACACAAACCAGCACGCAAGCACACACACACACACACACACACACACACACACACACACACACCAGTCGCACATACACACATACCAGTCGCACATACACACAAATCAGTACGCACAAACCAGTACGCACATACACACACACAACAGTCGCACATACACACATACCAGACGCACATACACACAAATCAGTACGCAGAAACACACAAACCAGTACGCACATCCACACACACCAGTACGCACATACACGCAAATCAATACGCACAAACACACAAACCAGTAGGATACACACAAACCAGCACACACACACACACACACACACACACACACACACACACACACACACACACACACCAGTATGCACATACACGCAAACCACGCACATACACACACAACCCAGTACGCACATACACACAAACCAATACGCACACACACACACACCAGTCGCACAAACACACAAACCAGTCTCACATACACACAAATCAGTACGCACAAACACACAAACCAGTACGCACATACACACACAAACCAGTACGCACATACACACACAAACCAGTACACACATACACACAATTCAGTATGCACATACACACACACACATGCCTCGGTCGCACATTGCTGAGTCATATGCCAATGTTTGAACGGAGAGGACATGCCCAGGACATGATTTGTCATTGTTCGACTAATCGTTTGATTTAATTACGCCGTAAATGAGTTACATTTTCGCATTAATATTAAAGGAATGTAATAATTTAAGTATCTTATATAGACACGTTTAATTAATATCCCGTATATCATGTGTCGCGTCGAAAATGCTGTAAGCAAAACAAACAAACACATGAAACGTTTTTGTTGAGGGAAACATAAAAAATACGTTTCAGATATAAAAGTCGTTTGTCTGTTATAATAATAGTAGAATTAAAGTAAAGTTTATGTTGTAGAATTTCATTTTTAAAACTACTTTGTCAACGTCGTTATTACAAATGTGCGTTCAGATCTGGTGTAGATTTTGTCGGAATTAGTAATTTTAGTGCAATAATTATCGAACACGTGCAGCAGCAGCAGCAGCAGCAGCAGCAGCAGCAGCAGCAGCAGCAGCAGCATCAGAAACAGCAGCCGTAGCCGTACCGTAGCAGTAGTATCAGCAGTAGCAATAATAGTAGCAGCCGTAGCAGCAGTATCAGCAGCAGCAGCAGTATCATCATCATCAGCAGCAGCAGCAGTAGCAGTAGTAGTAGTGAATCCTTAGTCATGTTTAAACATAATTGCTTCAGAAAAAATATTGGGAAAAGTGTGTGAAAGGAAAAAGAACGAGAAACGCAAGTTTTAATAGAAACCAATTAAGGCAGCTGGAAGGGTTAATATAAACTATGTGAATACATGAATATTAAAGGATAATATATATATTATATATTATAGAAGGAATAAATAAAATTAATGAATACAAGAGAACAACATTTTTCATCTCTTAAAAGTCGACATTAATTAGGCGAGTTAACACCTGGGACCGGGGTCGTTGTCGTGTCGTGCCCAGGTGATCATTGTCATTATGTCGTCATATCCCTCAATGCCACAGGTGTTTCTTCTGAGAAAGCGAAATATATAATTTAAACGATTACTTGAACAGTGTTTTATCGTTTAGCGTCCATTAAAATGAAGTATTTTTTCTGTAAATCGGTCGAGTGCGTTAGTAAATTGTAAACAGGTTTATTTTGTAATAATACATTCAAAGATTGCATGCAGTTACTTATTGTCAAACCGAACATTAACGTCAATACTAACTAAAATGGTAAATCAATTATTGTTGAATGGTTTGTAAACATGCTCGACCATTCCTTTTGGCAAAAATGTAGTTCTACCAATTTAGACAGGCCCTATGTTTAATTTTGGAACGTACATTGATACTTACTCTAGATAGTGATTGGGGTAGATCTTTTAAAATAATTAAATTTCTACGCCAGTTGACCTAACATGTCGACTCTTTCGGATGGCGGGGGTAAACAGTACTGGTTCTACCCGGGAATAAGTGAGTGGTCTGCCTCCAACCCTAAAAATCGACGTCATACATATCCTAAAATGTGTCTGAAAGGTGGATAGCCGTAGTACTCCTTCAAATATAATCAAACACGTGTTATTATTTTCAGAGACACATAGGCGTAGGAGCCAATGTTCAGAGTGGTGGGTCCAGATATGCTTTGGCCCCAACCCCCACTCGAATAACTTTTTTTTATATTTCAATATTTTATTTCTTTTAATACATATATGCAAAAACAATATAAGGTTTATGACAATACAAAAGTTACATATACATGAATGTAGTCATTCAATAGCACAGAACAGTTATATTAAAGTGTCGTTTTACATTCATGTATTCCAAGAAATAAGTTACATTCAGCGGCAGAGACTAGAAAGTAGCAAAAATTTAGAAAAGAAAAAGAAAAAAAGCGAGACATATGGAGAGAGAGAGGGAGCGAGAATTTGTTACCATACTGTTCAATTTTCTGTGTTTAAACGTAAAACTTCCCACTTTTTTTTAATGATATTCGAACTGGCTATAATACGCTCTATATGTTCAACTTTTTGTATGTATGAGATGAAAGATGTTAAACTAGGAATAACTCCAATAGCTTGAGGAAAAAATTGTTTGCGTTAAGAAAAGTGCTTTTCCCCCCTGTATAATGGTGTATGTTTTGGTGTAAAAAGGTCAAAAAGAATACAAGTCAGTCATCTTGGACCGTTATTACATCAACGACAAGCAGCACGATTCATTACATTACTGGCGACGTCCAATCTCGAGATGAAGAATACGTTTCCAGTATGGTACAGCAACTCGGCCTTCTACGCCTTCAATGTGGACGCAAGATGAATAAACTGTAACGTGATCGAGGAGCTCTGCCTTTCCATGCCATTTTGACACCAGTCCTAGTTAAACGAAACATAAAACCTCGCGGTACGTCGGTGGTTCTACCCATGTGCCCCCCGTAAACGAAAATTGCCAGAAGATGCACCTGGGGGTATTCCTCCACCAGTGGAAGCTGAAAAGTCGCCATATGATCTTTTCTGTTGGTGCGACTATAAAATCCAATTCAATTCTGATGCCTTACCGACAATACAATTATCGCACTTAGTAGCTGGTTCGATCCGTATACTCAGTACTGTTGTCAGCTTGCCTTGTCCACCACATGTCGGAACCAATACAACAGTTGCTGAGTATAAAAATGATATCAATGAATCGAAGAGACAACCCGCCAACGAACAAATCAATCTTCTCGACTTAATAAAAAATAAAATGTGTTCACCTAAAATAATTATAAAGGACGTTTTGTCAGTAGTCAACCGTCAGAACCATGTGAAGCCAGGCAAACACGTCAACAGATGCAGCAACGCAACGCGACACGAGTCAGATGTGAGAGTGTTGCCTTTGATCACCAAAGAACAATTTAGTAATGTTTTCCCCCTCACAATATCATGTTTAAAGCGAAGAACATGTGGGAGCGGGCCAGGAAGAATACGAAAGTATAACCTCGCCTCAGCTGAACGTATTCACGGGTGCAAAACTAAAATCTAACATTTGTTCCCATTTGTCGTATATACACAGGTGTCCAGCCTACACTCGCACATAACAATAGCTGACAGTAATACTCGTTCTTTATTTGCCCACCTGCAAACCTATAATCGAATCCACCCAGACTGTATGGCGCCGAGAGACTTACATACCTTATGTGTACACAATATACGTACATAAAATGTACAAATATTGTTAACCGCATTGATCAGCTGTTGCTATTATTAAGGATTTTGTCAATCGTCATCGGGATATAAAATGTAATCTCCATAAATCTACTGTTAACCTCAGAGTAGACTTGCAAGGTGTAATAGACACGAACGGACTGTATTTACAAACCCTGTAGTGTGGGTGACTTGAAAAGTCTAATGAACGAGTAATCAACTCATCATCATCAGTTCGACGAGGCATGTTCATTTCCATGTGGATGGGGGTTGTGGTGACGAGTTCCCCCTCCCCTTTTCGAACAATCGCTATTGTTGCGACTGATTTGAATTGTTTGTATTCGTTCGGTTGAAAGGGATACTCATGCTTTTCCGCGCAATAGTTGATAACGTATTCGTACGAGTCCTATGAGTAAGGTGGTGTTGTTTAAAAAGATAACCTTTAGTGAATGTGTTTTTCACAAATCGATGAAACTGCTCATTTCAAAGAAATAATAAACCTCCCATGAAGAAAATGGACTGCATCTTTTTAATCTTGAATTTTCAGTTATTCTACAAAATTAGATATCTGCCAACAAAAGCATATCAAACTGCCTCGACGTCTGGGGCATGGGTCCCTTTAACAACGGGTACCCTTAACAACATTTTACAATGTCCGTACAGACTGGGACCCTATGGGGGTCTACTTAAATTCTGTAAAGGACCGTAACGCTTGCTTGTCATCGATCTTGTCAACGCTTTATTCTCTCATGTTGGATTGACTGCGCATAGACAAAGTCAATGAGTACTGTACTGATGGATTTTTCTAGGCTTTTGTTATATATTCATATATACATGATTAACGCTGCGTTATATTTTAGTGTGTAGTTTGTAAGCGAATAGCCTGGCGAGGATTACTTTCTTTACGGTGTCTCTTTTTTCTTGGATTAAGATAGGGTAAGAGTGAGGTATGGTGCACCCTACACCTGGTTTAATGCCATCCTCCAACATCCCGCCCCCACACCCACACCCACACCCACACACAGCGGCCTTTTTGCCACTGACAGTTCCAAGGCGCCGGTTACACACCTATTTCAACCATTTTATTTTCGTGATGTCTCAATCGTATAATGGTGATGATTTTGTGGGTAAAGTTGCGTAAAAAAGAAAAGTAATTGTCTATATATCCTTTGTTTAACCTTTTAGGAACATGCAGAATTATTTTACCCTAATGCCAGAAATACAAAATATTAGGTGGGCATTTTGTCTACGTATTTGATCGGTTTTGTTTCCAGTATTCACTCCTTCTTACTTTTGCTGTTAAGTTTCAAGCTAATCGCTCTGGAAAAGTCACATTGTTCTAAATGCTACATTGTTTGATGGCATTTGTACGCCAGTATAGTCATTCAGCTACCGAAGGCAGCTGATCCTTATATGGTTTATATGTTTGTCTATGGTTAACAGACTGTGAATCATATAGTCGACGATAAGCATGTATTACAACTTCAATTCCTAGTGAACTGGTCTAAAAAAACTTGAATGGTATAAACACATATTTTGTAATGTTGAAAGGTTACCATTTCACTTGCTGAAATGACGTTTTCGTAAACCAGTCTACTGAAATGTAGTATGTAGTCATTAGTATTATACGAAATATTCACTAACCTCTGCAGTTGATTGAGGCGTCGTGTTAGTGCCGGGGAAAGCCTGCTGATTTCCTTTTATGTTTTTTTGTTTTTAATTTTCATAATCATGGTTTTCATTATTGCTAATGGTAAGGTGGCAACAGTTCCTTTATATTTTCCACGTTGACAACGTAATCTTATAATTACACATGGTAACAGTGAACAGTTTATATGTGTTGTAATGCACACGCTAACGCACAGGTATCCCTTACATGTGAACACCTATAATTATGAGCTGATGTGTACTTCTAGCACGTCGTGTTACAAGGGTGAATTGTAATCAGTATGGAAGGCATGTCAAGGTATTTGAACAGAAAGAAGCGAGGTCGCCCACAATTATTCAAAATCCTTGGCAGGAAGAAATCAGAAAGAATGTAAGAATTTATTTTTTTAACACCCGTGACTTCATCTAGTAATATGTTAACTTTTTGTCTCTCGGCAGCTATTTTGCGCTTGCGTAAAACCTTGCTTGTGTTCTTATACATTCTATCCATAATGTATGAGAAGTATGCATGCTATATACTTTCGGACTGTAATTTCTTTGACACAGTTCATTTTCTTTTCATTTCAGGAGATATGCGTGACTTGATGCTTTATATTTTATTTGTATGTGTATAAATTTAATTACGCTTTACTGGTCTAAAAGATCCAAATTATAAAATTCTCAAGAATTTAGAATTTGTGTCAGACTATTTTGAATATATACACATCAACAACAAAACCTTTGTGTACACAGGTCTCGGAAACCAAGTTTAATTCAATGCCAGTTACAATGTAACTAACAATGGAACTAATAAAACCCACCAAGAACATCCTAATATTATGTTGTAAAGTGTTTGTTACTATTCTCTTTCATAAATTCAGATGGAACCCAGTTGCGTAAGGACTTCGATAATGGGAAAGCCAAAATCCAAAATGTCCAGCTAAAAAGACATAGTTACCAGCTGGCAATTGCATGCTAGGAGAGCTCATCTTCAAGGAACCTTAAAAAATGCAAAGAAAAGGCATGTTGATGATAAAGCAACGCCAAATGAATACCTGAAAAATACTAGCTGAAAATAGTTAGTTATCAATTTGCAAAAGGAAGGAATGTTGCTTATATAATAGCAAATTGGAAAGGACTTCCTAAAAAGATGAAGGTCCAAATAACTAAAGGAAGTGCTCTAATTTAAAAGACTAGTTGAACAATCGTATTCCCAATTGCAAAGAATATTGCTGGATTTCGGGTTGCCAATATTGCAAACATCCAATCTAGTGAACACACCGACAGTGGGTGGCGTATTGCAGCTAGTCTAGTATTGAAATCCATCAAAACCACTAGATGAACCGTACTTGTCAAAATTGATACGCATTATTACCTCTTGAATGGAGCCGTTTATTGACAGTAATTTGAGAAATTAAATGTGGTCTAAACAGTTATTGTGGAAAAGCAAAGACAAATTAACTGTTCATTTGCAGTTCTAAACACGCCAGATATGTTGACACCAATATACAATTATGTATTATGCAACACGTTTACGAAACTTTAATTTTACTTAATGGTATACAAATCATGGCATTAATTAATGGCCTTTCTTAATAACATATGTCAATATACCATATGTTGTCCATTGAACAGTAAATGAATTTGAAATGCCATTATTTTATTTATTTGTTTTTAATATTGAACTAAATTATTTAGTTTAGTAAACACCTAATTTAGTTCATGCTGTATTAAGTATCTTAGTAAGAATTCCGTGTAAAGTTCTACTACGATTGAATTAAATATTTATGTAATTATTTCACCAGTTTATCATTATTGAAGATAATAGTGTTTATTTATATTATTGTGCTGTTTTGTTTGTGAGTGTGTTTGTTTTTTAAGAAATATGTTAATACGTAGTACATTTTTTTAGCTTCCGGAAAAACAAGCGATATTGAAGAAGCCTAGGGTTTCAATAACATTGATGTGGTTTTATGTGGTATTTTGATATTTTCACCCAAATAAACTTGTCGCCAGAAGTGGGTGTTTCATGTCCATAAAATTGTCAAGGTTTTAAATATTGTTATCAGACTGTTTGAATATATATATTTTGTTAACATTCAGTGTATACTAGCAACCTGATAGTCTGTCGATGTTTTTTGTCCTGAAATATATTACTAAATTACATTGAGTTGTTGGTAATTATTAGGAAATGTTATTTTGTCAAGACATGTTAGTTTATCACCGCTGTAGGCGCATAGTTTTAATAATGCATATGAATATATTAATAAGCTGCCCTATGTGCTCGCCTATGTGCTGGGCTCCAAAACTCGTCCAGCTATAATGTTATAATGTTATAATATATATATATTCATTCTTGATGTGAAACTCTTAAACGACAACGCTACCTTTTGCATTATTGTTGTTCACAGTTGGTTGTTTTAATTTGGCGTAATTCTACATAACAAGTTATTACCAATTTGTCGTAATTCTACAAAACAAGTTATTACCAATTTTATGTATTGCGTCACAGTCAAAAGTTAATTTAACATTATTTCAGAAAACTAGTTTGCAAGAAAATAAACACCTCACTATCCACCGTCAGAGAAAATTTCATAATAAATTTATTTATAAACACATTAAAAGACATGATTTATATAACCAAAGTGACTAGTGTCAAATATAATTCTTTTTTTTTTATTGCCAAAAATCAATGCAAACCATATCAAAGAAGTTTCCCAGCGATTTCTTGTTGAATGTTTCGTAAAATATATGGTCGCTTTATCACTGTCAAACCCTTTAGAGGGATCAGACAGGGAGGCATTACGTTGCTATAACAGTTTCAATGCTCTGCAACGACTGTCAAACAAGTGCGGCGCCAACTTTCTTATTTTTAAACTTTCTTATATATTAAATTCCTCTCATCAAAGGCGCACCAAAACAACCGCATACAAATGATATAAATTGATATCTACCTATAGGCGAGTGTATGTATTAATACTGCAATATCCACGTGTGTTTTTACCTGGTCCCTGTACAGGTGGGTTGTAGACAAGCTGGCGTCTGCTGTCTCACCTACGATAGTAAAGGTAAACACACAGTATCACGGCTCACACGTTCAGCGAAGAGAACGGACCCAACAGGTAACAGTGTGGGCATCAATCACGGCCATAAATACCTTTACATTGATCACTTTTATTGGGTTATTGCGGGTAAATCAGGACACGTCGGAGATAGAGATGGACAGATATGTCGAGAGGTGGAAAGGCGACTATCCATTGATTGTCTATTTGTCTATTTGTGAAGCTACACCTGTAAGGTGTTCACGATCGAGTATTGATGCTAATTTGACAGATTTTAGGGATATTTTATGGAAATAATTGTCATCCCGGTGTGTTTTATATTGAACTGCTTACACCTGTAGTTCGAAGAAAAGCAATTAAAAAAAAAAGGAAGTAAATGTCTGGAACGATTAGCTATTAAAATGGCGTTTTATTTACATCTTGTTTCGACACTGTTGGTAAAGAAATTATAGGCTAACGTAATAAATGAAAAGCTTTACGCTAAGTCTAAAGAAATTGGGATAAAAAATTCCTTTTTTTCTATCAAAGTAATGTACTAAAACAGAATATAAAATAATGCCGAAAACAACAAAGCCATTTAAAAAACCGCACGTTATTACTCGGTATTGCCGGATTCGCAGTTGAACATACTAACAATTACATCACATATTCCTCCTGTGTTTTTTCTGTATTCTTCAGATAGGAAAATATAATTTATGTCTGCGGTTTAACGTCGCTTTTTATTTAGACTTACTATGGCACTAATTATTTAAAGCAAGAGAGAAAATAGAAGCGAAACACATACGCTGGCATAATAATGTTTTTCTGAAGGTCTTCATTGATGGATTTCTCTCCATGGCGTCTATGATTTCAGTTATTTTGTGAAGATTTAAACAGATGGGCAATCGATATGAAATCGCCACTATCCATTTAAATGTCCAATGCAGTCCATTTCATTCAGTATTACCGACTTTTATTTTCAAGATCATGCAGGTGTGCAGGTTCACCAAAGGTTGTTGTTAGTGAACCACATCCACGCATGTCTGTTCTCTAATTAAGTGAAAGTAATATTTCATAACACTGGTCATCCAACCTGGCTTATCTCAGGCCACGTGTTCCCAAAACTTTGATTCGCTAAAGCGGTGATTGCCATTAATTCCCACCAGACAAGATAAAGATATGTTATCTAATCTGTAATCACTTCTAATCGCCCGACACTACTGCCCTCCAGGTTATGTATGAGCCGTCGCAGGTGTGGTGTGTCCACTATCATATGGCGATGGACTTGCCATATCGCCCAACATTATTTGAGTGTTCAACTGGTATACCAGATTTCTATCAAGATATTCAGTTAAACACTATTGTAAATCATACCACTGTGGTCCATCTAGATGAGTATGTGTAATAAATACCTATTATCTGCCTAATATCTTATCTATTTTTCTCTTGATTTCAAGAAAACTGAAGAAATGTATATAAAAAAGTCGGAACTATCCTAATATCGAATCATCCAAAAATAACATCCAGTTCAACTTTTTTCATAAACTAGAAATGGGATCTTTTATACAACTCAATTGTCTGGTGTTTGCGATAATTATTTGTCTAAAGTTATCTCACAGTGGCATGATGTCATTCAAGAAATAAAAGATCACATGTTTACCAGTAAGGTTACACGCATTCCCAACGACGAATACACATATATTAGCAATAAATAATGAATTCTGCAATTACTAATTTACGGTCAAGATGGTGACATATTGGTCAAGAAACTTACAAAAACACCCCACGGCGAAACACAATCAATTAATTCATCTTGTCAGTTTTGTTCATCAAATATTCGAATAATGCCCATGGCACTGACGTCTTCCTGAATAAATGTAAATCTATTTTATTACTAAATATATTATAGTTATACATGTTATATTACAACCTACATTTAACATAGAAATTGACAGAAAAAGTCGATAGCAATGTTTATATTTTCTTACAAACCGCATTCTTTGAAACTTGGGACGCAATAACATGGTAAATCCCATGGAGAAGGCTATGCGCTTCAGCCGCCATTAACGATATAATTAACATAATTAACAAGAATATGGAGAACATTATTTTTAAACGATATCTGCAAAAAAAGTAGCAAGATGTTTTAATTTACCTTTAGAGAAATTAGAATTTCGTTCTTATTTCAATATAAAGGTGGATAATTTTAAAATTTAAAACTTTGGTTCGTAATTTCATTATAATGACAAGGTTAATGTCAATTGTTTTTGCGTTTTTTATCACTCGAAATCCCCTGTACTTGATAATATTATTTTTAAAATGTGAAAAATGTTGTTTTATATAAATGGGAGATAACTCTGATACTTACTTTGAATCACACATAATAAGTGAAAAACAAGAACACCTTCTGACATGCCAAAGTTATCAAATGCTTCACATTATAAAATAAACATTCAGTTTCTTTAAGGTAGATATGCGAACGACCTAAACTTATTTCTTTCAGTATAGGATCAAAACGGAATAATGATGTTCTCATTATGGAGCCCTTCTCCTTTTAGAAGCAGGATCTTTTAGAAGCTGGATACATCGCATGGTTTATGGCATTAACTGCATACAGTTTGTTTGCTTCCTTGAAATTCTGCTACCAGTAGTATCATCTGAAGTAAATTTACAAACACTGTTGAGTGATTTGAATTTAACTGCCGTTTATTAATATTTGTTCATTTATACATATTAGGTACTTGTCACTTTCCTCTCCAATTTCACACACGTCTTTATTCCACGTTTGCTTTGCCATATGTACATTATTTTAGCAGTGCCATGCCTATTTCTCCGTCATCATCCTATCGAACAAATTCAGTGGAGTGCATTCTGGGAGAGTTATCCAATCCTCTTCCTAAAGAGCCCAGTCTCAGTAATTATTTGTAATTATCACGAGTTTGTATGTTTTGTAATGTATTCAGCCGTGGAACTATGTTTGGTGCTAATTACTGATTAAACATTTTTGACTTTTACAGTCTAGTCTCACGATTCTTGTCTATTTGAAGCATCGTCCCACACTTGTGATCTCATCTTTGGATATGCAATGCATGCATCAGTATATGCAGTATGCACGCTCTTGTAATAGTTTTGTACTGGCTTCATCCATCATAATTTTCTTTGTACTTTGCCGTTGCTGGTTTGCCTATAAAACAGAAACATATTTGTAATATTTCACCGATGAAATGGGTCAAAGCTCTCTGCATATTTTCTTGTCGTACATCTATAGCGATTTAAGTAACAGAGATTTTGTTTTTGTTTTATGAATGTATGCATGTAACGTATTGCAACGATTTTGTCCCTGTCGTTTGCACTAAGAGGAATCTCTAAATTATGTAATATTTTCAAGAAGACAAAACAACTGCTTGTCGTGGAATTTTAGATTTGTGTTATGCAGCTGACGTTTTTGGAATCGTTTGTTAACGCAGCATATTATTTATATGACAACAACCTTTCAACTTTAAAACAAGTTTTTTATTTACTCCAACTTTGACATTGAAGGCGATAACAATACAGTATCATATTTAATAATTATGTAATTGTGTTTGCATTTTTCTTATGCAGCCTCGTGTTCTGATTCTCTTTCTCGAAACATAGTTTGAACTTCCATATCTACAGCATCGGACCATTCAATGTTATTAATCTATTCCTCAGATATGCAGTTTGGCTCCGACGTTGAACACTATATTTTCGCATGCGACCTATCAGCTAACACTATATATACCTAATTAGCAGGCACGCACTCCAATACACAATTACATAAAACAATATGTTAAGCCACCTGTTATCAGCTTATATTGATCAAAGAAGGCCGTCTACAAGGTAACCCATCTTCCTGGGGAACATGCTTCCATATTGTTCCGAAACAATACATCAAAGAAAAGCCTTGGACATATCTAAATATTAAGTGACATAATGTTTCTTACTAGTATTTGCTGGTATGCGCACATAATTTTGGCACTGATTTATACCATGTGTAGGCTGTCAGCAACGAGGTTGTCAGTTGACGTTGTAATCTCTTCGGCGATTTGGCAGAAATAAAGTACGCAGATCTTGAGATGAAAGTTGTTCTTGTTTTTTCTGAAGAAAAAGCAAAAGCAAGTGTTGTTGGTTTTATAGTTTGTGTCCTGATTCATTGCCCTGTCCTGTTATCAAGAAACAAAATAAATAACTGCGACATATTTGTTGGTTATTACCGGAGATTTTAATTTAGATATCGTGTTGCGCTCTTGTAAATTTTTTAACCTCTGGACTGTTGTGTGTGTGTATGTGTGTGGTTCTAAGGTTTAACGTCCCCGCCACAAACAAACCCAATAAGACATCTTAAATGGATGGACACAATAGAGTCTGGGCTTTGGACTTTTTTTCGTGCACGGGTTTATCATTATTTCTGATGAGTTTTTGTTTTTGTTATTGATATGTTGTAGGTACATTTACTAACTCTGTGGGCATTTCTTCTCTTCTTCTTCTTTATTTAATTTTTTTAATTTTAATTTTTGCTTTACATTCTGTGGCCGTTGCATGATAAGTGAGTACTATGGTATCATTTAAGAATTCATTTTATATGTACATCTGTCCGTAAGACATTGTTTAAAATTAAACAAAGTTATTGCAAAACTGTTTTATTGTTTATAGACACATACAGAGGATTCATAGTTTATTATGTTTTAAAAATATGTGATCAGAAGATTACGCTGTCCACGACTTCTAATAAATGTTCACAGCTGTCATATCTTCCAGCCTTATTGAAATGCCAACTTTATGATTGTCAAAAGCATTTTATTAACAATATTACATAATCCCTTTTAAATCTTTAAATATCAACAATATTTACTAAAAAGATCAATTACTTTCGCCCTGCCACTTTTTCAAAAAGCAATACAAACTCAAATCATTCAAGCGCCTTTAATATCAACACAAAACATAACAAATACTGTCTAATACTTTTAAGAAAATCCCACGCCAAGATTATACGATGCAATTGCGATATATTGTGATATATTTATAAAACAGCTCTACTTATCTGGCACGTAGTGTGTATATTTTATGTATATTTTTGAAGTGGAGTACAAGTAATAATCGTTGTGTCGCCACACTGTCTGTGGGACACCTGAGCAACGAACAGTATAGGCGGTGCAGATGTCTCGCACTGCCTTAATTATGTTTGTACTATCGGAATGCCTCGTTACGTGTGAGTAAGCCGACTGAATGAAGACGGTACACCTGTGTAAAGGTTGCAATGGCAGTGACTATCTCAAAGATATCTGCATGGGAATGTTTATAGAATATAATTATCTGTATTGTGTTCTTTTTCCAAATTCAAAAACGTTTTAAAAACAATTACAGTGAAAATATATTATATCTATATTGACACACATTTTGAATACGTGTTTCTCTAAGTGTTTTTTTACAGCATGGTAATGTAAATAGTATTTACAGCATTCTTTTTTTCATTTTTATAAATAAATATATATTAACATACATGTATATAATATGTCTTGTAAAAAGTAGCATTGACTACTAGTCGTGTTATTAATTACTGGTCTTTGGGATCATCAAACCCAACTATATGTGGCTTTAAAGTAGAATACCGCTACGCCGGTGCTAGTGGGCGTGAGAGGTGTTGCAACACATATTACCTCTCATGAACAGACTTAATACAATCGAGTCTGCTACGTTTCTCTCTTGTTTGTGTTTGTTGCTTTCAAGAGATCCCCATTTCAGTATTTATTTGAACGCGTTTCTGATCATTTGATAAAAATATAGAAAAGTAATAAAAACGTAAAGTAGTATATCCAGCAAATGAATACACAATAAGATAAAAGAAAAAAAGTAAAAAAGAAAAGAAAAAAGAGTTACTTCACCGAAAGTTAGTCATAAAACAAATCTGATTAAGATCAAATATTGATAAATAAAAAATAAGCTGCAGAATGCTCTTATCTGATTGATGTAAGTGTAGTGGCATGTTAATGCATACCTCTAAACAAATGTTATACTCATTACGACCTTCCAGAAACAATGTTGTATAAACACTGCTACATGGTCTCTTTCAGCTAGACATATTTTAAAGAAAATAACATCACGTAATATGAATTCGTTCGAGAGTGAAGGCGTGTTTAACTTTAGAAAATATGATATTGTTCATACACAAAAATATAGTAAAGCCCATTTAGGTTATTTTATTAGTATGGGGACGTAAATGTAACTAGATCTGACATTTAAAGGCAATAGGGTGGCAACGGCACACCTTTACACAGTTTTAAACAGTCCAGCTTTTAAAAATGCTCTTTTTTTTCCAGGTTGTATGACAGTGCACAGTTGTCATGTGTATTTTAACAATAAGTTGTGAAGTTGTGCTTATAAAACATAAACCAGAAGTTTAGAGGCTTTTTGTTTCTGCTAATAATAAAATCTGCAAAAAAGAATTCGCTTTTATTTTGTTTATCATTGATTCATCAAACTGACTCTTTGCTTATTCTCCAAGCAGCACCCTTGCTCTCCTGTCCAAACACCTAATCCTACACGGCAAGTACACTCAATAATATGTGTTGCCAATATTTTGCCTACATTCAATATTCGGTATGATTTGCTTTCAGTCTTGCCCTTTTATTCTGCATACATTCATAGGATGTGTTGCCAATCTTCGGCTGTTATTGTGCATACATACATACGTAGGATTTGTTGCCAATCTTCGTCTGTTATTGTGCATACATTCATAGGATGTGTTGTCAATCTTTGCTTGTTATTGTGCATACATACTTAGGATGTGTTGTCAATCTTCGTCTGTTATTGTGCATACATTCATAGGATGTGTTGTCAATACATACATAGGATGTGTTGCCAATCTTCGCCTTTTATTGTGCATACATACATAGGATGTGTTGTCAATCTTCGTCTGTTATTGTGCATATATTCATAGAATGAGTTGCTAATCTTCGCCTGTTATTGTGCATACATACATAGGATATGTTGCCAATCTTCGCCTGTTATTGTGCATACATACATAGGATGTGTTGCCAATCATCGTCTGTTATTGTGCATACATTCGTAGGATGTTTTTCAGCCTTGATCTTTTATTGTGCATACATTCAATACGACGTGTTTCCAATCTTGGCATATTACTGCGTCTGAATTTACTGTGAAGTGTCGCCATTCGTTGCCTGTTTTGGGCTTTCATTTAACTGGACCTTTCCAAGTCAAGACCCATATTTTCCTGAAATGCAATACAATTTTTATAATATCATGTATTGTAAAACACCATTCTGTGAGTAATAACTGTCAACAGACGTGTTTTATAAGGGTACCGTCATGTTAATCTGATAGGCAAGAAAGAATAATGCACCAAGACCAACAATTCCATAGATGAACACGTATTTTCAGTAGTTTGATTTTTTTTCTAGTAGCCTCGCTAAGTGCATTTACATAGAATTGGCATTGTTAATGTTGGTTATTATACCTCACATAAGACGCCCATGCTAAATCCCCATAGACAACAATGTGTAATTTCTTACTATCTCACGCGAGGTTGATAGTACAGGGTGACAGTAAATCGCAGGGTGATAGTAAAAAAAGTATCACATGCGCAACTTTGATGCGCGCTGTTTCGGTGACGTCATCGGCTCAGTATGGTGAAATTGCTATTTTTAACTCATCATAACTTCAAAAGTACTTGACCGATTTCAATAAACTAACACTGATTTTCTTAGTTACGTTATTTCCGATCCAATGATATAACATTCATAGCAACTTTTAGAAAGAAAAAAATCAAAAAATGAATCTGGCAAAGTGAAATCGGTACTGAAAATGAATCTTGTTTTTGCTCGAGGGGATAATAAATATAAATATCACATTCATGAGAGGGTGATAGTAAGAATGTTCAACCTTCGGATATTGATTATCACCCTCGGCGAGATATCCGAAGGTTGAACATTCTTACTATCACCCTCTCATGAATGTGATATTTATATTTATCTATATAATAATATCTGCTCTATCCTTCCTGTCTTGCCACCTGGTCTGAAAGGTGTACAGTAAAAGATTTAGAAGAAAAACATAACTTTTCGTATTATGATTTAATAAAAGTCAGATAGTTAATTTTGAAAGCAAAATCATATAATTATGTCAGACATTCTGAGTCATAACAAATTAAAAACACGGTTATACATTGATTCTTCTTTGAAGTCATACAAACTGCATGTCACTCTAGCTGCCGGGTGGAACTGCTAAACTGAAGATTCATTTTGACACAGCGAAGGCTGTCAGTAAAAGAGTCACTACATGGCAACTTAGAAATAAAATGACAACTATGGTAATTTATGAATGAAGAAATTGAACACCTTAGGTGCTGTTTCGGAGGTATTGCAAGCCTAATTTGAGAAATTATCAAATGACACAGAAAGGTCATTATCAGATGACACCATATACCATGTTCAAACAATACTGAAAAGATTGATCATCGATATTCATAAAATTGCACTGACAGAAATGAGAGAATCTTTAGAGAATTAAACATTGACACGTCCGTTAAAAAGAACAGATATCGATACGGCAAAGATAATCAATCAATTAAAAGTCAGACGAGAACAAGATGGCCACTGGCACATCTTAACCTCTGACCTATGACTGCGATGGCAAGTAAATAACACGTGCTACTGAATGCCTGAGTTTTGACTGCAGGTGTTCGTGTTTGATGAGAAACGTTTAATTAAAGTAACTTTATCGATGATCATTTAATGTGAGAATGTTGTAGCGAAATTTTCGAAAATAGGTCTGAAGTGAAAACAATAAAATGGGCGTCTTTCCATCTGATACAATTTGCCTTTTGGAAACACTAGATATATTTCAAGAAAAACTATTGCTTCGTGTTAACCTAGGAGATGTTTAGCCGTATATATAGTAGCAGTATTTTACTGAGAAAGTGTCGATTCCGATGGCGGGAGGTATATAGTACTGGTTCTGCTTGGGAGAAATGGGGTGGTCTTCATCTGCAACAAAAATTTTTTACATGGGCTAAAAATGACGTAAGACACCATTCAAACAAACACAGTTTTCGTATTTGGATTGATACCCATTGATACCCATACTTGTATTCCTTCAGTCCCTTTAATAAAAGGTGCGGCGCAAAGGCCGCCATATCTCTCACCGAGACAAATGGTTTCTAAACTGCGCGATTCCTCCCTCTTTAATTTGTTGCACAACACTTTCAAGAATATTTTAGTGAGTTGCAGCTTTAAAGTCAGTTTTAAAAGTGATAAACGAATTCTGCTTGAATAAATGACCAATTTTCCGTTAATTAAATCAAATCAACGAGAATCAGTACTATCGGCGACGTTTATCACTTCGTTAGTGCGATGGCATAAATTATGCAAATTGCCTGCATATTTGTGTGCACAATTTTCATGAAATTCGTTGGTATGCGTGCTCGAACAGGTTTTGAGATTGTCATCTAAACAAATAATTAACTTCATTCAAAAATAATCGCGCACGTCAAACAACACGCCAAAACAAATACATTTATTAACAATTTAAAAAAAAAGCTGCAGCAACAAAAAAAACAATACATCGTCATGAAAAAAGTAACACGTGAACAATAGTTGAAACAGGTCTTCATTTTTAGGTTCACTAACTCCCTAAAACATATTAGTAGCTTCTGTAATGATTTGAAACTACGCCTTATATTTAAGTCAAGAACGCAATTTTAATAATTTAATTAAACTATAATTAAACCGCAGTTTCCTCGCGATTTTTTGACCGATGCAGAGGAATTGAAATGAATTGGATTTTCTAGTCGCACCAACAGCTAAGGCCATATGGCGACTTTCCAGCTTCCATTGGTGGAGGAAGACCCCAGGTGCTCCTCCTGGCAATTTTCGTGCTCCTGTGTAGAACCACCGACGTTCCTCAAGCCAGTTGGATAGTTTCCTCACATACAGATTCCTGGCCTGATGTGGGCTCAACGCACAGCTATGAGGGGTAAGTCATTTCAAGTCAGAGACTCTAACCACTCTGCGACGGACGCACTCTTCCGATGCAAAGGAGAAGTTTTGAGTTGTTGTTGGATAAAAATGATCAACATTAAGTATTGTGATTCATTACTAAAATATATGAGAAAAAAATAAATGTAGCACATAACATACATGCCAAGTCCATAGACGAGATACGAAGCCCTGTATGTTCGGGGTCAATGATAAAATGGCGTAGATATGACAATTAATAATGCAACAAAGGCATTAGTAAACAAAGTCGGTGATAAAAATAAAACAAATATTATGGGAACATACTTTAATTAAATAGGTTATCGAAAATCGTTCCCATTTCAACGAAAAGGGAGGTAATTTTAAAATTACGAAATGTGGAATGCTTTTGTTTGAAATTAACAATCGTTTGTGAGCACATTTCAGCGGTTTTTAAACAATGATAGAATTGGCAATTCTTGTCAATGTCAAACATTAAATTTGCTCAAAATAATACGTTTGTATAATGAAATAAGTTGTTTTTAATATACGGGAGGTGATTCTGATACTCACTTAGAAAATAATAAATTAACACATTTTTTTTAAAAATCACATCCTTACGTAGCATTTCTAATATCTTCAAACACTTATATCAATATGCATATTTTTAATCTATGTCCCTAAAAATTCGTGCTAAGCTGTTTTATTTCAGTATATATCTTGAAAATTGTCACTGTTGGACTGTGGCCTTGACAATTTGGCGACCTTGCAATTGACTTTAAATAAGAAAACAAAGTCAACTGATCAAGTGTGAACAGTTTTGACACGATAACCCTCTTAGCTTTCGCGAACTCATGAGGGAGAGGAACTTTCGATGGTATCATACTAATCACGTGGACAATAGTTATGACTTACTATATATATATTTATCACATGGAACTGCTTGTATTCCGTATAATATACCCATTACGTATTTCCTTTTATTATATAACCTATAAATAGACGCGTTTTCATTGGCTAAAAAGTAATTTTTTAGAAAAAATATCTAGCGATATTGACCTGTTTTTTTGATATTGACCTGTTTTTTTGATATTGACCTGTTTTATATAATTGTTTTTTTTGATATTGACCTGTTTTATATAATTGTAAATTGAGGGTTATATAATAAAACAGTTATGGACTTTTCAGCTGTTATACATGATGTTGATATGTACCAAAAAATCATTATTGACCTCGGCTATCGCCTCGGTCAATAATGATTTTTTTGGTGCATATCACATCGTGTATAACAGCTGAAAAGTCCATAATTGTATAATATTAACCATTTATTCTATACCTAATTTATACATCCAATCGTAGACGCTCTTTCGAGTCATGTGACCGTACAATATATTTCCGTATCGGGACGCACGCGCGTACAAAATATCCCGTATTTTGTTCGTATTGTACGCTTCACAGGTTCCATGTTAAACCTATGATAAAGACCGAAACGCGTGAAAAGGTCCGAATAAAAATCAGAACCGACAGGCTTCTGTCATTACCTAACCATAAATTGTTGTCAAGTAATGAAAACCTATCTATTGCACATATTTTTATTTAATTTTCCTTTATAACAAAAAAAAAACACAAAAAACTAGCATAATATATCATTGTTTGAAACTGACCTTCGGTAGTATTTAATCACTGTTGACAACGGAGAAATGGGCATTCTTTCAAGCAAATAAAGCTTGAGAGTAAGCCATGTCGAACACAATATATAAAATACATAGACCTACATGCAATTGTGCTTTCGATGTTCATAGCGACTTGCTTGAAAGCATGAAACAAACGAAAGTTATATCCGAATTATAAATGATTGGTTAAAATAAAGGTATAGAATAAAAAGGTTACTTAACATGGTTCTGTACAATACGGGATATATTTGGACTCGTACACAGCTGGAAAAAATCATATTGGACTCGCCTAACGGCTCGTCCAATATGACTTTTCCAGCTGTGTACTCGTCCAAATATATCTCCGTATTGTACAGAACCATGTTAAATAACCTATAAGTGTAATACAAGGCGACCGTGCACGTGCTTTATACACGTGCTGTTGTCGGTCGGAGGTATCGTTCTGGTTTGACTGGTTGGGTTTAATTGCACGTTTCCTGTCGTTTTGGAGCCATGTGATAAAAAGGATCTGACACTCGTTGTCATTTCATACAAAATTTTATTAAACTCGTCCAGGAATTTGTTATTAAGCTCGCCTGAGGCTCGCTTAATAACAAATTCCTGAACTCGTTTAATAAAATTTTGTATGAAATGACAACTCATGTCAGATCCTCTATATATTATATATGGAAATATACTGAAAGTTGTTTTTTCACGTCTGGGAGTCGAGCTATGCAACTGTCATATGTATTTAACATCGATTGCGGAACAAGTTTTGCAACTTAAATTAATCACTCTCGATGGCTTCCTTGGTAGAACCAGTACTAAGCAATGTGGATATATTATTTTGCTCAAGCATATATGACACGGCCATGGCGAGGATCGAATCCGCGACCTTCGATCTAGAGTCCAACGTTTCTACCTCTGGATCACGCACTCCACGCTATCAGTGGCGTAGCTGCCTATAGGCACTGTAGAAACATGCATACACATTGTCCCAATAAATATTTATTTTTTTACCAAAAATGCAATAAAAACTGACTGAGTGGGATAGGGGTTGAGGAATATGGTCAGCTTATACCAGTTTTTACTCATGCTCTTTTCGGAAAATAAATGTCGAACTGTTGTTCACTCGAAGTCTATCGGAACCAAACACACCATGATTGTGCAAAATTTCGAAAGATTTTCAGAAAGCATGTATTTATATTAATATATGTTATTTTGTTCTGTTAAGATGTTTTTTTTGCTTAACCGCAGATTAAAAAAGCTTGAAATCGCGGGTTAAAAACGTATTATTTGCTGCTTAAAAACATATTATTTGCTGCTTAAAATACCGTCAGTCAGAATGCAGGATTTGCCTTCCTTCTAACAAAAAATCTCGGGGAGCATGCCCCGGACCCCACTAGACCTTGTGCCTACACACTGATTTAGGCACAGCTACGCCCCTGGCCTATGCAACTAAACTGTTCTAGTCTCACCGCTGCGGGTTCGAATCCCACAGGGAGCTCGACTTGTCAAGTGAAGAAGTGTCGATTCTTACGGATTCTTACGGTACAGTACTGGGGGTCTACCTAGGAAGGGCGGGTGATCTGCCTCTACCACAAAAAAAAATCTTCCATCATTATAACCTTATATGTGTTGAAAATGACGTAAAACAACATACAAACAAACCTGTTCTAGTGCGAATGAAAAATTTCTATTGTAATGTTTAAAGTGTAGGCAGTCGAAGATGTAACATGAAGATTGTAAATGTATTATGCAATAAGTAACACATCCGTATTTATCATGTTTATTGCGTAGTTAACTGTATCAAAATACAACAAATAAACAGCAATAATAAGGCATCAAGTTGCGAATATGATCCAATTAAAACCAATGTGTAACGGGTCGTCAGTCATATCATTCAATTACCACCTCATTTTCAGCTATCAATTACCCCGATTATCGGGTAGTTCATTCCGTATACATTCCTTATGGGCTCTCGTGCGATTACCCACACCGCCAGCGAGTCTGGGACCAGAACCGCCCAAATGGTTTGTAACATTAGTTTCTTTTGAGCAGAGGCATTATCATGATTATCTTCTTTATCATCTAAAACACCTTGTCGACTGTCAATTGTGTTTTTATCTGTGAGAAAACCGCAGGATTTTGAATTGTATCCTTCTGGACCTTTAACTCTGTGTTTGTCGCACACACCATTGAATCGAATAATGCGGTTAAAACTTAATTTGAGGTAAACATAACTGTTTTTGAAACATTTTACGACAGTCGCCAGTAAGTCTGAGAGTTGATATCCGAATGTTAGTGTACACCCAGCACGTGTTCGCGTAAAAAGGAATTAAAACATACTGTGTGCTATTCTGGTCAAGTGAAACGAATGTGCACTTCAGAAAGGGTTACTGTCGACTTAAGATGCGATTCTTTGAAAGTCTAATTTTAATCGCGTTTTAATTAGAATACGGGCTGGTCTCATTTGACATGTGACAAAATTAGTTGAAGGCGTAAAATATAGCCTATACCCCTACTGCAAAATGTTTAGGTTATATACATGTGGTACCTATTATATAGAGTGTCAAATCAATTTAAATTTACTGCTTCTTCTTTTAGAACGAAAATGAAAGTTCTGTCTGGAGTTCTCCACATAAGAAAATGTCTTAGATTAGGGTTCTCTATACATTGCAAACAAGACAGTGTTCTATTCCAAGAATATCGGCTGTAGCCTGGTGATTGATTTGGGTTCTCTACGTTACAAAAAGTCTTAGGGTATGGTTCTTTATAGATCACACACACTAGAGTTATATTTCAAGAATGTCGGCTGTAGCCTCGGGTCTTGGAGTAGGATTTCGGTTCTCAACATTACACAAAATCATATTATATTTCTAGAATGTCGAATGATGTCAGATAAATCTCGAGGGTGTGGGAGTTGGTGGAAGTGGAGGTGGTGGGAGTTGGAGGGGGTCAAACATATAACCCCTGTCTAAGTAAAGAGCTGGGATCTTCATAGACCTGAATTATCTCTGCGTGACTAGGCGTGTTTATGGCGCACAGCTAGTCCAGAAAACAATGTGTAGTTCAGCAATCCTGGTTATGTAAGCGCTCGCCCATTTTATTTTTCGGGGCGGGAGGGAAGGGGCGGGGGAGTGGTGGGTGGGGGGATGCGGGCCTGTGATTTTCCTTTCAGACGGAATATTAATATTTTTTGCATTGTTTTAAAGCCTGGATTATTATTTCTCGTAGTACACTGTCAGATTATTTTTCGTCAACTTGTTAAGCTGTACTATTCATAAAATAAGAAGAGCTGTTGTAGATCTACTCAACGTCTGCGTCGACGTTGATTTTCAGTTGTTTGCCAAGTTCAATTATTTCAGCAACCACTGGTCAGTGAAACTTGAAACATGTCATCAGTACCATCAAGGATACTGGTAGACACATGTTCCATAACTCTGTATTGCATTTAAGCAAAAGTATTGCCCTTTCCTTACTTTTATTTTTTATGATATTTTTGACAAGTTCATGTATTTTAACAACTGCAAGTCGTACAGCAACAAAACTTCAAGTTAAGCTTGGAATATCAAGAGCACTAGTAGATACATGTTCCATAAATCTGTACTGCATTTAAGCAAAGTTATGTCCCTTTTTCGATTTTTTTAGGGAAGTCTTTGAAATTTCAATAGGTGATTGTAAATTATCAATAAACTTTAGTAAAGTATGGATGCTAGTAGACACATGTTCCATAACTCTGTATTGCATTTAAGCAAAGTTATATCCCTTTTTTGAGATTTTAGGAAAGTCTTTGTAGTTCAATAGGTGATTGTAAATTATCAATAAACTTCAGTAAACTATGGATGCTAGTAGACACATATTCCATAACTCTGTATTGCATTTTAGCAAAATTATGGCCCATTTTCTGGATATTTTTTGTTGGCAAGTCCATGTATTTCAATAGCTACATGTCATACATCAATTAAACTTGACATGGATTTTCAGTATGATCAAGGACACTCAGAGAATGATGTTCCATAATTCTGTTTTGTATTTTAGAAAAGGTATAGCCCCTTTTCAACTAAGAATTTCTTCTATTTTATTTGTTGGCAAGTCCATTTATTTCAATATCCACTAGCCATATATCTCTTTTTATTTCATTTTAGCGAAATGATAATATCTTTTCAACTTAGAGTTTCAGGTTAAAGTGTTTTAAGCAGCTTCATATACATAAATGAAACAATGGCAAGAGTATAAATTTCATTACACCCACACCTTCTCCACTTTTAAATCACCAGCGCCATCACCCCAGATAAATAAATATTTGTTCTATTTGTTTTTGTTTTCTCTTCAATCAACTCTGCCGTCTTGTCTTCAGAACAGCCCCACCCCCAACCTATCAACACACTCTCCACCTTAAACTCCCCCAATGATAATATTGTATTATTTGTTCCTATTCAATAAGACTTCACCTCCCCTCCCCACTCACTTCAATTTCATATTCTTTCTGGGGTAATGAAGGTCTTGCTTTGATATTTGGTATGTATGTTTACTGACCACCCCATCCCACACCCACCCCCTACACCCCCACTCCCTACACCTCACCTCACCTCACCACCACCTAACCTCCACAATTAAGACGACCTTGTGAATGAACTGGCACCATGGTTGGCGAGACAGAAAGTGTCAGTGACCTTGCTTAAACTTCGAATAGTCGAGCATGCTGTGCTTTCGGCAGCTATTGTTTACTATGGATCTTTCATGAATATCCTACCTCATTTGGTGGATGAAACTCCATGTGCTGGTTTTAATCTTTAGTTATGCCTGTCCTTGCCTGCTTTCTATGTGAGCTGCCTTTTGTTCTTCTAAATTAGGTATTGATTGGATGTTTTGTTTGGTGGTGCGGGGGATTGTCTTGTACTGAGCATGTCTACCATGTTCCATACCATTCTTATTGACACTGGCATATAGAAGGGATCGTAAAATAATAATGGCCTTATTACAATCGTGACTTATGTATACCACATTAATTATAAAAATGACTTTATATGAATATCACATTTACTACAACCATGGCCAATGTATACCACATTTAACTACCATGACTAATGTATACCACATGTATTACTACCATGATATGAATACTATCACTGTCTTCTAAACTCATTTCTATTGGAGATTTCTATACACTTTTGAGCAGAAGTTGTGGATGTAGCCAGATTGTGGTTAAACATTTCCATGTTGAATCCAGAGGCTGATGGATTAGATTTACATTTATCATAGACTGAAGAGGGAGTCAGATTATTTGTATCCTCTAATTGGACTCACAGCCAGATTTTCCCCCCCAAGAATCTGAGAGAAGGCCGGATTTCCCCCACAAGTCAGAGCCAGGATATATTTTTTTCAACAATTCAAGGGCCAGAATATTTTTTCAGGAATATCCCAAAATCCCAGCCCTTCCCCACCAACACCAGAAGACAAAATTGTCGGTA
Organism: Cyrtodaria siliqua; assembly: GCA_037043455.1. Taxonomy (NCBI): domain Eukaryota; kingdom Metazoa; phylum Mollusca; class Bivalvia; order Adapedonta; family Hiatellidae; genus Cyrtodaria; species Cyrtodaria siliqua. The sequence continues at coordinate 171,784 of JAWPHD010002499.1, read as the reverse complement.
AGTAATGGAAGCCATGGCACACCATTTATTGTAAGAGTTTCGAAAGTACAAGAGGTAGTATGCATGCACCATATGTTCATGTTTATAAAACACAACACGTGGTTTAACAGTGTCCTTTGCCAAGTGCATAGGCAGAAGCAATGTCTTTGCCAAGCTTGTATAGCAATATGATATGTTTTAACGTTTTGATGACGGTTGCAAATTCTTTATTATGCACTGCCATGTTATGCATTTCTCAAATATATTAAAAATGCATCGGTTGCATTATCAGCAGCAGATGGTATTTAAAGAAGTAATATTTCGTCTGGCCATCTTTAAAACAAATAGTTCTTACTGGAACGCTACCTACCATCAAAATGGGCCCTACTAAAAATGTGTATTGCATATTTATTTTTATTTCGTTTATAGAGTTATGCACAGAACACTTGCACAAAAGAGTGACTATCTACTTTATGAGTAAAAGACGTGAAGGGTTGCAGAAACCCTGTTTAATTACGGCCTAATGTCTGTGTGTGTGAAGGGATGGGGCGGGGTGGGTGGGAGGGGATGCAAATATGAGAATATGAGAAAGAAAAAAGAGTACAATTGCTTAATATACATTTGAAATTATTATTCAGTTGATAAAAGCCGTCAGACATAATAATTAATTTAAAATGTGTTTTATCCAAACAAACAAAAAGGGCATTGTTTCTTAACAATATGAGCTGACACATATTTACACACATGGTTATTTTATTATTGTGTTGTTAAGAAAAATAAATCGTCCTGTATACAAGCAACATTGTAAAACTGGCTGGTGAAATATCTCCCCCTTAAAACAGAATATAAGAACAATTAATAAGTTCAGGCAAATGTGTTGTTATATAATTACACCCTAGAGGGAACGTATAGAACTTTTAGTGGCAAATATGCTGGCAATTTATTTTAGTTTCTTCCAGGTGCTAAAACTATTTTATCAGGACAATAAGATTCCTTATGACAAATACGTAAGCCAAGTTTGTTGAATGTTTTTGGATTCTGTTCATGTTTCGTCGTGCATATTAATATATAATAAGTATGTTTTTGTCATTCATATGCCACATGCCAAAAACTATTATGCACGGGAAACGAATAGGCCATGCTTATAATCATTATCATTCATGCAACCATAATCGGCCTATGGCCAAATGGAGGTGAGGTTGCAGGTGTCACAAACTACACGTCAAACTGGTAGGGTTGGTTGGTTGGTGGTTGGTTGGTTGGTTGGTTGGTTGGTTGCTTGATATTTTACGTCATGTTCAGTACATTTAAGGCTATATATGACGACCGATTTGTAGTGATGAAGACAACACACTTTTTCCTGGGTAGCCCCGGTACTATATGTCTCACGCATCTGTCAGAATTGAAACGTCTTCACATGAGTGATGCAGTAAATGTAATCAACAATAATGATATGCAAAAAACAAATCAAAAGCTTATAAAAATGATTTGCAAATATGCATGCTACTCTGTCAAACTTAGGGACGCCGCGAATGTTAGCAACACGAAAATGACCGTGTATCCCTTTAAGTATACCAACATTCATATTATATGGTAGGAAGAAACAGAGTGTTTCTCTCTATAAACAATCACATGTTTCGTCTATACAAATGGCAAAACAGTAGAGAATAAAATATCATTTTTAAACAAGAAACTCCAAAAAAAACTAATTTATTACTAAGAGTGTTGTGAATAATTTATCCAAGTTGCGAAAGGCTGCTGACAGAACTATTCAAACAATGGCGGTACCAGCATTACAAATGTGCCAAAAACTGCCACTTGTCGTAGTCGTGACATGAGGCAGACCTATTGGCGAGAGTTTTTAAAATTCCTTAGCGGATTTGATATAAAACAACGCCATAGCAAATAAGAGTTATAAATGTCGTCACGTACAAATCATGAGACATGCTGGTGTTTTACTATGAATGTTAGTATACGTTATAATTTAAACACGTACTTTTGACCTTCATCAAGCCATCACATCACCGTGTGTTTATGAGTATAATTCCACCAATCTTCACCAATCGTAACGCAACTACTTTCCATAAATATTATGGAACGAGCACCAGCACCTCATTCAACAAACATCAGTACTTTGAGTACTTTGATAACGTTCATGAAATTTCTTCATTACTGCACTTAATACGAGCCTTCTCTGACCCTAAAAGCTTTTTTTATAGTACATAGCCAGATAAAATATCAAAATAGTAAAAAGGGCTGGTAAGGTCAGAGAAGGCTCGGATTATGAGGACTTTACCAAACTTCACCAGAATGTTCCTTATATGCACCTAACGTCGTGTGCAAAATTTCGGGTCGCTGTGACCTACTTTCGACTTTTTATAGATTCAGCGAAGTACAAACAGTGGTCAATTTAAACATACTCCAGAATTTCGTGTTGACATATTCAATTAGGTCATTTGTTTATGAATAATTATTGTTCTGTCTTGTGTGCATTGTACGCATAAAGAAACATCATGAATAATGTCATAGCAATAGCCTTTCACAAAAGATACCGAGTGTTACATTGGTACCGGCGAATTGATGCTTTGCTTAAAAATTCTTATCACATTCGTGGCCGGGATAGTAAAAACGCTGAAAACTTCTCGCCTCTCACCGCTGCAGGTTCGAATCCCAATGGCAGCTCGACTTGTAAGTAAGTAAGTAAATCATTCATTAACATGATATGTGTATATACAATAAACATGCAAGTACAAAAAAGCATTTATTAAACAATATTTCAGAAGATCAAACATCCGGCCCACTTTTGCCTAAGTCACCATTACGAAATATATATCAAACTATCAAGTTCCAGTTCAAACATATTATGATAAGCATGGTGTAACAATTTTCTGGTGATTATCAATATCTTTGTAAACCATCCTGACAGCATATGTTTCTTGTTAATTTTACATTTATAATTATGCGTATATACAAATATAAATAACTATATAGTACACGACTCTTTTATCTCGTCTTTTAAGGTAGGCATTAAGTAAGAAAGTATCGATTCTTACGGATGCAGGAGGTATACTATACCAGTTCTATCCAGGAAAAAGTGGGTGCCTCCACCACTACAAATCGATCGTCACATAATTATAGCCTAAAATGTGCAGAAACTTACCTAAAATGCCAGTCAACCACAACCAGCGAATATTGTGTTAGGTTTGTCTCAAGTCTCGAGGAGCGTATTTGCCATGATGCTAGATGTTACAATTATTTTATTTGGCATGGTTAGTTAGGTATTCTAACGCACGTGACAAAAATCCTGCAATCCGATTGGTTGACATTCACAATTTTGAAATTCAACATTTCAGTACAGTTCCCCTATACTAATACTCGAATAATTCTCGAATATATACTATAGGTGTGTTTTTGGTAATTAGAACTTATTAGAACCCAACACTATAACTTCGTTATTTTTCAGATGCAAGTTTGGAAATGTTCTCTCCATGCCGCACCAATCACGTATCACCTGGCGTGCTTCCTTCAGATACGAGATGTCTGAAGCTCTTACTGTTCCACAGACTCGCAGCAGACGACTCGGCGCCACGAAGAATCATGCACAGGTGTCTTTAACTATTTAACCACCCCTTTTATCTACAACTCATTTTCTGAAGAAGGAAAAAACAACTAGTGTGTTTCAAAAATATCACTGCTTTCTCGCCTGATTCCCAATCCAATCAATCCAATCGGGCGATTGGATTGGGAATGCCCCGATTTTGGATTGGGAATCAGGCGAGAAAACAGTGATGTTTTACGAGCGGTAATTGTAAATATGCGTTTGTAGAAAAATTTAATTAAAATTAAATATGTAAATCAGTGTATATTTCTGTACAGCATACGTATACATTGTTCTTTTTTCGAAACAGCCGAAGTTGAAGATTTCCTAATTATTATTATTTTTTGTTGTTGTTGTTGTTGTTGTTCTTGCGATATAAATGTTCCAGTAATGGTTACTGTGTGCGCGTTATTAACGCTTCGATGATAAATAAAAAAAAAAAATTGCATTAAAAAACGTTTTTTATAAATATGTATGACGACCGATACTGTGTGTTTAAATCAGTACCGTAGCGGTGGCGGCGTGGTAGCGCGTTTGCTTCGCATGCAGGAGGTTGACCAATACGGGCGGGCAGGGGGGTTGGCGGGCAGGAGGTTGACCTAAAGGCGGGCATGAGGTTGGCGGGCAGGAGGTTGGCCTACGGGCGGGTCACATCAAGGACGTCACTTTCTTGATGTTTAGGACTGGTCGACCATGTTTCAGTATAATGCGACTGTGTGGGGTATCGTGTCCTGTGTCTACGGTGTGGTATCAGTCAGGCGCAACATAAGCTTCATGGTACAAGTCAGGGGCGTAGGTAGGATATCACTGATGTATAGGAAGCCGAAGTGACCTGTTGAGCGGTGAAGCCGCAAACGACTGGTTGGGTCCTGGGACCTGCTTCCCATGATTTTTTAAAATCTATATGCTCTGAGATGGCATTTAACTTTGCACGTGATTGAACACATAGTTGCAAATTGGTCGAGGACGTTTTAATAATAAAATAGAGTTATAGTGAAACTAAACCCCATACATATGCATTTAACAGTAACTGTATGGTATGTGGATACTTTTTAGGAAATGAATGCAATAGCATCTACAGTCCGTATGAAATATTCCACATACGTGACCCATTCAAGTTCAAAGGCGTGCAAATCGAACAGAGGAGCACATGCTCACCTGGCATACTTGGTTTCTTTTCTGGGACTGCGATGTTCTGTAGTGCGCTGCAGACTCGGTCCAGACTTGGTGGCGCCGAGGAAAATATGCACAGGTGGCTTCAAACTTATGTTTTATCATTCTATCTATTACAGTATGTTTGTTATAGGTATTATATGATACACAGATGCTACCAGAATAAGGAGAGCAGTCTCTGGCGCCGGGTTTGATATTTTGTAAATGAAAACCATAAATGTTCAAGTTGAAATAACGCACATGAAAGCTGAAAACAATCAAGATAAAGAAAGGATAAGAACTGGAAATTAATGCGTATCGTGTGTTTCTGTTGGATAGAACTCAGTAGAAGTTCAAATTATTTCTCACCACGGGCATAATTCTTCTACGTTTGTATCATTAAAATGATTAATTTTATAAACCAACGCATGGGTACCATTAAGCCCAGCCAGAACACCCCTGCTGCAGTATATAATCTATGCTGGTAAATCATTTGTATGTAAGGAGAAGCATTTGGTTATGATTCAGATACAGAAAGCATTTCTTATAAATTCAAGTCTGTTTAAGGGGAAAATATACTAGTACCACATTTATTTGAGTACTATTATGACTGTGCCATTTTAGCTGTATTACATATCTTTTTTTGTTAATGCAACACGCGACTGTATTTATTTTCGATTAGGTCACATCGAATCCCACTGGGAGCTCGACTTGTACGGATGGCGGGAGGTATACACTACTCGTTCTACCCATGGAAAATGGGGTCGATTTGTCTCTACAACTAAAAAAAAAAACGACGTCATTTTTAGCTTAACATGTGCTAAACATATTATGTAAACTGACACCATTCAAATCGATTGGGTCATGTATTTTCTTCACTCGCGACAATAAATAAACTGATGCCGGCTATTAACGTTTTCTTTTCAATGAAATAACATTTTTCAAAATCGTACATAATCATGTAATAAAAACAGTTTTAAAAAGGTTTTCGTTTCCTTCGACTGTATGAAATTCGTTCTGCAAATTACGTTACAACGTTAAAGCTCGTTCCATTTACCAAATGCTTTACGCTGCCAATGCTGTTTCAAAGTCAACGACCAAAACCTTATCCCATGCACTACTCAAAGTCAAATCCCGCGTCCAGCGGAATATCCATGGATATATAACGTTGAAGAGATGCGCAAAAGAACGTGTGGTAATGTCCAAAAAGTATGGATATACCACTATGACATTGAGCTTTGAACTCACTTTCAGCACATTTTAGGCTATATATGTTTTCTTGTTGGAGGCTGCCCTTTTTCTTTGGTAGAACCAGTGCCGATACCTCCCGCCGTCCGTAAGAATCGACACTTTCTCACTTACAAGTAGCTCCCAGTGGGATTCGAACCCGCAGCCTTGAGAGGTTGAACTCATGAATCAAAATTCAAGATACGTCAGGAAAGCTCCTTTGGAATACACGTTTGAAGTAGCATTCAGTAACAATTTGGATATTGTGCGGAAGCCGAATGGTGAACTGTCACTTGACTATTGGCATAGTGATCCAACATGAAATACACGTCTGGTCAACTCTAGGACGAATATACATGAGACTTCTCTTTAAGAGCGTCGTTTAAATATAACTTACTATGTATATAAAACAATGACATAAAAGTGCCCAAGCACTTTGACCTTGCCCCTTGACATAGAAGTCGAAAAAGAAGAAAAAGAAGAAGAAGAAGAAGAGAAGAAGTTTTATTTACCTCGTCATATGTCAATGGAGGTTCGAGGCCATCCTCCACAAAACGTTACAAATGTGCATATTAAAAATATTGCAATATGTTTTAAAAGACGCTTGAGCAAGACAACACCCACAGCGACTTGATCCGACTTCAAACCCTTCCATTGAACAGAAGTAATTGCGGGAAAACCCCGCTGAAATCCGGGCCGTTGTATTCCCTTGTCTAACAAGGTTATTTGGCGCCGTTTGCTCCGATGTTTTCAAGTGTTTATGTGTTCATCAACGAGGGCATCAACATTTCAAATACAATATAAAAACAACACAAAATCAACAAAGGAATAGTTCAAACTTTGGAGCCTTGTACAGCTGTCAAACTGGTATTTAAAAAAGTAAACAGAATAGTTCCTAAAAGTCTGTAAAACAAAAACTCGTTCATGAAATATGAGAAATACGAAAGGCCATTATTGAGTAATTATGTATCAATTGTAAATTCGGTCAACAGTTGACTTCCATCTGCACTTTAAAGGCGTCTGCTGGATGGCGCCAAAAAGTAATAATGCCACCTGTATATGGGAGAAATAGCTGTGCTACTTTGATCCTAAACTTAGTGTAACAAGTAAACTTAGTGTAAGAAGTATGTATGCAGAACTACATCATAAATCAAATCAAATCAAATCTTTTATTGGTCTAAAATCCAACAGTAGGAATATCACCAAAACACACAGACATACACAGTGAAATACAAAGGATGTACAAAATAAGAAGCAAGAAAATAAGTCATATATTTATATTTATAGTAACAGCCAATTGCGTGCATGTATGTATTAAGTAGATGTCGTTATTGTAAGCCAGATTGCGCAACAAATCCAGTCTTATATTTTGGCGATTTCCGTCTGTCAGTCCGTCCGTATGTCTGTCTGTCTGTCTGTCTGTCTGTCCGTCCGTCTGTCTGTCTACGCGTTTTGACGTTTTGGTTTATAAAGCTTTTGGTTAAAATTATTGTTTTTCCTCATTTCTCAAAAACGAATGGTCGGAAAGCGTTGAAACTTGGCACACATGTCTAGTGTCATTACACAATGTGTTATGACAAGAACCATAACTCTGTCATGTATTTTACTTGAATTATCTCCCGTTTTTTACTTAGATTTTGCAGTTTTAAAACATGTTGTATTCGCAATCCGGCTTTCGCACCACTGTTGGTGCTTCACTTGTTTTTATTATTATCTTGGGTCCAAGTATACATTTCGAATAACTGTTGCAGAACGTGCAGTTTAAATGACAAATATGGAAATGCTATTTATGGAAAGTGAAATTACTAGATTTTTTTTTTTTATTTCAAGCAGTAAAATCCCGGTCCCGACGATAAGTCTGACTGAGTGTGCCATGCGCTACATTGTACACACTAACCTTCAGCATTATTTACAAGTCATTTTTGTTTCCTGGTTTAGTGTAATACTCGCACTTGCACTTGATGACTATGACCGTGGCGCCATACCATCAAACACATGTAAAAGTCACGTCACATGCAAATGTCCTTTTAAGTCGGTCGTTACAACATGTGTTGCACTAAAGTACGTATAACATCGGCGCCTCGGCACCGAACATCCACCTGCAGAGTCAAAATTGAGGCCTAGGCTCCATGAATCCGTATCACGATATGCAAAATGTATAAGTGCGCCAATTGTGTGCGGTTACCAGCACTAATATTAGATACAATCGTATACAAACATCATATATATTTCGTTTTTAGCTCTACTGGCCTTCTATGTGATGCCGAGTTGTCCGCCGTCCGTCCGTCGCCTGTCCGTCGCTAACTTTTGCCTTGTTAACGCAATATAGGAACTTCATTATTAATCGGATCTTTACGAAACTTTGCCAGTGTCTTTATATCAATGAAAGCTCGGACAAGTTCGAAAACCAGCCAGATCGGATTAGTTTCACCGGAGTTTTGGCCCTTGTTTTTTTCTGGAAAAAAAAGCCATATTAAGCCTTGTGAACACTCTAGCACTTTCATTTATTATTTAAATCTTTACCAAACTTGCACAGATTGTTAATATCAATAAAAGCTCGGACAAGTTCAAAAACCAGCCAAACCGGATCAGTAACACCGGAGTTATGGCCCTTGTTTTTTCTGAAAAGTGCCATTTTCTGCCTTGTGAACACCCTAGCACCTTCATTTATTATTTGATCTTTACTAAACTTGCACAGATTGTTAATAACAATGAAAGCTTGGAAACCAGCTAAATTGGGTCAGTAACACCAGAGTTATGACCCTTTTTTCTTCTGAAAATGCCATTTTCTGCCCTGTGAACACTCTAGCACCTTCATTTATTATTTGATCTTTACCAAACTTGCATAGATTGTTAATAGCAATAATAGCTCGGAAATTTTCGAAAACCATCTAAACTGGATCAGTAAGACCGGAGTCATGTCCCTTTTTTTCTGAGAAAAATCCATTTTTTGCCTTGTGAACACTCTAGCACCTTCATTTATTATTAGATCTTTATACAGATTGTTCACAGCAATGCAACCTCGGACGAGTTCGAAAAACAGCCAGATCGGACCGTTTATGCCGGAGGTATGGCCCTTGTTTTTGCTAAAATATGCCATTTTCTGCCTTGTAAACACTCTATCACCTTCATTTATTATTTGATCTTTACCAAACTTACATTGATTGTTAATATCAATGAAAACTCGGAAAAGTTTGAAAACTTGTCAAATCGAATGAGTAAGAGCAGAGTTATAGTCCTTGATATGCTGAAAAATGCCATAGTCTGCCTTGTGAATACTCTAGCACCTTCATTTATTATTTGATCTTTACCAAACTTACAGAGATTGTTAATATTAATTAAAGCTTGGACAAGTTCGAAAACCAACTAAATTGGGTCAGTAACACCAGAGTTATGGCCCTTGTTTTTTTCCTGAAAAAATTGTGAACACACTAGCACCTTCATTTATTATTTGATCTTTACCAAACTTACACAGATTGTTAATATCAATGAAAGCTCGGACAAGTGCGAAAACAGACAGATCGGACCAGTAACTCAAGAGTTATGGCCCTTGTTTTTATCTGGAAAAAATGCCATTGTTTACCTTGTGAACACTCTAGGACCTTCATTTATTATAAGATCTTTACCAAACTTACACATTGATTGTTAATATTAGCGAAAACTCGAAGAAGTTCGAAAATTTGCCAAATTGTGAACATTCTAGCACCTTCATTTATTATTTGATCTTCACCAAACTTGCATAGATTGTTAATATCATTGGAAGCTCGGACGAGTTCGAAACCAGCCTAATCAGATTAGTAACAGCAGAGTAATGGCCCTTTTTTTCTGAAAAAAAACAACACAACTATATTCTGCCGTGTGAACACTCTAGCACCTTCATTTATTATTTGATCTTTACCAATCTTACAAAGACTGTTAAAATCAATGTAAGCTCAGACAAGTTTGAAAACCAGCCAAATCGTGATAGTAACACCGGAGTTACGGCCCTTGATTTAGTTAAAAATGCTGTATTTTGCCTCATTAAGACCATATGGCTTTCATTTAGCCAAACTTTGCAGGGATGATCAGTATCAAATACAGTTATGTATTCACCGTGTTCCAGTTGAATGATTTTTAGCAGAATTATGACCCTTTAAAGGGACACATGGCAATCTTGAGTTTTATTCAAACATTAAAATGTGCTCCTCAATTTACTTATTCTGCGTCATTTTTACTTTAAAACTGCTTGCATATAATTAAATAAAAAAATTGAGATTTCAATTTTCTTCATTATTTTACCTTTCTTTAAACTATATTGTTGGTGCAGTATTATAAAAAGTTAGTAATATGTAAAAACAATTTGCTTTGAACTATTCTAACAATTAATATTAATGATCGAACAAATGCAAGTTAAGAGAAAAAACTAACGGGACGCCGTGAGTTTTTAAAAAATCAAGATTGCCATGTGTCCCTTTAAAGGTTTTAATACACAAACTTTGTCCGAACTTTTTCCACTGAACATCTGACCGGATTTCAGCGAAACATGGCAGGGATGATCATTACCAGGCCTAGTGGTGCATGTCATCACTATGTTCCGCTTGAATGAATTTTGGCTGAGTTATGGCCCTTTAAAGGTTTTACTACGGACAGTTTGTCTGGACTGTTTATCTTGAACCCTTGGCTGGATTTCAACGAAACTTTGCAGGGATGATCAGTACCAAGTCTAGTTATGCATATCATCGCCGTATTTTGGTTGAAAGATATTTGGCGAAGTTATGGCCCCTTAAAGGTTTTAATACACACATTTTGCCTGGACTCCTTCTCCTGAACCCCTGGCCGGCTTTCAGTGAAACTTTGCAGGGATGATCAGTACCAGGCCTAGTTGCACATGTCATCGCCGTGTTCCGGTTGAGTGATATTTGCGGAGTTATAGCCGTTTAAAGGTTTTGATATACACAATTTATCCAGACTACACTTTATCCAGACTATGGTCTCTTCTGAACACCTCCACGAATTTTGGCAGGGATGATGAGTACCAAGACTGGTCGCGCCTACCTACGCCGTATTCTGGTTGAATGAGTTATGGCCTAATATTCACACACTTTATCCAGACAATTTTTCCTGAACCCCTGGCTGGATTTCAATGAAACTTGGCTGTAATGATCAGTACCAAGCCAAGCCTAGTTGCGCATGTTGTTGTCGTGTTCCCCATCAAATGTTCCATTTACAGCTCCTCTTGGGCCTCTTGTTACTGAATGTGATTTAATACAACTATTTCTATAAAGGTATGAAACCACCAATTATTTCCCCATTGACACTAATGTTAAAATGATGATTTGTTGCAACTTCAACTCAAGTATGGATAATTCAGCAGTGTCATTTTCATATAGAAAAACACTTTCCCACTTTGAAAAAATCACCAAAAAGTTGGGGTCACAAGACTTGTAAGGAAGTTATTGTTTGATTGCTAAACAAGTCAAGGGACTGGGTACAGCTGTTTTCATTGCTAATTACACATAATATGCATAAATTCGAAATTTGGAAAATGTTCATCAATAATCCAGTAAAACCTAGCAATACATTTCTTATACATACAACAACAAAATCGAATAGAGAAATGGGCTATTTTCCCTACTTATTAAGCCCATTTCCAACAAAAAAAAAGACGGATTACTTTTTATTATAGGAACTACATTCGACTACACTTCGGACGTTTACATCAATTGGTGGCGGTAAACCTAAATTACTTGTTTTATGTTGAATTTTGAAACTACAAAAAAATAATTTCCCTCCGTCTATTGTGATTGTGCCGCACGAAGAATCAATTGAGACAAGGCATCCGTTTATATTAAATATACATTAGTATTTGTAATCGTGTCTGCGTGGTCGGTGGTTGTTGTTTATATGCTCTGTGTGATGTCGTTGTGGCGGTGTATGTTGTGGTACCTACATCCCTAGTGCTGCACCCTACATCCGAAACTGGTGTGTCCCAAAGGTTAATACAAGGCGTCAATCTGTATCGACTGAATTCGTTTTGAAATGTATGTATTTTATTTGGATAAAATCAATTGAAGACGTAATTGAGTACTGCTTCATCAAGCATTCAAGGAATGCATCGGTCTCAACGGTAAATGCGCGGTGGAATACGTTCCTATGCTTAAAACGGTTGATGCGCTGGTTTCAAACAAATGTATTTAAAAGGGTCCTGAAACACTAAAAAAACACTGAAAGAATTTTCAAAATACCATGAAAAATAAAGGAGATATGACCTATTGAATATTTGCAAAGAAACATAAAGGAGGCGGCCATCTTGGAACGGTGACGTCATCGCGCCTTTTTTACCATATATTGGCATATTGACAAAATATCTTTTAAAGCATAGAAAATCACTTGATTTAAAGATATTTTGTCAATATGGTAAAAATGTGCTTTTTTCAAGTTTTTCAGAGCCATTTAAAATAAATTATTTGAAAATAGTGCATCAACCCCTTTAAGTTTGTAGACCCTCAATAGTTCAGAGAAATCCCAAGATATTTTCGGAAAAAATGGATTGCAGCTAGTTAGAAAAAGGACAAAACTGGGCAGTTGTAGACTTTGTAATCACAGTACACTTTGTAACGCGAATTAATATATATTGAAGTTTCCGTTTTTAAAATTTAGCCATTTCTGTATATTTTAATGTAAAGAGAGATTGCAAAAATGTACATCCTCAGTTTACTCCCCTGCTTGAGCCAAACACATACTCCATCAATAATGAAACTTTGAAGGGATAACATTTGGTGTGTTATGTGTTGTTTTAGTATTGTTTCGGAAAGGAAAGGTCTGATGAAGCCACGTACCATTCGATTAACAGCAGCATAGTATACATTCAATATATAGCGGATATTTCCGAGCTGCGTTTCTTTCTCACTTTAGTATATATTAACCCAACAATACGATTGAATTCTGATAATCTTATCCCAGCCATAATCGCAATTTTTAAAGTTGTAATATTCAAATGTGAAGATTGATGTTGATTTAAGTTATCCGCACAGTTGTGAATACATGAACAATACTGTTCTCACACACAACCGAGATGATTGAAGTGTCTCTTGACTTTTGACTGATGTTTTTCTGCCGTTGTTTCATAATTCAATGATTGTATTGTTGTGGTATAAAAGCGTTTGTGTTTGGAATGAAGTAGACGAGCGGGCTTTTCGGCAAATTTGGAGTAACAGAAAGTATTCACCATTTCGAGGGGTCAGCGCATGACTATTGTAACTACATATAAATAAAGAAGGAGATACAACAGTCTTGCGCTGACCCCTCGATTTGCATTTTACTGTGAATATTTTAGGCGGCTTTTAACCATTTTGTTCTTGAAGACTTTGACAAGTTTCTGCTACTTTTTAAGTCCATGTAGTGTTTTTTTTGGGACAGAACAAATGCGTTCTTAAAACATGTGTGCATATTGAAAAACGCTTGTTCACAAACCATAAAAACGGTAACGAATTACTCCACCAGTTAAAATGAATTTGGAAGTATGAAATCGCTGTTTATTTAGAGTCGCTCGTAGAGGGATACCTAGCATCTGTGTTTTCCTACATTTACTTTCGATTATATTCATCTTTTTTTACATAGACCTTTTTTCGTTCTCGGTCATACCCCAGGGCAAAGCATGACTTAGGGTGGCGCCGTTGTTTTACGATACACATGAGGTCACGAGACCGACCCCAACCCGGGCCAAACTTGGACCATGGCCCAGTTGTTCAAGTATTGGTTAGCTTAATCCTTGGTTAGCGTAATTTTTTTAAAAATACATTTTCTCATAAAACTATATTTTGTACTGTTAAAAGTTTTTAATTTGCAATTCTTATTGACGTAATGCTTTCACATGCTCCATTTCTGGTAGAAATATTCATTTATCGGAAATTCAGAGAGATTTGAAATTTTGATTTAAGGCTCGGTTAAGTTAACCGATCTTTGAACAACTGGGCCCAGTTATCTTAATACGTTAAAGTATTTTCCACATTGCCAGTCCTTTGGGTAAGACTTAAAATCGATGTCCCCCACATGCAATCAAATACACGCGTTAAAACGCTTCGTGCAAAACAGCGAGGGTAAATAGCATTCAAACGTACCATAGAACACGTGCACGCATGCATCCTACCGTGCATTAACGAGTGTCGGATCTATAAACCTTACATGCACGCACACCCTAAAATTCTAATACTTGAAGTACAAGCTGCCACCATCTTCCACAGAATGGTGTCGTCCAACATTACATTTTGCAATAACATATCATTGTGCCACATAAATTAAAATGCCCTGAACAGTGCACATTTAACATATATCTTTCAGTTTCATTTACTTGTTATTTTCCTATATTGTTCAAACTTAAGCTATACTATAATAGTAAACATCCGTCAGCACGTTTACTATCTCTTAAGATATTTAACATAACGATATCATCCCTAACCATCTGGCCATTACTCGGACCGTCATCTTGACAAAATAATTTCCTATCGTTGTAATCGCTAATATCTGTTTTATAATCATCCGTTATCTCTTATAGTAAGTATACAGGTGGTTGTTATCTCACACGCATGCGCGGTCTATATCCTAGTTTGAAGTCAGAAATTACTAAATATGAACAAATGGTTGTGCTCGTTTACGCTTTACACTAGAAGTGTCCCGAAACGATGAAAACAACAACAGAGCGTACTGGATTGTCGTACCGAAAATTCCGTAATGTAAACTTTGTACCGGAAGTGTATCCGAAGCATCTCTGAAAAAATCCGAATCGATCCGAATTTATCAGTCGTGACAGAATCGGAAATTGACAGCTTTATAATCGACTCTCTTTTTTTCAATCATTTTTTTCCCCATTAAGGCACAAAAACACACACACACACACACACACAAACAAAACAACAATAAGATGCAATCATATATTAGTATACCATTTTCAGTAAACTAAAGCAAAACAGAAGTCAAAAAATGTTGTGGGTTGCCGATAGAAAATAAAAATGTCATTATAATGAGCTGTCCAATATGGGTTATTTATTGTACTCGTCAATGTTGCGGTGATAAACTGTACAACATGTCTATACTGGACACATTGGGACAGTTCACTGTATTATATAACCTTTTACTAATTGTACTATTATATTATATAAACATGTGTCATAGTGGTCTCGTCAATTTTATAGTCATCGTTAAATCATTGAGTAATAATAATAATAATAATAATAATAATAATAATAATAATAATAATAAAGACTTTATTTAACGAGAGAACTCATTTGAAACTAGTCAATATACCGTGAGTCGCCACGGATCTATTTGTTTTGGAGTACCCACATCGATCTAATTTTATCCCAGAGCCAAGTATTAAAATGGGCAATGGGTGTAATATCCCACAATTCCACTCACTAGTTTGTATATACATTTATTCAAAATACAAAAGACCTTTAGGTCCATGAGTACACAGGTACAACACAATACATTATATATACACACGGCAATAAATGGCAACATATAAAGTCTATTTTGTCACATATCATTTTTTGTCATACATTTTCTCCATTACTCACTTACTAAGAAGTGTTTCAGTTCAAGATGTGTACATGGTGACCTCGGCAATTTGGAAGAGAGGTCCCATTGCTCCGATGAAGTCAACTTAATTTTCAAACGTTACGTCTTAGTGGCGTTTGTGGTCTAGTGATACAGCGTCGTGGGTTCGATCCTCGCCGTGGTCTTGCTATTTATCCTTGAGTAAGAGTATTAATCCACATTGCTTAGTACTAACTCTTCACTTGACGCCAACGAGAGTGACTGATGACATTGCTATAGTAGGTTGCAAGAGCTTGTTTCGGTTGGATGAATGGTATTTTACGTCACGGGAGGCAGACCTCCCCCTTACCAGTACTGTGTACTCACTTCATCCGTAAAAATCGTCACATTCTCACTTACAGTTCGAGTTCCCAGTGGGATTCGAAGCCGTAGCGTTTTGAGGCGAGACGGTTTTAACTTAATATATCGTCTTTACCATCTCGGCCAAGGAGCACTATCGATGTAAAAGAAATATGTTTAAACCAATCGTTACGTTAACAGTTTCAAAACGTTTCGTTCTATTGATGGTGATTATCATCGTTCGTCCGTTCGCTCATTCGTTCGTTCGTTCGTTCGCTTGTTCGTTCGTTCATTCGTTCGTCGGTTAAATCAACAATATAATCGTTCTCGGTTTTTAAACGTGTAACAAATGCTTTAAAAAACATCACCTGGAAACAGTCATCCATTTTAATGTAAATTCACGGGAGAAAAGTTTACACAAAATCTGTATTTTTTAAGTTTAATGTACCAACTATAGGATATATAGGATGGGATTTACAAAAGGAAGTGTCGCTAATAGTAACGAATAGTAACGTGGACAGATGTACAGGAAGAGAGCCAGATGACGGTATGATATGGTATTAAAACTATTTTCCTTGTCATTTTGATCACGCGATCTAGATGTGTCACCATCTGCGTCTATGTATAACAAACGAACGAACTGTTTTTAGCTCTACTGATTCTACTGATCAAAGATCAGCAGAGCTTATGCCGTGGTGCGGTGTCCGTCATCCGTCCGTCCGTAAACTGTTTTTTTTTGTAGCGACTACTCCTCTGAAACTACTGGATGGATTTTCAGGAAACTTTACAGAAATGTTGCCCATGATGTCTAGTTGATCCTAGCAAAAACTCACATTGATGTGAAATTCAAGATGGCCGCCAAAACTAAACATATATTTTTAAAAGGTTTGTAGCGACTTTTTCTTGAAACAGTAAGTGAGACTGATATGAGACTTTTTCTAAAATGATCAGCATGACATGAAGTTGGTCCTTGTTAAAAATTAGTTTGATTCAACATCAAACATGGCCGCCAGCGGCTACTCCTCTGAAACTATTTGACGGATTTTCATGAAACTTCACAGGAATAGTGCACTAGATGTCTAGTTGATCCTAGCATAAGTTCAGGTCAGCCGGAAATTCAAGGTGGACGCCACGGCTAAACATAGCTTTTTAAAAAACAAGTTTGTAGCGACTACTTCTTGAAAACTATAAGTGATATTGATTTGAGACTTTTTGTAAAATGATCAGCATGACATGATGTTGATCCTTGTTAAACAATATTTGGATTCGACATTAAATATTGCTGGCACCAGCGGCCATCTTTGTTTACATAGTAAAAACTTGTAGCGACTACTCCTCTGAAACTACTTGACGGATGTTCATGAAACTTCAAAGGAATGTTGCTCTTGATGTCTTATTGATCCTAGCAATATTGAGATCGGCCGGAAATTCAAGATGGCCGCCACAACTAAAAATAGATTTTTAAAAAACAAATGTGTAGCAACTACTTCTTGAAATATAAGTGATATTGATATGGGACTTTTCCTAAAATTATCAGCATGAAATGATGTTGATCCTTGTCGAAAATTATTTGATTTTCGACATTAAACATGGCTGCCAGCGGCCATCTTTGTTTACACAGAGTTATATAGTAAACATTTGTAGCGACTACTCCTCTGAAACAATTTAACGGATTTTCATGAAACTTCACAGAAGTTGCTCTTGATGTCTAGTTGATCCTAGCAAAATTTCAGGTCGGCCGGAAATTCAAGATGGCCAACATGGCTAAAAATATATTTTTAAAATACTAATTTGTAGCGACTATTTCTTGAAAACTATAAGTGATATTGATATGGGACTTTTTCTAAAATGAACAGCATGACCTGACGTTGATTCTTGTTGAACATTATTTTGATTCGACATTAAACATGGCTGCCAGCGGCCATCTTTGTTTACATAGAGTTATATAATAAAAACGTGTAGCGACTACTATTCAGAAACTACTTGACAGATTTTCATGAAACTTCTAAGGAATGCTGATCTAGTTATCAAAACCTATCAGTAGAGCTTCAGTGTCATTGACCTCCGGTTATTTATCCTCGTTCTTTGCACAACAAAGCCTTTTGGCGAGCTTTTCAAATTAGATTATAAATATATAATTATATAGTAGTTTTTGTGAGGGAAAAACCCGATTTAAATATTTACCATTCTCCAAATGTTCCCTACGAAGATTTCCTAATTTTAAACGGCACTTTGATTATAGTATTCGTCTGTTTCTTAACGAACCTATTCGCGTGAGGCAAGTTGGGGAACGAAAGTAGTATGTATACATATCAGAATGCAATGCTTACATATTTGACATCGCAACTAGGTCGGTTTATATGTTTTTCGTTGTTGTTTTTTCTGTCATATATTTCATTTTTTCAAACATATAAAGTATATACTCACATATTGCAATGCATTCGGACACGTTTTGTATTTCTGAACGACATAATTATGATCCCGTTTCTATAGTAACCATTCTCACCTTCCAGCGTTTCTATAGTAACCATTCTCACCTTCCACAGTATCACCATTTCCACACATCTTCCAGGAACAGTAATAAATCTGGGATTGTAGAACAAGTTTTTACAATGTAATCTTAAAGGAAACCAGCATATATTTTTTTACAAACAATTATAAACGGGCAATTGTTTGTAGAGTTGTTGTTTTTACTACTATAATTGTATATTGTACTCAGCTAGAGTTTGGTCAAGCAAGACTTAAAAACAGTAACAAATACTTACATGATGGTATATTCTAATTTGCTATATAGTTGGGGGAAAAGTACAGTTTATTCTCAGTTTGTATACAAACAAAAACACCAGATCAAAACATACATGTACAAAGTCATATTTAGAAATCACATACATGGCGGCTGCAGTAATCAGATATCTTCTCTCTTTTTTTCCGTATATGTTCATAATATTATATTTTTTTAGTAGTGATTAATTAGACTGGCCTATGCATTTGTATACAAGTAATAAAGCCCGATGATCAGACATTAAGAACCATCTGCATTCGTATGTGCAGCTGTGCGTCTGTTGACCAAGATCGAAGTCGACATTTCGTACAGATGTTCCGGATGCAGACGACTGAACAGACGACAATCATTTTCTTTTGATTGGACGGTTTTCTTCCGGTATTTGGAGAAAAGAGATGGCGTGTGGGAATGATACCATTATAGTTAATTGAATATCGGAATTTTTAACTCGGTCATTAGAAACTAGTAAAACTCGACTGTCATAAATTTTCAAAATGTTATGCAAATTTATTCAGAAAATGCATTCAGATCTTCCATATAACATATAATCACATTTGTAATTTAATATCCCACACTAAATTGCCATGCATTGAAAATGTGCCCGATAAACGTCTGGTAATGATAATAATTTATATTTATAAAACATATGTTTGGGCATACATGCAATGATTTGTTGAAATAGAAAATAAAAAATATGTTGAAATAAGATGAAACAGAAAGCGAATCGCACCTTTCTATCAGTTTTTTGATTGGTGATATTCTGAAGCACACAATATGTGAAATTCCCGCGCTTCCACCAGAATTCGTCTGCAGCATTACATTCGGCATGTGTCACCTGCACGCGCTCATTATCATCAACAAAATTGGAAACAAACAGAAATAAATATGCCTAATGAAGAAAACAGCTGCCAATACCAAGATATATTCTCATTCTCCCCTTGCACGTGCTTTCCTTCTCTCATTATATACATGGACTGGTTAATCAGTTATGGCTTCGACGATTGATTAATTTAAGATAGCAATGGAGAAACTGTCGGAAAGAAAACATGTTAAAGCTTTATAAAAGAAAAAGCATGAATTTATGGATTTGTCATTATGCGGATAGTATAAGAATCCATAATGAGTATCTATGCGGGATCGGGAAATCTCACTCGCGAGGGGTCAGCATTACAGTTAGGGTGTGGCTCTACCTAAGTGATAAGCCAGAGACGTGGCTCGGCATTTAGTGATAAGGCAGGGAGGTGGCTCTGCCTTGGATGATGTTTCCTTATCCAACATGGATAAACTCATGATGAATTATTTTTCTGCCATTGTTTTTGAATTTGTAATGCTAATTGACACTCAAATATCAGTATAGTTAATCCCTTAAAAATGCTTTTGGTGTGTGTGTAGAGGTGGGGTAATCACCATTATATGATAATTTGTCATTTTAAAGCAAAAAAAGTTTGGAAGATTTAAGGATAATTGTTATCTCCAAGTCTCAGGACTGAGTAGTTATTCAAGTCTCAGGACTGAGTAGTTATTCTATATTTCCAATAGCACGGTCGTAAATGACCCGTTTAGTCAAGTGTATGTTTGAAGAGGCAGCCCTTGTGCTAAAGTTATTGAGGAGAATGGTTACACATTGTCGTGACCGAAGAAACAGTGAAATCATTGTACTTTTGTCAATAGCATAAGTGGTCTTTTAATTGTTCTTTGTCATTTACGTAAGTGGCCCAGATGTGAAGACAGAGACACAGAGATTAATCATGGGAATTTTTCCAACAAATCACAATTATCCCCTCTGAACCTTTTATAAATAGCTTATTTCAAGTTGTTATCCGCAAGATAAACAAATTATTTCCTCAAACATTGAGACAGATGATAATTCATAACTTTTAGCTGCAGTTATTTTTCTACCTAGACCAACGTTGTGGTTTTAAACATTTCGAAGGGCATATAGCGACATAGCCAAACAGCTCTTATATTGAGAGTTCTGAAAATCTTGCAAAATGGTGAAAGAATTATCAAAATCGGATGGTAAACAAAAAAGATATGACCATTTGAAGGTTGTACTAAAATGTATAAGGGAGCCGCCATTTTGAAAACTATGACGTCATAGTTCCATATGACCATATATGGGATATTGATAAATATCATTTGAAGCAAAGCAAATCACTGCAAGAGAATGCATATAAACTTAAAAGCATTATTGCCAATAGTTATACATATTCTTCATACAGTTACTTTAATTGTTACCCCTATAAATGAGTAAATTTGCATATTTATCAATATTCCATATATGGTCATTAAAACTGTGATGTCATAGCTCTAAAAATGGCGGCTTCCATATCCGTTTTAAAAGAACCTTCAAACTATCATATCTTCTTTGCTTATCATCCGATGTTGATAATTCTTTCACCCTTTTCCAAGTTTTTCAGAGCTCTCAATAATGAAGATTGTTTGGCTGTGTCGCTATATTCCCTTTAACGGGAACCTCGTAAGTATAGGTCCCACTACACCGAACAACTTTACTTTATGACTATAGTAATTGGCCATTCTGCTATTCTGAACAGAAAGTTTCCAAGCTAAATGCCATTCTTTTTAAACACAGTTTTTTGCACACACAAAACCCGTACACAACCTGGTACGTTGACCAAGATTACAACCTGGTACGTTGACAAGGATCACAACCTGGTACGTTGACCAAGATTACAACCTGGTACGTTGACAAGGATCACAACCTGGTACGTTGACCAGGATCACAACCTGGTACGTTGACAAGGATCACAACCTGGTACGTTGACAAGGATCACAACATGGTACGTTGACAAGGATCACAACCTGGTACGTTGACCAGGATCACAACCTGGTACGTTGACAAGGATCACAACCTGGTACGTTGACCAGGATCACAACCCGGTACGTTGACCAGGATCACAACCTGGTACGTTGACCAGGATCACAACCCGGTACGTTGACCATGATCACAACCTGGTACGTTGACAAGGATCACAACCGGGTACGTTGACCAGGATCACAACCTGGTACGTTGACAAGGATCACAACCTGGTACGTTTGCAAGGATCACAACATGGTACGTTGACCATGATCACAACCTGGTACGTTGACCAGGATCACAACCTGGTACGTTGACAAGGATCACAACCTGGTTCGTTGGCCAGGATCACAACCTGGTACGTTGACCAGGATCACAACCCGGTACGTTAACAAGGATCACAACCTGGTACGTTGACCAGGATGGTGGTACTTTTTAGATTTGAGTGGTGTCATCCATTCATTACTTTGGGCACATTAACTATACAGTTTGAATCAGAATTTCTATTATTTGTCAACATCCAGGAAAACTATATGTCACTCTCTTTTTTTAAACACAAAAACATACATAAGGTTATGTTGACCAAGAAGGCATTTTTTCAATATCAGTGGTGTCATCCGTTCATTATTTTTGGCACATTATGTAAATATCACATCCTCTTGAGGGTGCCAGTGGATATTATCCACCCGAGAATGTATTGTCGACCGAGGCGATACCCGAGAATGTAATGTCGACCGAGGCGATAGCCGAGGTCGACATTATCATTTCGAGGGTTGATAATATCCACTGGCATCCTCAAGTGGATGTGATATTTATTTTATTATACCGAACAAATACTCCTAAAATACTAATATACTTGACAATGAAGAATTTTTTTGTTTTGTTTTTGAAAAAATCTAGAGCTTTTCAAAAAGCTAGCGGGATGATATTTTGCGGTATCACCCGCTATGACGCGTTGAGGGTGATAGTGCGAAATATCAACCCGGCAGGGTATGGGAATCTTACATGGAGTATTTACAGTGGTATAATAATAACTATTAGTATATAGTTTGAACCAGAATGTCTATCATTTTTCAATACCCAGGAAAACTATCATATTTTGATGACAGTATTATCTATTTACTGTACGTCCAATTTCAAAATGTGTTCATCTCGCCTGCAACAACAATAACCATGTATGTGACCAGTTATAACACATATTTAAAACCAAAGCAAACACTATTACTTTTCATGGAATTATGTAAGATATGTAAAGCTTAGTCTACAGCCAGGCAAGTCAGTTGCTAGCTGTGAGAATCATAGCTAGTATGTGACCATAGTAGGGCCTGGTCACATAGTAGGGCCTACTATGGTCACCTACTACTATGGTCACATACTACTATGGTCTCATACTATGGTCACATACTATGGTCACATACTATGGTCACATACTATGGTCACCTACTACTATGGTCACATACTATGGTCACATACTACTATGGTCTCATACTATGGTCACATACTATGGTCACATACTATGGTCACATACTATGGTCACATACTATGGTCACCTACTACTATGGTCACATACTATGGTCACATACTATGGTCACATACTATGGTCACATACTATGGTCACATACTATGGTCACCTACTACTATGGTCACATACTATGGTCACATACTACTATGGTCACATACTATGGTCACATACTACTATGGTCACATACTATGGTCACATACTACTATGGTCACATACTACTATGGTCACATACTATGGTCACATACTACTATGGTCACATACTACTATGGTCACATACTACTATGGTCACATACTACTATGGTCACATACTATGGTCACATACTATGGTCACATACTACTATGGTCACATACTATGGTCACATACTATGGTCACATACTACTATGGTCACATACTATGGTCACATACTATGGTCACATACTACTATGGTCACATACTATGGTCACATACTACTATGGTCACATACTATGGTCACATACTACTATGGTCACATACTATGGTCACATACTACTATGGTCACATACTACTATGGTCACATACTATGGTCACATACTACTATGGTCACATACTATGGTCACATACTACTATGGTCACATACTATGGTCACATACTATGGTCACATACTACTATGGTCACATACTATGGTCACATACTACTATGGTCACATACTACTATGGTCACATACTATGGTCACATACTACTATGGTCACATACTATGGTCACATACTATGTTGGTCACATACTATGGTCACATACTATGTTGGTCACATACTACTATGATTCTACTAGGTACACTACCATACGAGCTATGATTCTCACAGCCAGTCATTTGCCTACTTTCCAAGAAGATCAAGTTGAAAGATCGTCAATATATCAATACCAACATATCATAATATGAACGTTCACTGATTCCAAGTAAATTACTAATGTGACCATTTTCTTCAGAATGTACTGCCGGATTCTTTTCAAAAACTAGTAAAAACGGTTTTAATTGCAATGAATTGAAAAATGCATTTTTTTTTTAAACGTCACGAGTATACTGTAGTGTGTGGAATATTAAACAAAATATATTTATATTTTATTTAGGCTGAATTGAATCTTCGTTTATTTATAGCATTGTTTACAATTATATTAGCTTACCAAATACCTCGAACACGACCCCCAAATAGAAAGTCAACAAAACCATCGCCGATTCTAAGGCTCGACTTTTGTAGATTAAAATCAATGCATAAATAATATAAACTTGATAAAATGTCACATTGTTTATGCAGATCTTTATGGTAAATCTGTAAACAAAAAATGCCAATGCATTTTAATTTAATAATTATTTACTTTACCTAAAGCAAGCAATCAAATACGCTGCATTATTCAACATTACGCGATTTTTATCAGTCTTTTATAGCCTGTTCAAATTCTTCTTAAATTATTTCTAATCTGGACGATCATAATAAAAGTGTCCATTTCGGACATAATAGTTTGCACACAAATTTTGACAGTTCGCAAACAATTGCATGAAATAAGTGGTTTATCACCAAAGGTGGACAATTATGACCAGAATGGCCGTGGGAACTTTCTCACGTCGGAATGGACAGCGGTCAATCTGCAGGCCGTTTTGTGCACCTGCACTGGTCATTACTGAATAGACTTGGTAATTATTGTTTGTCCAAAGGGTGGAAGTGTAGTAAAAGTGTAATAGATCGTATTTGACGTATTTGTCTTAGCACCTTCCTGCTGTTTTTGAATAGGTAAATATTAGTATATAGCTAATACAAACACGTCTTACGAACTTGCACCAACACTATTTGTGGATTTCGGTGTGTTTTTCTAAGGTTTTATGAGAAACACAATTAAATGTTATATTCAGAATCAGAAGGAAAACTATAAAAGCCCGTAGTGAATGCAATATAATAGCCACTAGATTCTTATTTGAACACGTGTTTAAGGGACACATGGCCATCTTGAGTTTTATTCAAACATTAAAATTTGCTCGTCGATTAAGTTATTCTGCGTCGTTTTTACTTTAAAACTGCTTGCATATAATTAAATAAAAATCTGAGATTTCAATTTTCTTCATTATTTTACCATTCTCTTAAACTATATTATTGGTGAAATATTATAAAAAGATAGTAATATGTAAAAACAATTTGCTTTCAACTATTCTAACAATTAATATTAATGATTGAACAAATGCAAGTTAAGAGAAAAACTAACGGGACGCCATGAATTTTTAAAACTTCAAGATTGCCGTGTGTCCCTTTAAACCTTAGGTACTTTCAAAAGTCAGTAATAATTACATGTGTACGTTTTATACATATTCTCTGTATCCTCGGCCACTCTGGGAGCAGCTGCAAATAATCTCACTTGCTTGCCGTTGCCATCATATTGCCTTCAAACATGTGTTGCGGAAAATGTCATAGACACAACGTCTACCGACCTATCATATTGCTTTTAAATATGTGTTGCAGATAAATTACATAGAAACAACCACTACACATGCTATCATATTGCCTTCAAGTTCACAACTATATTGCAGAAATAGAAACAATCCCTACCGTTGCTATCAGGTTGCATTCAACATGTGTTGCAGATAATTGATATAGAAATAATCCCTACCATTGCTATCACATGGTCTTCAAAATGTGTTGCAGATAATTGACATAGAAACAATCCCTAGCGTTGCTATCAGGTTGCATTCAAACATGTGTAGCAGATAATTGATATAGAAACAACCTCTACCGTTGCTATCACATGGCCTTCAAACATGTGTTGCAGAAAATTGGCATAGAAACAACCCCTACAGTTGGTACCATATAGCCTTCATAGACGTGTTGCAGATAAGTGTTAAATAAACAACCTCTACCGGTGCTATCCCATGGCCTTCAAAAATGTGTTGCAGATAACCACTCCTACTCGTCTCACACCACAATTAATTTTCAATACGGTCCCATTGTAATGTTTTTGTTCGTGGCATAGAGATAAAAAAAGATTTTGCAACATGTATTTATGCTTAAATTCTTCATTGATCCAATATCTGCATGTTATTAACTTTTAACAAATATTTACCAGATTTAACTTTTTTTAATTTCATACCTATCAAAATTTAGACAAAAATACAACCCCGTGGAGATTAGGCCCATGATGTGTAAAATGAGGCAGAATTAGCTAGAAATCTTATATCAATATGCATTTTTCTGTGATCTCTTCCTAAAATGCTATAGATTTAGAACCTGGTAAAGATAAATCAATGTATCCTGTAAAATGTAGAAAAGCGAACTTGTTTTTTTTATCTACCTCCTTCATCTGTAGGGCACGAGTATTCAAGGGAGAGAATAGTGGTGTGAGTCATACTGTTGCTATAACGTTGCCTTCAAAAATGTGTTGCGGAAAATTGATATAGAAACAACCCATACAGTTGCTTTCACGTTGCCTTCAAAAATGTGTTATAGTTAATTGATATATAGAAACAATCCCTACCATTGCTACCATATGGCCTTCAAAAATGTGTTGCAGATAATTGGCATAAAAACAACCCCTACCGTTGGTACCATATTGCCTTCAAAAATGTCTTGCAGGTAAGTGTTAAATAAACAACCACTACCGTTGCTATCACGTTGCCTTCACAAATGTGTTGCAGATAATTGATATAGAAACAACCCCTACAGTTGCTTTCACGTTGCCTTCAAAAATGTGTTACAGATAACTGATATAAAAACAACACCTACCGTTGGTACTATATTGCCTTCAAAAACGTGTTGCAGACAAGTGTTAAAGAAACATCCTCTACCATTGCTATCATACCGCCTTCAAATAATTGATACAGAAACAACCCCTACCGTTGCTATCATACCACCTTCAAAAACGTGTTGCAGATAATTGATACAGAAACAACCCCTACCGTTGCCATCATACTGCCTTCAAAATATCTTGCAAATAATTGATACAGAAACAACCCCAACCGTTGCTATCATACCACCTTCAAAAACGTGTTGCAGATAACTGATACAGAAAAAAAACTACCGTTGCTATCATACCGCCTTAAAAAATGTCTTTCATATAATTGATACAGAAACAACCCCCTACCATTGCTATCATAACACCTTCAAAAGTGTGTTGCAGATAATTGATACAGAAACAACCCCTACCGTTGCTATCATAACACCTTCAAAAACGTGTTGCATATAATTGATACAGAAACAACCCCTACCGTTGCTATCATAACACCTTCAAAAACGTGTTGCAGATAACTGAGATAGAAACAACCCCTACCGTCGCTATCACGTTGCCTTTAAAAATGTGATGCAGGATGATTGATACAGAAACAACCCCTATCGTTTCTATCATACCGCCTTCAACAATGTGTTGCAGATAATTGATACAGAAACAACCCCTACAAGCACTGCCGTTACTATCATACCGCCTTCAGCAATGTGTTGCAGATAATTGATACAGAAACAACCCCTACCGTTGCTATCATACCGCCTTAAAAAAACCCGTATTGAATCAATTAATAAAATACCGAATAGGAATTTAAAAACTCTACCTTCGGTATTAATACAACGTATGTGACATTGAGTAAAATAAAGACAAATGACCAAATTCATAAAAATTCAACGTTGACATTGACATTTTGAGGAGTTTTCAATTGTATGTTACACTGGTTTCTTATATCCAGGGAAAAGAATGGCACTGACCTACTATTGGGTTCGCTGGCCTAATTCCGAAATGCCCCGTGTGGTTTCCGGGGGCCCCCGTTTGGTCACGGGGCAAAGAATAGGGCCACTGCAGATCCCTTTGGAGGGGTAGGCAGAGGGGTAGAATCCCCCCAAATTCATGTTCATTTTATCATTTTTTGTTCATGTTCATTAAAGGTCTTCATCATGATCCCTGCATTGTTTCAGGTGCTATCTCGCTCGCATCAAAAGAGCAGTGGCAGAAAAGCAATAACGTGGCTCCAGCGTAAATGGAGTTTCTACGATAGAATTTGCAGCAACTCTGCAATTCAGGGTGAGAAGGTTCTAGGCCCATTTTCCATATTTTATCTCGATGTACATGGAAGATGAGCCTGGCATGTTCATGCCTTTAGGCGCCATATAACCTTTTCATGTGTTGGTGCGCCTTAAAACCCCAATTCAATAATTCCGAAATATAGTCAAACAATTTTTGAACATGTTTGAAGTATAGAACCTTTTTTAAGATTAGACATTGACTTTTGATGACCTTGGGATTATAATAATAAGTATCTTTTTTATAACATCAACTTATCAATATTCAGTTTCGATCCTTAAGTTTTCGCGAAATCGATGTACGAAAAAAGAAAGTCAAAGAAAACAAGATGATATCAACTAACGATAGGCAGCTGAATACATAACACGGCACAGCCGAGTTAAAGCACACAGTAGAGGATTATTTACTGAGAATGACAGTAACTAATGGTGTAAGAACTTGTGACTTTGTAAACCCAAAACCTGAGTGCGCACCCGATTTGCCTCGATCATAAAAATCAGTTAACTCGCTTCCAAACTTATGTTCAAGATAGACCTAAAACAAAGTGAATCAAGAGATGACAGGTATTGCGCCGCACTCAAGCGTAGCACTAGCGAAGAATATCAAAACCATATCAAGTCAATTAGCAGAACTCATTCTCATAACGGTCCCCTACTCGAAATACCATTGTGATACTCGGGCAAGCGGGGAATGCATAACTCGTCGTAGTCATTACAATGAGAATGTAACATCTTCAAAAAAAAGAGAAGAAAAGTGACATCGCAAGCAATAAGATCGGCACTCGTAATATTGTATTGTATTGAAAGTAGACTTGTAATGCCCTATTTAGATAGTTCGTTTTTGAAAAGCAAAACTGAATCAAAATTGCCTTTACTCCATATGGTCACCAAACGGTGGCTATCTGGCAGACTCCCCAAACGTGGATTTTTATTGATCAATATATTTGTGCTTGCGTGTATGCGCCCATCTGTAACATGTGTCCGTTCAGCTGTTCAATCCTTTGTTCCCCTCACCCACGGCATATGTGGGATCATACTGGCATTTGGGAACCCGTCCAAACTCACCAAAATGTCGGGATTACTTCAACACCTGATCGATGCTCGAAACGCGGGAACATCTGCAAAATGTAGTCCCTCAATTAGTTCACATTCTCTCAATGAGGATGAGTATTTATTGGTACTAAAAATAATCTTTGTGGATGGAGAAACAAAGAATGCCAACAGTCTGTGACTAGCGAAGGAAATCCAGTGTATTATCAGGGATACAAATCAGTTTTTATAATCTACGTGTCTGTTAAGAAGCCGGGCTGCCTTACTGAAATAGGTTTGTCACCACTAAACGTTAATGGAATTCGGTCTCGGATATTATAATAACGCAGACAAAAAGTATCAGCAAAAAAATCTGATGAAATGCAATAACATAAATATGTATTATGATATGCTCTGTCTGTTTCTATTTATCAAGTTATTATCAACATATATTTTTGATACTATAAAAAATGATTGAAACGAACAGAAAACAGTTTTACTTCATTCTGTAGGAAAATCGTCGCCATATTTATCTTGTTAACAGCCCAGTGCCAGGTGATGCTGATTGTTTGATCGTTTTCCTGGCTTTGAGGTGTAATTTACAGACAATCTTTATATCCCTAGTTAGGTTCAGTTAGAAAGAATTATCTCAACTTCTTGAAATAATTATGTTCATCAAATTGTATTTAACATCGATAGGTCTGCGATTATCAGAAATAAAAAAGAAGCTATCCACAAAATCTTAATTCTAGTAATAGCATAATTATGATTAAAACCAAGCTGGGCTTACATTAATGGGTTGAGAGGTTACCTATTTACTAGTATGTACCTCAACGTTACATAACAATTATATATTTATAATTATGTACGTTAATTTGTATCCTTATTGGCCCTTACACACTTGGAAATAATAATTGTTTGAACTGAATAGAGAGTGCAGAGATGCGAGATAGAATGTTCGTCTATTTGGAGCTACTATTTAATAAGTGTATGAATTGAATTGAACTGAATGTTGTTTAACGGCTCGTCAACACAGAATAAGTTATTTAGAGCCGCCCCAGAGAGAGGGGAAGGATACATAGGAATCCGGGAACCTGCCCTACTCTTATCATCGAATAGATTCCTATGGTTCTTTAACGTGCTCAGAGGATAGACCCATACACGGGACCGCCCGGTTTACGTCCCCATCCGACGGACGAGGCTAAGGGAAAGTGTCTTGCCCAAGAATACTACGACGAAACTTAGTGGCACCACGGAGGATTAAACCCGGGGCCTCCGGTTACAAATCCGCCGCGCTATTGATTATGAATAATTGTATGAACTATTTAATAATTGTATATGCATAGTAATAATTGTATATAAGATGCATATTTTCAGTATCCATTGGTAAGGCAATACAAGATGGAGTATATCCTGCCTCTCCTATAGGGTTTGCGAAAATGAAAAATGTCCTGTAGATGGTGTACAAATATGTCTTGTCGAAACTCTTTGTCTAATGCAATATATGCATCATAAGTTCCCGGATTCCTATGTATCCTACCCCTCTCTCTGGGGCGACTCGAAAGTAACCTATACTGGGTTGATGAGTTGATGTTAATTGATAAACAGGTATACATAAAAAAGAGAAGAAAAATAGTTTGTATTTCCGTCTGTCTTTACCGCGACTATATCACACCTGTGCGGACATTATTTTGGAAAAACTAACAACTTCAGTTTCATTTGTCAAGTTTATTATAGATAAATAACATAATTATTCAAAAGACATAGGAACATAAAACAGCATTCACTGCCTCGACAGGTGTTTGGTGTTATAGCGAAATAAAAAACCATTAAACAAGTGTAATGTGAACGAATGCGTAAATGGTTATGAAATATATTTCTCAATATTACGGCCTACAAGTACCACTTGTTTGTTTTGCTTTCGGCTACTATAAATTAAAATACAGGATTCAGTAAATTGCCGTTTTAAATAAAAACTGCCATAATTTCCTGATTCGATGTGTCATCCGGTATGACACTAAACTAATATATGTACAGGTATGCTCGGTCCAGCACACGGAACTATTTTCCCTAGACAGGTATTTATTTAGTTAATCTTACTAAGACACATGGCGCCAGCCAAATCGTAAAGCTTGCCTAGTAAAGTTTACATGAATTACAGTGTTCCACAGGTGTATGGGGTGTGAAGTATCAATAGGCGAGAGGTGACGATTTTTAATGCAATTTATCAAGCACTTGAACACGGCGCCTTTGAAGTCGAGTTTGAGTGACAGCTCGGTAACTTAAGCGACCGCCCGTAAGGCGCCGTATACGACAGAGTAGATATTCATATGAATGAGTGACGTCACAAATCTCGGCGCCAGCTAGACTAGCGCTCAGCTGAGATTTGTGTATAGGATTGTAAAGTGGTAGTTCAGATATTGCAGGTGTTCATACCATAAATATAGCGATACAGATGAAAAATATGCATAAGTATGAGAAAAGTGTCTCCAACTGCTGACTCAGGGAGCAAAGAAACCAAACACATAATCACATTACTATATGTATTATTGATATTGTTGAGTTTATTTGAACCTCGTTAAAAATAGAATAGAATATTTTTTTTATTAAAAAATCCCAATACATACAAAAGGTATTAAAAAAAATAATATAGTAATGATAGCGTACGTAATACCGAAATAATGAGCATATAACGATGTCCCTGATTGCGTTTTTGTAAGGTTCGTTAAATCAGACAACTATACTGCAAACATTTTGATTAAACTATTAATACTAATACAACATTGTTGTGCATATAAACGTACTTGTAACATAATTCTCCTCAAACATGCCAATATAGATGACAGTAATCGATAATTGTTACGATAACACGAATAATTGATATTAATCGATGGGCGGAGCCGCGAAAAACAAAAGTAAACACTACTCGATCCTGATTGGGCGCCGC
Source organism: Cyrtodaria siliqua (assembly GCA_037043455.1). Taxonomy (NCBI): domain Eukaryota; kingdom Metazoa; phylum Mollusca; class Bivalvia; order Adapedonta; family Hiatellidae; genus Cyrtodaria; species Cyrtodaria siliqua. The sequence goes on along the minus strand of JAWPHD010002499.1, from coordinate 139,856 downwards.
GAGTTATCGCTGTCAGACGGCTGAGTGAATATCCACTCACTGGTATGAATCGATGGCAGGTGGGCGGAGTTATACTCACTTCACATCTGTTTACATCCAACGGCTTTATATACAAACGAAATATCTCTCACGGTCACAACTAGCTTGAACGTCAAGATATTCGCATCGAAAGAACGTAGTTACATTTTTCTGGATTATATTACTAACTGACTTTTATTTCAACATGAAGGCTGTTACACAAGGATTAACCAGGGCTTCTGAGCTGGGATTGAAGAGTGATATGTACAAGATACAAAAACCAAAACTGGACGATGGGGAGATGGCGGCATGTTTCATGAAGTTGAAGGAACTGGTACCGTCAGTGCCACACAACAAGAAGATATCGAAGACACAACTATTACAACATGTGATTGATTACATTTACGACTTGGAGCTTTCTCTAGACTACCAGCCTGTCGTCTTCAACTCTTCTGCCAGAGAGCCCCTCTCGGAAAAGACGGAACCCAACAGACTCGTCTCTGAAGAGGTTAGTAGTGTCTTTGAGTTTATTTATTGTAAACTTTTTTTCCAAGAATTATATACAACACAAACGTAAATGTACCAACAAATTACAAATTATGGTTTAATAAACATAAACAGATATGTTTTGTGGCTCATTAAGTAATTCGATCCACTTATTTATTACATTTTTTTTTCTTGTTGTCTTATTTCAAACACATTCATTACATTTAGTGTTTTCGTTTATTTCAAATCCTGTCGTTGCCTCGTATGAGACTACAAATGATACTATACAGTAACACATCACATAAGGCTTAAAACACCATTTGTTGTATCGTAACGTAACTATGGCTATTTGATCCTCATTTTCACCTGTGATTTCAATGTTTGTTGATTTTTTATCTGCAGGTAGTTGAATCCATGGACGATAGTGATGCTGACTGTGACAGACCAGCATCCAAATAAACCCACAACCCCGCCACACAGGGTTTTTAATAAATGGTACGTATTTTTGAAGATCCTATTTTAATTATTTTTTACTGATACTGATTTTATTTTTTTATATCCTTGTCCGAGTTGGGACCTCGCAACCTTATCATGTGCTGAGTGATAACGTGTTTTTCTCTTTTTGATTTTAAATGGAATTGTATACACAGTGGTAAAACACTTAACGGATCCGATGTTAAATATAGAACATATATACAAAAAGTATCATAAAAAAAGAACGCCGCACAAAACAAAAAAAGAAACCGCACAAAACTTCGTTACCGCTATCAGTGTTTTTCATATTTTCGTTTATGTTTTGCTATGTAGGGTGCATGCACATACTCAATCCAGCTATCTTGATTGTAAAATGTTTGCCATTCCTTTTCGGCGCCAGCCTGTCTGCAAAGAACCTGTGCCTTGTATAAGAAACGTCGCACAGGTGTTCTTGATTGTTTAGGAAAACTTTTATCTCTCAGTCGATGCTTTTGTGTTCGCAACTAGTACGTCTTCAATGATTACGCACGTTAATGAAATTTGAAACTGACAGTAAACGGATACTGACACTAATATGACGCCGCAATAGGTGGTAATTTATGCAGATTTCCTTAATTGATGACATCGTAATCAACACCCATGTTAACGGTGTATTCGCCATTATCGGTATTTGATGTGGAGTGTTGTTAACTGGGAAGCATAGCACATGTTAATTAATTATAATTTTATAATTGAAAATAGTTGTCTATAATGTGGTTTCCATATGTATTTTCCAGGTTGTTGTCACGTGAATCATACACAGTTGGAGGGGTCTAAACGTGATGAATGTTGAACGGTTTCCACTCCCGTGCGGCGATGATGTAAGGAGATTTCACTGACGTAACGGATGGCTTCACACCGCACGTACACACGCACACCCCACCGACCGGACAATGCTGGTTTTAACTGTTATATGTGGACTTATCTGATTGACAGTGCTGGACGGTCCTCGGTCATCGCGTGACTCGATCCGTGGCTTATACGTCACATAGTCCAAACTTGTATCATATGTTATAAGTTACCACCGATATTTCACGTTGCGGAGATTACACGTAAATTTGTGATAAAAAGTGTTGTTAGAACTTTCTGTTCAGATTTCAGTATTGAAATCGCAACATGCTGGACAAGCTCTTATGTTCACTTTACAAGCTTTCTCAAGGTCTTCAGACGTGTACATTACACGATGACATGCTATGATGGGAATTAGCAGAACTATAAGATAAAATATTCCAGGAGTTTGGTTCAGACTCGGACGTAAACTAACACTAGAGGAAAGACGCTGGCTCGTTTGTTCAAGCACTCTAGAGACTAGAACTGTATACTTTAAGGTGTTGAGCACCCATCTCTAGACTATAAAGCAGTGCCATCTACTTGATAAAACTTTGTAGAATGAGAAAAAATACTGTGCATGTTGGACGTTTTATAGTTTATATTTTGTTGCGATTCTTTTGATAGTTTTATAATAAAAAATATTAAACCTGAATATGTATTTTATGTTCTATATAAAACCGTCTTTTGTTTATTGAACTCTAAACAAGAACTTCCTACTTGCTTGAAAACTGTAGACCACTGCCTCAAATGGATTCGAACCCTCGCGGTCTGCCCCGAGTTGATTCGATCGAGTCCACGTGGTGGCATGGTTGATGGGAATTTTCCATCTCGCCTCCCTCGTGGGTTGCTGTCCCAATACAACTTAATATGGCGTGTCAAAGATAGACATCGGGGAGAGAAACAATATATGTTGTGTTTTAATTAAGTTGAATTTTCATATGCATTTATTTAACACGGAACAAATAGGCCATTTTTGCGCACACTATGTCTCTGGTACCACGTAAAGGCACATTCCAATGACAGACGTGCTGGTTCCAAGACGATATATGCCTGAGAACCTGTATTAGGTTGAACAATTCATGAGAACCAGACATCTTAACAAAAGATATATAAATGATATACAGACAGTTCGAACTCCAAGCATTTCTATGCACATATATTGATCATACCAACTCTCCCATGTTTATGAAATTAATTGGTTATCATGAGCAAAGATCTGTACATATAAAGGCAACACAAGTACCCAAACTTTGCATTGGTATGTAAACTACAACTAAAGGAACACCCGACAATCTTGGTTTAAAACTCAGGCGGCGTCTCGTAAGGATATATACACAAGTCAACTTGCATGATTTGTAATCATTCAGAATAAATTTTAGAATAGGTCAAAGCAATTTCCCCCCCAACTATTCAATATTGCCAACTAATTAGATTGCACATAATATATTAAACAAATTGGTAGAACAACGAAGAAATGGGATTTTTTTTTTAATTTAATTATATGCAGGTGGTTTTAAGTCAAAATGATACGAGTATTTATGAATCGATATGTTTATTTTAATACTTGATAACTAAAAAAACTAAAAATATATATTCCAAGACTGTCATAACTGTTTCCTTTAAACACAGTTTAGTTGCCTTAAAAGGGCAAACGACAATCTTGAAGTTTTTATCAAGCATTAAAATTAGCCACTCGATTTATTATTCAAGTATGATTTCGCTTTAGTCCTGCTTGCATATATTTAAATTATGGGTAATACAAATTTGGAGTTTCAATATAGTTTCGCTATTCTACATGGGGTATAAGTATATTATTAAATATCAGCATGTCGTAATATGCGTTGAACTATTCAAAAATATTACTAATGATTGACCAATTTCGATGAAAAATTAACGAGACGCCGTGATTTAGATTTTTAAAGAAATTGTCGTGTGTCCCTTAAAACTATTTATGAACTAATTACAAATGTATCGAATGTAGTTCCTATAATAAAAAGTAATCCCTCCTTTTTTTGATGGAAATGGGCATTATAAGTAGGGGAAAACTGCCCATTTCTATTCGATTTTGTGGTTGTATGTATAAAAAGCATATTAATAGGTTTTACTGGATCACTGATGAACATTTGCGAAATTTCGACACTATGCTTACACTTTGTGAGCAACCATCACTGAAAACAAATGTAATAAACAAACAAGAACTTTCTTACATGTCGTGTGATCCCACCTTTTCTGGTGATTTTGCAAGATTACACTGTTGCATTATCCATACTTGAGTTGAATTTGCAGCAAATCATTAATATGTGACACTTTAACATTGGTGTATATTGTATTGGAAACATAATTAGTGGTTTCATACCTGAAGTTTGGGACTCGATACCGCCGCTAAACTGACTGCGAGAAATAATACAAATACACACAAAACAATATAATTCTAAATTGTATTAATAATGTCTTTTTTTCCCAGGAGCTTTTTTTCCCAGGAGTAAAATTACGTCAGTCATACAATATTGAAAAGTGGCTATATTATAACAGAACTGTGTGAGAAAAAAAAGAATAAAACAAATGTAATAATATAAAACATCTATAATAAAAAAACACCACACACAACATTTATATTTGGCTATAGTTTAAGGAAATCCCGTTATTTTGAACTGACAGAACCACTATCGACCTTTAACTTTTACTGTCAAAGCATGGACAGATTCCTGTTTTCAAAATAAATTTGGGTGGAAAATAAAACCAGATTGTCGTGTGTCCCTTTAAAGTGTGTATTTGATTTGAATTGAATTGAATGTTATGTTGTTTAACGGCTCATCAAAACCGTATAGGTTATTTGGAGCCGCCCCGGAGAGAAGGGCATGATACGTAGGAATCCGGAAACCGTGCCTTACTATTATTATCGAATATATTCCTATGGTTCTTTAACGTTCTCGGAGGATAGACCGATACACGAGACCGCCCGGTTTACGTCCCCATCCGACGGACGAGGCTAAAGGAAATCGCAATGATCAATCATAAATTGGAGAACATACGTTTTTAGACCTTTATTTATTCGGTCAAAGCATATTGTCAAACTAGATTTTCATTTTGACATGCAGGTTTACCGCTTGTTACTTAGACACATAGCCAATATTTCAGTCGAAATTATACCTATTTTGTAGATGATTTGCGTCGAAAAAAGGTTTGTGCATGGTGGCATTCAAGAACTTAAAAATTGACGATCTAACTAATTACCGAATGCGATCTGCCATTTCTTTCAACCGACCTGGCCTCATCGTTTTCACTTTGTCTTACACGGCATTGATATACATACTTTTTTTTTTTTTTTACACCATAGTCAGTTTGTATTAGTGGATTTGAAAAATTTAAAACATTTCTTAAAGGGACACACGCCAATCCTGAAGAAGTTATCAAGCATAGCCATCACAACATCGATTTATTAATCTAGTATCATTTTGACTTAAAATCTGCTTTTATATCCTTAAATAAAAACAATACAATTTTGAGTTTGCATTTTAGTTCGTTATTCTACTTTTGTTTTAAATATATGTTGGTTGTAAGTGAAAAAGTGTCGATTCTTACGGATGTACAGTACTGGGGGGCTCTGCTCATATGGTAGAGGGATTATAATCCTGAGAAATCAACAACAAACTACAGCACTGGTTCTACCAGGAAAAGTGGGTGGTCTGCTTCTACCACAAAACAAATCGACCGTCATATATAACCTTACATGTTTTGAAAATGACGTAAAACACCATACAAACAAAACATAAATATATGTTAGGGGCAATATAATCACGAAACACCGAATGCATATGACTTTACTCACCTCACATGCCATTATTCCTACCAACATTTCGAGATTCTAGGAAAATGCATCTTGGTTATTATGTCAAGATGGATCAGCCTATGGTGACAGAGTTGACAACGTACATAAACACGGGAAAGGTGGAGTTGCTATCTACGGTTAAAATATTAAACCGATTATTAGTCTCCTGTTAATGACACACGCCCTTCTAAATAGATGCCAATATAGATTTCCCTAAATGCTGAAGTAGCGTAAAATTACCATGCCAAGGGCGGATCCAGGATGGGTGGTGGTGCTTAAACTCCGTCAAGCATAGTTTTAACTAGTTGTATATGCTTGCCGGATTTAAGGGGACGTGCACTAGGTCCACCCGTTCTTTTATCATTGGTTTCACGACTAAAATATTTGACAATACACCAGAATTCACCAAATTCCATGTCGGAAACCAAACATTTTCGGGTGTTTTTTGTTGTTGTTTTGGGGTGGAGAGAGGTAGGGGGACATACCCACGGACCCACTAGTCCGTTTCTCAATTTTTCAGCCCAGCACCCCAACTTAATTCCTGGACATGGGCATGCTATATGCTCGATTATACCCAGCCTTAAATTTAAACAAATAAAGATTAGCCGTTTAGACAGTGAATATGTAAAAGGTTCAAATTGTCCGTGATACCTTGCTTATTACTATATTATTGTAAACATCGTGTTTAACAGGATATACCCACTAGTCACTACCGAATGTGGTTGCGGGATAGCGTTTTAGATCGACGGAGTTATCGCCCTTCGTACTGTACTTCGTAATGTACGATTTTTTACCATACCGCAGATTTATGGTGTTTTCGATTTTGTTTGTTTGGTGGTCCGCGAGAACTATGGCAGATGACGCCACACAGTCACTGAGCAAGTAAATTATTTGATATTAGCGTCTGCCACAAAACTGCGTGTCACATGTGTCAAGTACGTCATAAAGTCCGTGGTTTCCATCGCCGGCCATCTGGAAGGGCAGCAGACATAAGGTTGGCATTGATTGGTTCATAATGACATGTTATCGCCATGGAAACGGTCACGTGTGTGCATGCTGCTGCTGACCAGCGTATTAGACAGGTGTTCGTGAAGCACATGTTTCCTCGTTTGGCACCTTTACTGGATATTTGACCATCGACCAGACGACATTTTCGTATCTAGAATCAGATCGATCTAATACAATGTTTGACATTATTATGACAGTCAATAATAACAATTATGTCTGTGATGAATTAGTTATTAACATCGTGTGCTGGCTGATTGCCAGTAAATACAGGTGCATGTAGACGTAATTCGAATCAAGAGGAAAATAATAATCGATTCTCTGTATCATTTGTCTATTGCAGATACCCCAATCCCCATCCCCACACCAATATTCCAGCTTTTTTTTCTTGCAGCATTTAAAAAAACCCGAAGAATATTTAAAATCATATGCGTACATCAACACAATATGAAACAAGGCAAATACTAAAAAACAATAAAAACGACATTCGTCAAGTACGATATAAATAATGTGTCGCCAATTTGTTTTTACTGTATTTTAAACAACAGAAAGAAGCATGATTGTCAACAGTATGAACTGTATTAAAGGGACACACGTCAATCCTGAAGTTTTTTTATTATTTATTAACATTCACTTAAAACTTGTTTGTATCAATTAAATAATAACAAAAAAAGTTTTCATTTTTCTTTATTCTACCAAATGTTAAATATATTATTGGTGAAATATTATCAATAGTTAGTAATATGTAAAAACAATATGCCTGAATGGAGCATCCGGTATGGCATTAGTGGAGCCATAAATGCAGTGTCGAGGTAAAAATCGAGGGGATTGCTTAAATAATTTTTTTTATCAAAAATGTAAAATCACAGTTAGAACCCATTTTAATACATAAGCATGCCCTTCACGTTGTACCGTCAGTGATGATCAACTCACGCTGTACCGTCAGTGATGCTCCACACAAGCTGTACCGTCAGTGATGATTCACTCTCAGTGATGCTCCACCCACATAAGCTGTATCGTCAGTGATGGCCCACTCAAGCTGTACCGTTAGTGATGGTCCACCCACATAAGCTGTATCGTCAGTGATGGCCCACTCAAGCTGTACCGTTAGTGATGGTCCACTCACGCTGTACCGTCAGTGATGCTCCACCCACATAAGCTGTATAGTCAGTGTTGCTCCACTCAAGCTGTACCGTTAGTGATGGTCCACATAAGCTGTATCATCAGTGATGGCCCACTCAAGCTGTACCGTTAGTGATGCTCCACTTAAGCTGTATCGTCAGTGATGCTCCACTCAAGCTGTAACATTAGTGATGGTCCACATAAGCTGTATCGTCAGTGATGCTCCACTCAAGCTGTACCGTTAGTGATGGTCCACATAAGCTGTATCGTCAGTGATGGCCCACTCAAGCTGTACCGTCATTGATGCTCCACCCACATAAGCTGTATCGTCAGTGTTGCTCCACTCAAGCTGTACCGTCAGTGATGCTCCACATAAGCTGTATCGTCAGTGATGGCCCACTCAAGCTGTACCGTCAGTGATGCTCCACATAATCTGTATCGTCAGTGATGGCCCACTCACGCTGTACCGTCAGTGATGATCCACGCAGGCTGTACCGTCAGTGATGCTCCCCTCAAACTGTACCGTCAGTGGTGCTCCACTCGGGCTGTACCGTCAGTGATGCTCCACTCAAGCTTTGCCGTCAGTGATGGTCCACTCGCGCTGTGCCGTCAGTATCGATCCACTCAAGCTGTACCGTCAGTGATGCTCCACTCAATCTGTGCCTTCAGTGATGGTCCACTCGCGCTGTGCCGTCAGTGATGATCCACTCAAGCTGTACCGTCAGTGATGCTCCACTCAAGCTGTGCCGTCAGTATCGATCCACTCAAGCTGTACCGTCAGTGATGCTCCACTCAATCTGTGCCTTCAGTGATGGTCCACTCGCGCTGTGCCGTCAGTGATGATCCACTCAAGCTGTACCGTCAGTGATGCTCCACTCAAGCTGTGTCGTCAGTGATGGTCCACTCAAGCTGTACCGTCAGTGTTGCTCCACTCAAACTGTACCGTCCACTTGGCATAAATTATATTTGCAGGATATCATTTCATATTAAAGAATAGAAATGAATACTACAGATTCACATAATTAAATGCACACCTGCGTTTTAAGGTATGGTGCGTTTCTTGATATTATAATAGACATTAATTGTCTGCTTATATTGGATTAAAACATGAAATAAACACATAAAATAAACACATGAAACAGACTGAATTATCACTTCTACTATTAATTCATTATAATGTTAATTATTATTACAAATATGTGTCTGTCCTTCAAAAACCTTCAAACTAAGCTACAACTTGAGGGCAGCACCTGTGCAATGCAAACTCGTTATCTGTGCCTTACAAAACAAACCAAATCGCATTATATATTCTACATGTAATATCCATTATACTTACAGTAAAAGAACGACGTCTTAAGTTATTAGTTTAATAAGATATTTGGTAATTTTGAGCAAGTGTCATCACTCTATCGGGGTTCCTTGAATGTAGCCCCCACCTGTGGGGACTTAACTAGATTACGGCATATATAATCCCTGATAAGTATTACCAAACAAGAATAAAGGGATGACAAACAGAGTGGTCACCAATGGACATACATAAACAAATTAAGAACATGAATGCGTAATATTGTGATTGGAGATTTTGACGAACGTTGACCATACCACCTGGTTCAATAAACACTCGATAGAATTATTTTGCATTTGGACAATGAACAAGTTCGATTATATTATTTGCTAGTCGTTTTATTTACAATTAAAATTGAATAAATATTCAACACATGTATATTAGCATTTTTTGATATAAATTGAAAAATAGAGGGGGAAAAAGCATTTTCTTTATTCAAATTTAAAGCTGAGCAAAAGTCACTGTAACAGAAAAGCAGTTATGATTTTTAAATACAAAATTCACAGAAACGAGATGAGAATAAAATACTGTGCCTGGTATTAAATGGACGCATGACAATCTTGATTTTGTTTAAAAACTCGCGACGTCCCGTTAGTTTGTCTACATAAATTGCATTTGGTAAGTCATTAATTAGCAAATAATGTATGGTGCTGAAGTCCATATCAGAAGAAGAAGAAGAAGAAGAAGAAGAAGAAGAAGAAGAAGAAGAAGAAGATATTTTATTGACTTAAACTATAACATATTTTTTCATCATATAAATACAAAAAATACAGATAACACGAATGAAAACAATCACAAATATATATATATATATGGAGAAAATCTAATGCATTACAATAGAACGACTTTTATATCGTGAAGATGAACGAGCTTTTAAGTTATTTAGCATGGTACGTCTTAAAGAGACTTCTTTTGTGTTAGACAACTGAAGGAGAGCAATAAATTTAAACAAATGTAAACTCTCTGAACGGGGCCGGTCACTATCACAGAATAGTAGTGACCGGATGACGTCACACTGCTCGAAGAAGGAAATATGCAAATGAGGTATACTATTATTAATTATAAGAATAGCATAAAGCAAATTGTATTTGCATATTAATAACTGTTTATTACAGTTCACCAATAATATATTCAAAGCTATGGTATGCTATGATTAACGAAGACAAGTTGAACACTTAAAATAGTATTTAACTATATGCAAGCAGATTTAAAGTCAAAATACTACTGGATTAGACTAATTTTAATGCTTGCTAAAGGCAAAATTAAGGCTTAAAGATTGCCTGTGTCTCTTTAATGCAAAATGCGATAGCTTGCTGAAATTCATAAACTAATAAATCTCCATTTGAGTCCAGACGACACAGTTAAAGTCAAATCGCAACGATTAATTAAAATAAAATGAAGTACAGATGTTGTTTTTTCTAAATTAAAATACCATAATTTGACACTGCTTTTGCTGAATACGGACAGAACACGACCATGATAGAAAAGAGCGCGTTTTGATGATGGTGAGGATGTAGTTGAACCTATCGCGTTTGCAGGAAGGTGGTAGGGTTGAACCTATCGCACCTGGATTCAGAAGATTGATTTTGTCATTGATCGCCTACTATCACACCGTTTTAATTGTTTCCCCTGCATCATCGATGATCTTTATCCTTATTGATAAACGTTTAACACTCCGTCCTGTGTTGACATTGATTTTTATCGAATAAACACATTTCATTGTAAGTTCCCTTATACCTCGGAACAGTTGTTGAAATTCTCATTATATGAATGTGAACATTTTAAATTATTGAAAAATTACCATATCCACCCATGACATGTCGCATTATGTCGCATTATGCGCCGGCTGGCCTTTGGTACGGATGTTACGACCCGGGACAACTTTTTATATCGCGGACGCTGACACCTGCACTACGACGGACACTTTTGAGTAAAAAGAATCACGCACGTGCGTTATAACGACAGGAAACAAAGGCGTGGATCTTCAGGTGTGGAGAAGGACTGCGGACTCAGGTGTGGGTGAGCGAGTTCTGTACGGTTTTGATATTAATTGTCAACGGACAGGTGCCCCATCTTGATCCAGAGAACACCGCCACGTGTGGTAACTTAACTCTTTGCCATAAAACAAAACACTCTTTGCCATAAAACAAAACAGTAGAAAGATAAATGTTACTGCGTTTTTAAAATACTCATTAAAGCTGTTAAAGCTGTATTTAAGTCTCATTCATTATATTGCCTATAATAGTAACAGATAGAAACATGTGCCAACACAGGACCCATGAGTATACAGTCATTCACATGCACACTTTTAAATTAAAAGCCAGTGCCCCTCCTGATAATAAAATATAACAGCACTGAAAAGATATTACTTACACACAAAACATAGATTTGTTTTTATCGTTTAGATCCATTTAAATTTTACCAGAAACGCAACATTTTTGATTTTCGATTATTTTTTAGTCCTCTGTCTTTTTGGTTAAAACCAAGATTGTATTTTATGTTAGTACACATGTCTCTTTGTCCCAAAGGTTAACCTGTGGCGATATGCATACGATTTGCTCTTGTTCTTTCAGTTAAAACACATTTTGCTCGAGGACTTTTAATTCCTCTCTAGAAATTAAAAAAATACCAAGTGTTGCGTTTTCAAATGTACTGAGTGTAGTAGAATCTAAATATTTTTAATTTTATAAGTGTTATCATTTGTATATAGCTTAAAGAACTCTGTTAAAACTGTTTTGGATAAATCATAAAAATAATCCTATTCCATTGCAAGAAGACGTAATCAATCATGATTTGAATGAACCTGAACCGTTGATTAAATATTAAACAAAAGAAAATCATTTGCTTTTCTCAAATATACTGAACGGGAAAAGAAACGCGACACGGGAATTTCCGCTATATATTGTATGTAAAATATGCTGCTGTTAATTGAATGGTACATGGCTACGTAAGATCTTTCCTTTCGGAAAAAACACAGCAAATAGTATTCCTGCAAAGTTTCATTATTGACAGAATACTTAGGATGCAAATTGTTGCACTAACTCTTTACGTTAAATACTGAATTGAACTGAACTGGCTCAATTTTTCAAAGATGATCTTCAACATGTATGACTTTCTTGTTACAACATGTACTGTGATGAAAACGTCTACATCACAGATGTGTCCTTTCTCCAACTAACTGCATTTTTTAAACAAAATATCTTGGGATTCCTTGGAATATACATGTAATTAAGTGTGCAGTATGTTATATGTGTACCACAATCTCCTAAATACACACTATGCATCGTGTAATACCCGAGGATATACACAGCATATGTTAGTTATTGTGGTACAAATACAATAGAGCATGAGTTTTGTACGTGCATTATCTCCCAGTACACGTGCAAAACTCATGCTCTATTCTGTACTTATTACATTTCCATCGCAATACTCATCAACAAATTAAACACAGTCAACATTCTACACCAAATTTTCAAAATAAAAACGATGGGCATTTTCAATTTCATAAACAAATGAAAAGAAAAGAAACGAACAAGGCCCAATACACAAAATCGCATTTATATATTTTCCTACTGTCTTTTTGTTTCGGTCAACATGCCATCTGACACAAGAATACAGTTCAATTTTGACCAATCTTCACATGTATGATCCTCAGATGAATGCTTTTTAGAATTGTTAAAATTAGGTCAGCGCGACATCCAAGATGGCCGCCATTACCATATATGGTCGAAACCTTAAAACAATCTTCTTCTCAAAAACCGCTGGACAGATTTCGACAGTTTTTCTTTTAAAAGCAAGATTGTTTAAATGAAGTCCCCGGGGTCAAAAATGACTGTGCCCTGGGGGTCCAAAGTTTGTATATTGAGATTTTGCATGTTTTTCATAGACTTATATAGGGAAAAACTTTAAAAAATCTTCTTCTCTGAAACCAGAAGGCTAAGAGCTTTCATGTTTTATATGTAGCATTAGCTTATTGTCCTCTACTATGTTTGTTCAAATGGTGACCTTGGGGTTTAATTTAGCCCCGCCCGGCTGGCGGCGGTTGGGGTTGGGGGGATCACAGTTTTACATAGACTTATATAGGAAAAAAACACACAACAAATCTGCTTCTCTGAAACTAAAAGAACCAGAGGTGTAATATTTTGCATTTACTATACCCTTTACCAAGTTTGTTCAAATGGTGACCCTGGGGTCACATTTGTCCCGCCCCGGGGTCATGGGGTCACATTTGGCCCTGCCCCAGGTGTTACACTCTAGCACCTTCATTTTGTATTTGATCTTTACCAAACTTCGTCAGCGTCTTTATATCAAATTTGGCCCCGCCCCGGGGGTCATATTTACATAGAATTGTATAGGAAAAAAATAAAATATTTTCTTCTCTGAAACTACAAGAGCCAGAGGTTTAATATTTTGCATTTACTATACTCTTATGGTCCTTTACCAAGTTTGTTCAAATGGTGACCCTGGGGTCACATTTGGCCCCGTCCCAGGGGTCACATGTTTTACATAAACTTGTATAGGGAAAAACTTAAAAATCTTCTTCTCTGAAATTACAGGGCACACAGCTCTCATATATTACATGTAGCCATGGGGTCACATTTGGCCCTGCCCCAGGTGTTACACTCTAGCACCTTCATTTTGTATTTGATCTTTACCAAACTTCGTCAGCGTCTTTATATCAATGTTGATACAACAGAAGCCACATTTCTTGAACACTATTAACCAAACTTGCACAGATTGTATATGGCCATAAGATTTAGAAGAAGTTCGATAATGGGCCAGTACTCAGGTGATCGATTTAGGCCCTTGGCCCTCGTAAAAGGACCCTCTTGTTTATACAAAGCATTACGTTTGCAATACTTTTGGGAGTTAAAAAAACACAACAAAATAACACAACAAAATACCAGGCCGATATCACTCAGACAATTTATATATTATATATATATATTTTATGATTAATATGTTTATCCAGATTATTCCGGTGGGTCATAAGACCCGTGAGGATACAACACAATACATATGCCACCGATAGTGAAATATTTATATAATTATATATTATATACGACAGCAGAGAATAACAACAGAACATGAACATAGGACGTAATTATACTCTGACTTGCTGAGTTCTACCAAACGACCTCTACCACAGTTCCACGGTATCAACAACGACATCTACCGCAGTACACCAATTTATAGAAACGTTAATTGCAATATTGATTCCTCGTCGCAGAACTCCATTATGTTGTTCTCCTGTGATTTTATATCAGCAGTATTTTCCATACATGTTTAGTCTTTGGCGGATGGAACACAATACCAGGAATCATGTAGTTTGCAGGTGTTCAGGTTATTTGCAGAAATTCTGCTAAAAGCACGGAAATAGCTTACAATGAATGGCAGAAAAAATCGTTGAGTCCCGGAACCGAACTCGTAGGTGGAACCGAAGAAAGCACTCAAACCGAGCAAGCCTGGAAATGAAGCAGCGTTCCCGCGCGTGCGGGTATGCAAATACCATTGATCACGTGATCGATTGTCGTCTGATTATGCAGATGTCAGGAAATTGGGTTTGAAACAATGGGTGATTTATTTGAAAAATTCAATAACAGTGGTGGGTTTCTCATGAAACCTTCTCATGTCATGACCAACGTATTTGTACAATTATTTCGGTTTTATTGCAATCATGATGCACCATGCAGGCCAATGCATGATTGAAACATTTTGAATGTTTTAAAAGAACCAGATGCATCTATTCGATAATAAGAGTGTAGTGTGATCCGAACATCCTAACCCACAGGGCTTGACTTGACCTGGCCCAGTGATCCATAGAACGTGGACTTGAACTCCGAACGACCCGAGTTCAAGCCTGACAAGCGCCACTGAGGTTCGTGGTTGTATTCTTGGGCAAGACACTGTTCGTAAGTAAGCAGATATTGAGCCTAACCAAATAACTGTCTGATTTTTATTTAGTGAAATGTATAAATGAAAACATGAGCAAAGACCTCTAGTAATATATTCGTGAGTAAGAAAAGAAGTTTTATTTATTGTTTGTAAACAATATTTACAGTTTCTGCTGATCACGTGACAGCGCATTGGGCTTTCTATATAGTATGTATTGCGTAATATAAATGGCCCACTTAGCTCAGTTGGTAGCGCTCTCGACTATTGCGCCCTCACTATTATATTATATTATATTACCCGCAAGTGTAATGTTAGTTTGCGCTGCGAATTCAAAGTCACGAAGAGGTACTTTTCTTTTTGTACCGCTATTGAATTCCGTCAAACAATCATGTGCTTATTTAGTAAATATTTAATAATGGTAAGTGTTTAATGTTTGTCAACGTAATTATTTCGTGTTTAATAAGCTAAAATTTACGGACATTGTCCCTTTAACATCGACCGTTGGATGTGGACGTAAGCCGGGCAGTCCCGTGTATCGGAGTCTATCCCCCGCGCATGTTAAAGAACCATAAGTATATATTCGTTAGTAAACGTAGTGACCAGTTCATGGAGTTCTATGTTATCATCCACTCTATCTGGAGTGGCTCTAAATAACATATCATGTGTTGATGAACGTTAAACAAATTTCAAATATTTCGTCTCATTCTCTTTCAGACAACGGCTCTTAATAACCTATTAAGTGTCACAGAGGTGATGAACTGTTTTGAACAGTGATTATTCATGTGTGGTTTTGTATGTGGCCGGATCGTACGATATGCTGTACTGGCCACATCTGTTTATCTCGGATTTGTATCAAGTGCACACACATACTGTAAGTTGTCTATAAAGAATCAAACACATACCAAGGTTCAAGTGGCACTTCAGAATGGACAAACTTTAAAAACTGCGTCTCCTTTCGTGCATACATGCATATTTATTTCGATTAATTCCCTAAAATGTGCATTAGCAATGGCAATTTGTTTTAGTAATTGTTGCTAGACCAAGTTACTTTTTTTTTATCAAGCATCATACTGTATCCAAACATGAATCGCGATCTTAGGGAGAAAACAAGTAGTTTTATATCGAATATTGCATGGAATTTCCACTCTCGAAAACAAGGGAATTAAAACGAAGCTTCTAGCAGTCAAGACATACGTTTGACAGAGCACACAACCATTTATTATTCAGATAGTGCGTGCGCAGACAATCCAGGAATCTCCATAATTCCCACAATAAGCATTAAGCACGTGGTGTTTACCAGAGAAATCTGGATGACAATATCGATCTTGGTGCCCGGCTGCACCTGCAGCTCGGAGTGTCATATAAAACTTGATTGGAAGTGATCTCACTTGATTGTTTCAGGGAGATGACGACAATTAGCGAGACTCTCCTAACAACGGTGAGAACTACCGGGAAATTATGGTGGCAGAAGCAACATAATCCTAAAAGGTTACGCCTTCAGAGAGTCGACATGGACTTTCGCAATACACAATTTTAAGGAACCACACGCATATCTTGTCAAATTAGACTGCATTACCATTAACACTTTTGGAACTTTTTCGACTTCAGGGAACCATGAACTACCAATACCATATTATTCAATACAATGTTTACAGACCTAGCTGTCATATAGCCCCAGTTACAAGGATACTTTCATTGAGTAGACATATATATATAGCAGACTGGCAGAGTAACTGGTGATAAAACAACATTGTACAGGCACGCACAATGCGGAATTTAAATGCCCGCAATTGACATTTGATATTTGGTTCATTTCCCAAAGTGCGATCGAACAAAATGGTAAAATTGGGGGAAATTGCACATAATCACCATAATTATGACGTAGGCAACTTGCGTAGAAGCATGTTTGCATCGACAAATGACAGACGAGACAAATTGGATTCCACATAATGAAGTTGATTACTGGAAGAAACATATCGAATTTTGTTTTGAATAATGATGTTATTACCAAGTTACCATGGCAACCATTTATGTGCTTATATTCGTTCGTTGCGATTTATGGCATTTATAAAAGTCCATATTTAACAGTCTATATACAAGGAAGACCGTGTAATGTTTGGATTCTAAGAAATTAGTATTATTTACGAGAAAAGAAGAACTAGAGACACGCATAAACAGAATTGCAATTAGACGGAAAGCCAACCACACAAACTCACACGGGAATTCAACCACACAAACTCAGTTAGACGGGAAGACAACCATACAAACTCAGTTAGACGGGAAGACAAACATACAAACTCAGTTAGACGGGAAGACAAACATACAAACTCGGTTAAACCGGAAGACAACCATGCACACTCAATTAGACGGGAAGGCAACCATACAAACTCAGACGGGAAGGCAACCATACACCCTCAGTTAGACTGGAAGACAACCACACAAACTCATTTAAACGGGAAGACAACCATACAAACTCGGTTGGACGGGAAGACAACCATACAAACTCGGTTAAACGGGAAGAAAACCATACACACTCAATTAACGGGAAGGCAACCAAACAAACTCAGACGGGAAAGCAAACATACAAACTCAGTTAGACGGGAAGAAAACCATACAAACTCAGATAGACGGGAAGACAACCATACAAACTCGGTTAAACGGGAAGACAACCATACAAACTGGGTTAAACTGGAAGACAACCATAAAAACTCGGTTAGACAGGAAGGTACACATACTCGTACACTCATACTAGACGGGAAGGCAACATACAAACGTACCGACAATTAGACAGGAAGGCAACCATACAAACGTACCGACAATTAGACAGGGCGGCAACCATAGAAACTCAATTAGACAGGAAGGTAACCATACAAACTCAATTAGACGTTGAGACAACCATACAAACTTAATTAGACCGGAAGGTAACCATACAAACTCAGACAGGAAGGCAAACATGCAATCACACTAGACGGGAAGACAACGATACAAACTCAATAAGACGTCAAGACAACCGTACAAACTCAATTAGACCGGAAGGCAACCGTACAAACTCAATTAGACGCGAAGACAACCATACAAACGCCATTAGACAGGAAGGCAACCATACAAAAGTGCCGACAATTAGATACGAAGGCAACCATACAAACGTACCGACAATTAGACAGGAAGGCAACCATACAACGTACCGACAATCAAACAGGAAGGCAACCATAAAAACGTACCGACAATTAGACAGGAAGGCAACCAGACAAACTCAATTAGACAGGAAGACAACCATACAAATGCACCGACATTTAGACAGGAAGGCAACCATACAATCTCAATTGGACAGGAAGGCAACTATACAAACGTACCGACAGTTAGACAGGAATGCAACCATACAAACTCAATTAGACGGGAAGGCAACCATACAAACGTACCGACAATTAGACAGGGAAGAACATTAAAAACTCAATTAGACAGGAAGGCAACCATAGAATCTCAATAAGACGGAAAGGCAACCATACAATTAACCTACAGTTAACCTACAATTAGACGGGAAGGTAACCATGCAAACAAGTAGACGGGAAGGCAAGCAAACTCGCTCACTACAAAGGCAACCATACACATATACTTGCACTTAGACGTAAGGCAATCATACACACCCAAATAGACGGGAAGGCAACCATACAAACAATCAGACGGGAAGGCAACCATATAAGCTCAGTTAGACGGGAAGGTAACCAAATAAGCTCAGTTAGACGGGAAGGTAACCATACAAGCTCAATTAGACGGGAAGGGAACCATACAAGCTCATTTAGACGGGAAGGCAACCATACAAGCTCATTTAGACGGGAATGTAACCATACAAGCTCATTTAGACGGGAATGCAACCCATACAAGCTCAATTAGAAGGCAACCATACACGCCCAGTAAGCCGGGAAAGCAACCATACACGCCCAGTTAGACGGGAAGGCAACCATACAAGCTCATTAGACGGGAAGGCAACCATACACGTCCAGTTAGACGGGAAAGCAATTATACGAGCATACCTACACTTAAAGACATTATGAACAATACATTTCGAGGACGTAACTTTATATCGTCTTAATAAAATGCAATAAACGAACAAACGAAACAAAATGATTATATTATAAAATAAAATTGAGTTAAAAACTTTAAAAATGTACTTACCCTGAATGCCTATTCGAGCTATCCATCAAAACATTATAGGACGGCAGCAATATAATTATATTGCCTACCAAAGACAGTCAACAACCAAATCAAGACAGGCAAGAACACATGTTTGTCTTACTATTAAAGGCAGACAAAACATTGACGAAAGTAAGTCCAACGATTCAAGGACTACAGCAGTATATCCTACCAAAGGCAACTCACAAAGAATTCAAGGAAGGGAACACAACATCTATACTCTTCTTTGTTTCGGTCACAGATTACTAAATACTAGTACTAGTATGTAATATTCTATAAGTTAGTAAATTGTTCGCTCCCTAAGAAGTGTACAAACTATTATGTCTGTCCAGGCCGTCAACAAGACAGTTAACGAAGGTCACTGTATTACATGCTGCCAAAGTCTTTCAAAAACATTTAAGTAAAACACCACCATAGTATGTCTAACAACGGCTGTCTATAAACGTTTAAGGAAGGCAACACTATTCCATGCATTTTGCAAAATCCGCCCACACGATATGCATACCAAAAAGAAAGCCCATAAATATTCAAGGAAGTCCCCAGATATTCTGTCTACTAAAGGCTGTACACATACAGTCAATAAACTCAACAATCTTATACCAAAGAAAGTATAATATAGTCTGCAATAAAGATTTTCTTCCAAAGGTTGCCACATACAACCAGTAGTTTACATTCAAGGCCAGTACACACAACATTCAAGAAAGCCAAGACAGTATACACCATTCAAGGCCAGTACACACAACATTCAAGAAAGCCAAGACAGTATACACCATTCAAGGCCAGTACACACAACATTCAAGAAAGCCAAGACAGTATACACCATTCAAGGCAATGAACTACTATTCTTCCTAAAAAAAGCCGTCCACATTTTTAGCATTCAACAAAGTCAAAGATATACTCTGCCTATCAAATACAGTTCACAACACATTTTAAACGAGTCAGTAATATACACATCCTACGAAAGGCTGTACATACATCATTCTGCCTACCAAAGGCGGTTCACACAAAGAATAAAGAAGGTAAACGCATATTCTACCTTAAAAACATTGAAGGAAGACAAGCATACATTCAAAAGGCAATTCATAACACATTCATTGCGGGCAAAATAATACCATGCCTGTCGCATCTCTTCCACAGAATATTCTAGTAAGGCAACAGTGTATCATGTTTTCCAAAGGCAGCAAAACATTAAAAAGAAAGGAAACAACCTATCCAAAGGTATTCTACGAGACATCCAAGGTTGCCTGCCAAAGGCGGTCACATAAACATTATATGATACAGGAAAGCAACACTATATTCTTCAGCTTACTCACAACACTATAATGCCTACGAAAGGTTATGCCTACCAAAGGTCATGCCTACCAAAGGTTATCCCTACAACAATCAAGAAAGAATATAACATATTTGCATACGAAAGACAGCTCACAAACAATATAGAAAGTAACCAATATAATCTGCCCCCCCCCCCACCCCCACCCCCAACCCCCCACCCCCCCCCCCCCCCCCCCACACACACACATACACACATACACACATACACACACACAACGAACGGCAGCACACGTATATAAACAAATTCATGAATGCAACTATTTATTTTAACTACCAAAGGTTATAAAACAAGAAGGAAGGCATTAGTTTACTTATTTTGTCAATCAAAGACATTCCGTCCATAAAACAAGAAGGAAAGCATTAGTTTACTTATTATGTCAATCAAAGACATTCCGTCCATAAAACAAGAAGGAAGGCATTAGTTTACTTATTATGTCAATCAAAGACATTCCGTCCATAAAACAAGAAGGAAGGCATTAGTTTACTTATTTTGTCAATCAAAGACATTCCGTCCATAAAACAAGAAGGAAGGCATTAGTTTACTTATTTTGTCAATCAAAGACATTCCGTCCATAAAACAAGAAGGAAGGCATTAGTTTACTTATTTTGTCAATCAAAGACATTCCGTCCATAAAACAAGAAGGAAGGCATTAGTTTACTTATTATGTCAATCAAAGACATTCCGTCCATAAAACAAGAAGGAAGGCATTAGTTTACTTATTTTGTCATTCAAAGACATTCCGTCCATAAAACAAGAAGGAAGGCATTAGTTTACTTATTATGTCAATCAAAGACATTCCGTCCATAAAACAAGAAGGAAGGCATTAGTTTACTTATTATGTCAACCAAAGACATTCCGTCCATAAAACAAGAAGGAAGGCATTAGTTTACTTATTTTGTCAATCAAAGACATTCCGTCCATAAAACAAGAAGGAAGGCATTAGTTTACTTATTTTGTCAATCAAAGACATTCCGTCCATAAAACAAGAAGGAAGGCATTAGTTTACTTATTATGTCAATCGAAGACATTCCGTCCATAAAACAAGAAGGAAGGCATTAGTTTACTTATTTTGTCAATCAAAGACATTCCGTCGATAAAACAAGAAGGAAGGCATTAGTTTACTTATTATGTCAATCAAAGACATTCCGTCCATAAAACAAGAAGGAAGGCATTAGTTTACTTATTTTGTCAATCAAAGACATTCCGTCCATAAAACAAGAAGGAAGGCATTAGTTTACTTATTATGTCAATCAAAGACATTCCGTCCATAAAAACAAGAAGGAAGGCATTAGTTTACTTATTATGTCAATCAAAGACATTCCGTCCATAAAACAAGAAGGAAGGCATTAGTTTACTTATTATGTCAATCAAAGACATTCCGTCCATAAAAACAAGAAGGAAGGCATTAGTTTACTTATTATGTCAATCAAAGACATTCCGTCCATAAAACAAGAAGGAAAGCATTAGTTTACTTATTATGTCAATCAAAGACATTCCGTCCATAAAACAAGAAGGAAGGCATAAGTTTACTTATTATGTCAGTCAAAGACATTCCGTCCATAAAACAAGAAGGAAGGCATTAGTTTACTAAAGACATTCCGTCCATAAAACAAGAAGGAAGGCATTAGTTTACTTATTTTGTCAATCAAAGACAGTCCACAAATGTGTGAAGAAATACATTTCATACCAAAGACAGTGAATGGCCCTTCAGTATATTCCGCCAACCAAAGCATTCATTGGAATCAGCTATTTGTTTTTTTCCCACCAAAGGCAGCTTCAAACGCATTGCCAAAAGACAGCACCCTATCGTGCCTACCAATTTAAAGTAAAGGCTGTTTATTAATTAATCAAGGATGCAATCGCACATTTTGCCTACCAACGCGATACACGGACAACGCAAATACCATGCCCACTCAAGACGCCAAAAGTAGGTGTAAAATGTAGCATTCACATAGCAAAGTCAACCAAAACCACGCAATTAAAATGAACAACAATTACAAGAATATTTACTAGAAAATTATACAACACCACAAACATAAAGGTAACCGCCTTGGTACGGCCAGTGGCAAATAGGCCGCTGTGGGATTTAGACCATGTTCTAGGGCCGGTATATCAAACCTCACTCTTACTCTATTGTCATCCCAGTGAAACGGGACAGTGTATATACAGATATTCCCACTGGGCTATATCCTCAACACAACAGGCGCCATAAATAAGCAATACAACTGAAAGATGATCATGTATATATGCAAAAACAACAACAACAAACACATACCCTCATGACCACACAAAGAAGTACTCAGTAACGTGACAGAAGCCAAAACAACACTCAATAACGCGACAGAAGCCAAATCAACAACAACAAACACATATCCACATGACGACACAAAGAAGTACCCAATAACGTGACAGAAGCCAAAACAACAACAACAAACACATACCCATATGACGAGACAAAGAAGTACTCAATAACGCGACCGAAGCCAAAGCAACAACAACAAACACATACCCACATGACGACACAAAGCAAGTACTCAATAACGCGACAGAAGCCAAAGCAACAACAACAACAAACACATACCCACATGACGACACAAAGCAAGTGCTCAATAACGCGACAGAAGCCAAAGCAGCAACAACAAACACATACCCACATGACGACACAAAGCAAGTGCTCAATAACGCGACAGAGCCAAAGCAACAACAACAAACACATACCCACATGACGACACAAAGCAAGTACTCAATAACGCGACAGAAGCCAAAGCAACAACAACAAACACATACCCACATGACGACACAAAGCAAGTACTCAATAACGCGACAGAAGCCAAAGCAACAACAACAAACACATACCCACAGGACGACACAAAGCAAGTACTCAATAACGCGACAGAAGCCAAAGCAACAACAACAAACACATACCCACATGACGACACAAAGCAAGTGCTCAATAACGCGACAGAAGCCAAAGCAACAACAACAAACACATACCCACATGACGACACAAAGCAAGTACTCAATAACGCGACAGAAGCCAAAGCAACAACAACAAACACATACCCACATGACGACACAAAGCAAGTACTCAATAACGCGCCAGAAGCCAAAGCAACAACAACAAACACATACCCACATGACGACACAAAGCAAGTACTCAATAACGCGACAGAAGCCAAAGCAACAACAACAAACACATACCCACATGACGACACAAGGCAAGTACTCAATAACGCGACAGAAGCCAAAGCAACAAGAGAATAGAGGGCACGAAAAGACAAGACTGAAGACGCATTAAACGGTACCATCCCTTTCAGGATTTAAATATACACTCAACAAAATTCCTAATCGGTCAGTTTATATTGTATTACTATTTCTAAAATAATGCATGTATTCACGCGAAATTTCACATATCGATATTTGAATAGGTACTGCAGCTAATTATTGATTTTTTTCTGGCCGGCTCGCTGTCAAATTAACCGTGTTAGGCGTGTTGACCAATATAGCTGCACGTGCAGGGCATGGACACCAATATGCACGTGTTCATGTACACTTTTGTCATTGCTGATGATTTTCCTACTTGAAAAACACATACCATGGCGAGAATGACACAAGAGGAACGCGGCCGAGCTGTCGGAATGTTACAGGCCGGAACACCTTTACGACAGGTGAGTTTTATTTTTTGAAATTTCAAAAGAATATCGATATAATTTATTTGTAGCTATTATTTTGGTGACTATTTCCGTTTTTAGGTGGCAAGAACCTTCAAACGGCGGCTATCCACCATCCAAGCTCGTTGGGCGAAATTCAGCCAAACCGGAAGTGTGGCTGATCGAACTCGACGGTTCAAACAGAGAGTGACAACACAACGGCAGGACAGATACATAATTGTATCACATCTCCGTGATCGTTTTCTACCAGCTACAACGACATCTAGGCATACGAGGGGGACTCATGGACGTCATGTATCAACTCAAACCGTACGAAACCGGTTACGTGCCGTCGGAATTCGATGCCGTCGACCTCGGAAAGTTCCTATCTTAACGAAAAGACACCGCCAAGCTCACTTGGGCTAGGCGACATTTACGGTTCACCAGGGCCGACTGGGCGAATGTTCTTTTCGTCGACGAGACAAGGATTACATTGCGTTGTGCCGACGGCCGCAAACGCATTTATCGCCGACGTGGTGAGAGAAACAGCGCCAATAGGGTTCTTGAGGCGGACCAGTTCGTGGGAGGATCCATTATGATACGGGCGGGCATTTCGATGCACACCAAAACACCGATCGTGCAAGGCAACATGAATGCACGACGATGATATCAGATGGACATCATTCAACCTGTTCTTATACCACACATTGCTGTAAACCGTGGCAGGCAACTCGTCCAAGACAACGCTCCGTGCCATGTCGCCAGAGCAACATTGACAATGTTACAGGCCAAAAACATACGAGTCATCCCTTTTCCTGCTAAAAGTCCTGGCCTAAACCCAATCGAGCATGTCTGGGACTTATTAAAACGAAAGGTACGGGCCCATCCTCAGCAGCTGAATCTACGGGAATTGGAGCGTGACGTCAACCGCGTTTGGAGAAATATCCGTCAGCAGTATCTTCACAGATATATTGTATCAATGAGGAGACGTTCTCGAGCCGTGATTGCTGCCGATGGAGGGCACACACGTCATTAACATACAACAGCCGTCAATTAACATGATTTTGTGACTTTTGAATTACCGGGTCGCCTTATTCATTCCTGCGGAAGATGTCAACTCTTTATTTGTTTGAAATGAAATTTTGTTTGTTGATTTGTAATGAATTCCGCTTTCTTTTGCGATCAATAAATTCACGAAATTGAATTCATTCTTTTTTTTAATTACAATTTATTGAGGTGACCGATTAGGAATTGTGTTGAGTGTATATCATTTGTCATCATAGGGTCCACACACAATATGTCGGGTCATCGCACATTCAAAGAGGAAAAATAGTGGTGAACTGTAAATGGGCCAACCACTAAACATGCAACGCGTTGTAAAATGAATTGAATTGAATGTTGTTTAACGGCTCATCAACACAGTATAGGTTATTCAGAGCCGCCCCAGAGAGAGGGGAAGGATACATAGTAATCCGGGAACCTGCCCTACTCTTATTATCGAATAGATTCCTATGGTTCTTTTACGTGCTCGGAGGATAGACCGATACACGGGACCGCCCGGTTTACGTCCCCATCCGACGGACGAGGCTGAGGGAAAGTGTCTTGCCCAAGAACACACCAGTGGCACCACGGAGGATTGAACCCGGGGCCTCCGGTTACAAATCCGCCGCGCTACCGACTGCGCCACGCCAGCCCTCCGTTGTAAAATGAAAGGATCATAACCTCTTTTGATAAACTATCTAACACGTTCAATCAAGGTGACATGAAAGTGATCATGACCAAGGACCTTTTAAAGTTAATTATGCCACCATAGACGTTAGGTTGCGATACTCCTTGTCGCAGAACATATCTTAAGTTACTTTTATAGTTTAAAAAGCAGATCAGGGTTACGATAATACGTGGGGGTGGGGTGGGGGTGGGGTAGGGGGTGGGGTTGGAGTTATTAACAAAATGAAATAATCTCTCTATTGACTTACATTGTGTTTATTAATTCTCCATTTTCATTTGAGATATGTAAAGCGAGAAAAGAGAGACATTTATAATTATTAGCTTTGTTCATTTAAAGTTCATATCAAAATGGCTGCCTTCCCGTCAACCATCCAGATACCGAGAGGTGTTATTAAAAGCTTTGATACCATCTGCCTGAGTATCTGGTAAAATTCTCAACAGGTAATCTCTTTCATAACAATACAAGAATCTGCAACAGGTACACAGTCCGTACCCATTGGGATACCAACAATTTGTCTAAAAAGTAGTTGACGAAAATATTATCTAATAGGAAAATAAGCGCTTCACGATTTTCGTGTACGATGCATTATAACACTACATACTGCCCACCAGGATGCCGTCCTTTGACGAAGGAAACAATATACCCTACCATGCAAACCAAAAAAGGTTTTTAAGGAGCAGCATACCTTGCTAACCAATAGCAGTCCACAATTCATTCGTTGGAGCCAACAAGGCAACATATCCACCGAAAGGTGTCAACAAAGAAGTCGAGGAAGGCAATCATATACAATGCCTTTTAAAAACAGTCTATTAAACAATCCCGGATGACAACCATATAACCTACCTACCAAAACCAATAAACAATGAAGGTAAAATATACATTACTAGTATACATACATTTCCCACCAAAAACAGGCTACAAAGCATTCAATGAAGGCAACACTATACCCTGCCTACCATAAGCAGACGACGAAGCAACTGAGTAAATACTATAGACTGCCCTCCAAAAGAAATTGAGGATGGCAAAAATATACACTGCTCAACAAACAGTCTTAGAGGAAGGCAGTAATACATTATGTCTGTCAAAAACAATCACCCGCGATGCATGCCAACCCATAGCAGGACCGTCCTCAATCTAGATAGTACTATAGAAACCTTCTAATTTGAAAAAAATACTGATATTGCTGACAAAACTGAGATATATTTTCGATTTATATTTAGTGCACTGATAAAGAAAGATGATAGAATTTGTTGTGATCTCCTAGTATCTAATCGTTTTCCCCCTTTTCTGTATATCATGAATGTACAGTAATTCTGGATATTTGAACTTTCTTCGACCGAGTTCTAAACAATGTAAAGCATTCGAGAACTTTTTTCTAATTACTTTAATCACATTTGATTAATAAATAATTGCATATGGACAGAAACAAGTGATTTATTTACATATTCTTCTATGGACAGATTCCCAAAAGATCATGTCTATAAAATGCGATCGGTGAAGTGAAACCAGAAACAAAAATATGACGAACTCCCTGATGGCTCGCAATGCCGAGCTAAATCTTGGGGTTTAATGTAACTTCCATTTCCATTTGAATGGATGTGTGCTTTAATGAGGTTTTCGCCGTGTTGAACATTTCTCGGAACTTTCCCACCGGAATGCCCGAAGCCGGGGGAAATCTAATCATGTAAGAGCGTGAAAGCATGACTTATTCAGAAGCAAATCAATGCAGTTCACATTGGTATTCATGGAGAAGCTTTTAACCAAAATGGATTTGCCGTATGCTCTCGCTTGGTAAAACAAGCTGACTAAAAGCATACCATAATACATTACATATTATCATTTACATAAAACACTATGTATTATCACTCACATATGTTGGCATACACATATGTTAGCATACACATATGACCCAATATACTTGTATATCTATACTTGTCTTTTTGACACTTGCCAGTAGCTAGCCGCACCGCCGTAGTAGACCGGGAGGTTATGTCTCATTGGTAGCGCGCAAACAACCCCCTCTATATTCTTTGCAACCCCTTTTACATCTAGTATACTAGATGTATACTTAAATAACTATATACTTCACATCTGTATAGGTAAACATGAAGTAAACCACTTTGGTATTCATGCCTGGGATCGTATTCATAAAGCAACTTAAGTAGAAAATGTTACTTAGTAAAAATTTCAGATTTTTACATTTTTTCAAATATCCTTTTCAACCTCTCAGCTTCACTACAGAGCATCTAATTTATGATACATTTTTAGCTGTGAGATTTATTAATCCATAACATGAATAAAAAATAAAATATAAAGAAGATATCTAAAAACGTTAGGAAAAGGTGTTTAAAAAAATGATAAGTGTTGACTAAGTTAAGATATTTGCTTAGAAGCTTTACGAATACGGACCCTGGTGTAGCCGAAAGAAGTTCCCATTTATATAATCCCTAACCTTTTCTT
The DNA here is from genome assembly GCA_037043455.1 of Cyrtodaria siliqua. NCBI lineage: Eukaryota > Metazoa > Mollusca > Bivalvia > Adapedonta > Hiatellidae > Cyrtodaria > Cyrtodaria siliqua. The sequence goes on along the minus strand of JAWPHD010002499.1, from coordinate 111,449 downwards.
GTGGTAAAGGCATTTTTGGCATACTTATGGTCCGGTTTTTTTCTGGCTGAAATGACTTTATAAATTGGTGAGGGCTATGGCTGTATGTTATTTTATTTATATCAACTTGAAAGTTTGAAAAGTAGAGGTGCCGAATAAATGCAGTTTGCTCACGGTGTCAACAAAGGTCATACTTTTTATATTAAATGCCACATGACCCCTACCCCTATCTTTCTGAGCAGTTTTCTAGGAAGAATGGTATACTTTCTAAGAAATATGTAAGTGAATGGTATTATTAGCTTAAAGTAGCTATCCCGCCAACGACAACGACAGCCTAATTTTACAACATATGTTCACCGTTTCTTAACCTACTAACGACGAGTTATATTGTAATTTACATATTTTGAGAATCCAAATGCATTTTACGCATATTCAATCACCGGTATTTCAATAACCCTTAAAAACCCTTGAAAAATCCTATATTTTTAATCGGCACATATACATTATTATTGCATACACATTTACAAGCTCCGTTTACTTTCAATGTAACAGGAAACGTCAATATTAGTAAAGTCATATTGGGTGTGTAATGTTTACTCGTTCGGGATTGGTGCAATTTTCTGTTCATGTCAAAGAAGGTATATCGCGTGACGTAAACAATGTCGATTTCATTGTGGAAAAACAACAATATGTTTATTTCAAATAAATTGTTTTATGAAAACCTATTTCTTTGTTTTTATATTAAAAATGCGTATGCAATAAAAGGGTTATTAGATTTGTATTGGGATGCACTCGTTCTTTTGCGCATACATATTAATACGCAAAAGAATTCGTGCATATATCTCAATACAAATCTAATAACCTATAAGTATATGACCTGAACACCTGGACAGAGTTTTGATAAACGATTCTGTAAGTTTGCCGTTATTTGGCGGGTTAGTTCCTTTAATTTTGAAAATTGAATTTGAATTGAATTTTTACTTTCGGTAAACCTATATATCACGTGGGTAGTTAATTACGTGGGTAATTAATTTATTCCCTGGGTTCTGTCCATAATAAGCCACATGTGTATGTTTATTAAATATGACTCTAGGGTCGATGTCGAATCATATCAGCGAATGCTGAACCACATTTTGACGGTTATGGCTTCCCATGTGGATGTCCGATACTTTTCAGGCTTCGTCATCGATACCAGCTTGTTTAAGCTGACAGGGTGGCCGTCGCCGTTCATTAGTTTTTGCGAAGTTGCCTTTCTCGGAACCCCAGTGTATTAGGTTCGAATGACTGAAACTGCTTGAAAGTACTGTTTTTATGTATTTGACAGATTCTTAGGTGGTTTTTGTTTTAAGGATTACAGTATTTGAGTGGCAAATGCATTTGTATAAAACAATATTCACCTTTATCAATCACCTTTAACATTTACTACACCCTTCTCGGACTAAATCCTACATATACGCAAAGCAATCACTTGGCGTCATGCTTACACTTGTTGTTGGTTCCACGCCCGTCTCTGTCTCTATCACCCTTGGCATACTTATTATTAAAGGGAGGTGGGTCAGACTATGAACGTGTCATTAGTTTTTGTTTGAATGGTGTTTTACGTCATTTTAGCACATGTTAGGCCATATTCTAGTATGACGGTCGATTTTTGATGTGTTAGAGACAGATGGCCTCCATTTTTCCTGGGTAGAACCAGCACTGTATACCTCCCGCCATATGCAAGAATCGACACTTTCTCATTTGACAAGTCGAGCGTTCCCAGTGGAATTCGAACCCCCAGCGGTGAGAGGCGAGAACGTTTGGACGCAGCGCCTTTACTATCCGTCCACGCATGTGTCATTAGTAAATTTGATGTGTGATGACTGTTTGGAAGTTTCAATGTGAGCATATACAGGTATGCATGATATGACAGTTTACTCTGCCAGAATCTCCTTCGTTCACCTTAACAGGCAAACAAACATTTCCAATGCTATAGGGGCATATATAGTTCCACAGAGTCGTCGTTTGGATGAGAATATATGACGTTTTCCTTTGGCAATATTTCTCAGTTTGTTAGATGCCAATACACCATCGGAATTACACGCAATAACCATTACGAAGACGTGATTTTGTCTCATCCATCAACGAAATCGATTCTTCCATAGACATCGCCTAGCTTTTATATAATCAATGGAAAGTCACGTCATTGTTATTTTTCCTTTTATGGGACTATATTGGAATGAGGGTTGTAATTGTTGGCGGCACCGGGGGGAAGAAAGCAATTATACTAACTGCAAGAAGAGATTCTGAAAGATGTCTTAACATGTTGAAAGCATTTTTCTTAACGATGTTTACACAGCTTGGCTTCTTCCCTTTATAAAAAAAGCCACGTACTACCATAAGCAACTTTTTTAAAAATAAATTGTTTACAGAAACCCACATTGCCGTTGACCCTGTTTTTTTGTATACGGTTCCCTATAAACAAATGAGGACTTGAGATCATATGGACCAAATAGCCTCAGAGAACGACCACATTATCCCTGGCGAGGGTTCGACAGTATAATCCCCGGAAAGGCCCCCAGCTATAGGGGCCATGTAATAACCCGGGAAGGATCATAATAATACCCAGAGTGGGACCATATAACACCAGGAGGGTTTGTTTGAATGGTGTTTCGCGTCATTTTTAGTCATGTTAGGCCATATATGACAATCTTTTTCTTTCTTCTTTTTTGTCTGTGGTAGAGGCAGACCGCCCAATTTTTCCTGGGTAGACCCAGTACTGTATATATGTACCTCCCGCCTTCCGTAACCCACGAGGAACGGGGACGTTGTCATATAAGTGCCGTATAATATCCGGAGAGAGACCATACCATTTAAGGATAGAAACCGTATAATCCCAGGGGACGTACAATAAATGAAAATTACCTTGGAAGACCATATATTCCGAATAGGGAAATTAATGCTCAAAACGGGACCATATTTCCCCCACAGGGAGAGAGATTATGTAATCCCCGGTGAGAAAACATTGCCGGAAGGGACCACATAACCCCAAGCGAATGACAGTGTAATCATCGGGCAAGAATCGTGTAATACACAGAAGGACCATTTAATACCATTGCAGAGGCTGCAATAAACCATGTAATTCTCGGGGACGGACCATTTCAGAGGATGCAAAAACATGTAATTTTCAGGGAAAGACCATTTCAGAGGTTGCAATAAAGTATCACTTCTGCCTTATGTATTTTCGTGAAGGACTGTGCGATTGTCGAGTGATTATTCGGATCATATCGTCAGTGGTATGTTTCTATTGTTAGTAACGACGGACATATTGGATAACGAGAAAAGCCTTCGAAAGAGCCAGACGGCTTAACAAAGCCTTCGAAAGAGTCAGACGGGTTAACAAAGCCTTGGAGCGAGCCAGGCGACTTAACAGTGTGCCACCGTCGTCTGACCAGTGGATGTGAAGTACATATCGTTTTAGTTTCGATGTTGATATATTGCCGAAAGTTCAGAAGCTCTTTATTATTTCGTGGCTCTAAATCATAGTAATGGGGATGAACATGTGGTAACCACAAAGCAATGTCACTACATCTAACTGCATTATTTTTCTTGAAGATTTGTATATGTAGTGTTTTACGCCATTTTCAACACATGTAAGGTTATATATGACGGTCGATTTTTTTAATTTATTTTTTGGTGGAGGCAGACCACCCACTTTTTCTGGGTAGAGGTATTATACCACTAATTATTTTCCCCATAGACACCAATGTTAAAGTGTCACATATTAATGATTTGCTGCAAATTCAACTCAAGTATGGATAATGCAGCAATGTAATGTTCATATAGAAAACTAATTTTCCACTTGAAAAATCACCAGAAAAGGTGGGGTCTAAAGACATGTAAGTAAATTCTTGTTTGTTCTTGTTTGTTTACTAGACAGGTCAAGGATACAGCTGTTTTCATTGATTGACTGTTTTCATTGCTCACACAGTGTACGCATAGAGTCGAAATTTCGAAAACGTTCATCAGTGATCCAATAAAACTTATTAATACGCTTCTTATACATACATCCACAAAATCGAATAGAAATGTGCTACTTATAATGCCCGTTTTCATCAAAAAAGGAGGGATTACTTTGTAGGAACTACATTCGATACACCTCGGAGGCTTACATGCAATTAGTAGTAGTAAACTTAGAACCAGTACTGTACACCTCCCGCCATCCGTAAGCACTTACAAGTCGAGCTCCCAGTGGGATTCGAACCCACAGTGGTGAGAGGCGGAGGTTTAAAACGCAACGTCGTTAACCATTCGGCTGGACGGAGTCGCTGAAGTTGATGGGCTCATGCATTCCAAATGAGATTAAAATAAGCCTTCTTGAAGAGTTTAGGAACAGTCCTCTCAATTGAACATCTGTACTTGAAAACAGGACTCATTTCTATTATTATTATATAAAGATATAATAGTCAGTTTGGAATAATATTAATGGGAACTCGGCTTAGCATTTGCACATGTCGGTATTTGGTGTGAAAACGGAGTTTCACTTACATATGGCAGATATCGACTTATTGCTTTATCAATGGCTAAACAATTGTAAACGTTTTATTGCGGACCAGATAATGCACATAGTGCAAAAGATAGCATATCGTTTGTTCCGAGGTGTCGACTTTCCCCCGACAAAGATCAATGGGCCAACACCTGCACGCGAGAACCCAGGTAACACTTTTATGTGACCGCCGGTTTAAGGTGGCATTCCACCTTGAGCATTGCGCACCTTTTGCAGATGCGTTCACACTAAAGTGTTTGATTTTCTAACTCGGGATCAAAGGACAAGTGTTTCTCACTAATCGGTGATGTAACTATGTAAATATTCTTCAAATAAATAATCTTTATCGGTATTTTGAATAATTTATAAGAAAACTATAGCGTCCGAATGTATGTATATATTTTGACAGTGGTACCCTGACGAGGTATTTAAAGAATGTGACAACAAAAACACTACTCTGTCAAGTCCTAAATTGCCATTAATGTTGACAAAGCTACTTGGCGCCGTTTGAGAGAAGTCGCAAATGTACAATACAAATACAATACAAATACAATAGATTAGAATTCCGGAAAATGTGTTACCATTTTTATATATATATATTTTTTTTTGCTTTTACCAAATTTGATAGAAAAGGAATATAGGTCTGAAAACAGAGTTCATAGTTTGTCTTTTCCGATAAACGCCTTAAAGAACTATTTGCAAATGATTTAAACTTTGAATCGGAATTGTAGTCCATATTGTTTTATTCACCCTCTATCCACTATAGAATAACAGAGGTCACCGACCGCTCTAATCCAATGGAATTCCTAGGATTTTGTGCGATGTGAATCCCCCCCACACACACACACACACACACACACACACACACACACACACACTCTCCCCCAAAGGTGGTTCGACCAAAACATCAAATCCTGACCAAATCAGCAGATTTCATCGTTTGTGTGATCCCACCAAAACACCAGACTTCACGGGAATCTCATTTAATCACAACTACCACTTTTCCCATCCGGCAAAAATGCCAATTCTCGTGTGTGTTAACAGTTTTTACAGGAATGCAATCCGATCAAAATTCAAGATTTCATGGGAGTCTGATCCGATCGAAATACGAAGTTATATGGTGTGTCTGATCCGTGTGTGTGTGTGTGTGTGTGTGTGTGTGTGTGTGTGTGTGTGTGTGTGTTTAAAGTCCCTTCGACAACAAATACAGACAAGCGCAATCCGGAGACACGTGTCTTGAAGTAATGGTCACAATAGAGTCTGGACTGATCTGCGTGGAATGTGTTGGTTGATCTGGTGCTGCTGTGCTGTGTAGTCGATTCCGTTGATTATGTGTAGATGGTGTGTCGCTTTCGCTCTGTGTAGTTGTTGTGTTGTCAGGCGTGGCTGGTGGTGGCTCCTACATCCGCAAGGTGGTGCTGTCCTGCATCCGCTACTGGTATATGGTCGGGGTCCTGGTTTTGGGGCCACACCCATCAGACAGTATGACCCCTGCGCCACACCGCCCGGCGTCCTGTCCAACTTCGGTCTTCTGTCCAATGTAGGCCTCGGCCTTCGCGTCGATAACCGGGATTATGGTTGCGTCCCGTGTTGATCTCAGCTCCGGGTCCGGCCCACGGACTTCTGACTTCCAGGTTCTGTAGACATCTGATGATGTGTGCTGTGATAGGATGCAGGAGACATCTTCACTCTCGGTCTAATGACAGTCAGTCTACTAATCGCTCTCGGCCTCGGCGTCGATACTCATGGTTACGGTACGCCACATTTTGACTCAGCTCCGGCTCCAAATTTTCAGCTGAATGTCGTCAGTGCCCACTCAGCGACGTGCACGCGGTGAAGATAGCAGGTGGTGTGCCTGATCCGACCAAAACACCAGATTTCATGCAAACAGCCATGAAATAAAACTGAAATACTTTCGCTATTCGTACACGACGTTCACCTTTGACACTGCCACTTTTACAGTGTATACTGATTGATAAACAGCATAAACACACCAATGGAAAATCAAATCAACTTTTTATTGGTATATAATCCGATACAGAATTGTCACCAACACACATAAAACATACAGATAGTTCTTTTAATAGTAAATTAATACATGATTGTATTCAATATTTCCCCCTGAATGACAACTTTTGGGTCAACGTATGTGCTCTTAGATTAAACATATCATGAACAAAGGTAATACATATTCATTAAGGTCTTACTACAATATGTATACATACAATGTATTTAAACTTGTCAGTACCGTTTATTTGAGAAAATGATGGAATAATAACGCTTATTTCCGGAATGAACGTTTTTTCTTAATGAATTTAGCAATGTGCAAGTCATTAAAAAGTGGAATTAATTTTCAACCTCTAAATTGAATAACAAACATATTCTATCATCATGAGGAAATTTCTACCTTCCTCAACAGCTAACTTATGAGTAGTTCGTAGTTTTACAAAAGAGGAAACCTTTTTGTCAAGGCCATTTTTAAAATAATACCCTTCACATTCATCTTTATCCATGGCTTTGCAATACGTTCTTAGTTTATGACCAATTTCCGGTTTGTCTACGGAAGATCTCCAGAAGGATTCAAAAAGGATTTTGTTTTCATAAAGACAGCGTTTATTAATCTATGATTTGAAAATATACTCTGATATTAAACGATTAACAGAAACAATGCACTGTTTAACCCTGAAATAGATTAAAAAAATAACAAAAATAATTTGGATCCAATTAGTTTGTTAGCCAGTAGGGTTCAAATCACTGGCTGTTGTTGAAGCCCCTCCTGTCAATTATGTCCCGACGAAGCTCCAGCTGTTGTCTGAGCCCCTAAATGGCGTTTCACAACAAAAGGGACGCAACACATATATACTGCGATTTTATTGTGAAAACGCCATTTATAACAGATTAAGGGGAGGAAGTTTTGTATTGTAATCGTTAGTTGAAGCACACGTCGATATTGAATTGAATTGGATTGAATGTTGTTTAACGGCTCATCAACACAGTATAGGTTATTTAGAGCCGCCCCAGAGAGAGGGGAAGGATACATAGGAATCCGGGAACCGTGCCCTACTCTTATTATCGAATAGATTCCTGTGTTTTTTTAAAGTGCTCGGAGGATAGACCGATACACGGGACCGCCCGGTTTACGTCCCCATCCGACGGATGGGGCTAAGGGAAAGTGTCTTGCCCAAGAACACACCGACGGAACTCAGTGGCACCACGGAGGATTGATCCCGGGGCCTCCGGTTGCAAATCCGCGCTACAGACTGCGTCGATATTGAAAAAAAACCACATGCTTTTGTGTTATAGTTATAAAATAGATTAGATGTATATGTTTCTTATATTTTGCCACTATATACACGCAATTTCATTTATTATGTGCAATTCTGTTGACGAATTACCGATTACCACGTGTATAGCTCTCCTGCACACGGACCTATGACTTAACACACACCTCTTTTGGAGGATGGCATACTTTCATAGTATCCAAGGAAATCGAACTGTGACGTCTGGGACGAGAGGCAAGTATGACCAAGTATGCTAACCACTCATCCACCAACAACAATATGACTGGAAGAAATGTTTATTTTCAATAGACAGGTTGAAGGAAATAAACATAAAAAAAAGAAATCAAAAAAAGAAAAACAAATCAGATTTTTTTTTTTTTTTTTTGTTATACTATATTTCTGTATCAGACATGTATACAAACATCAAAAACACATTTAAAAAAAAATAAAAACCGTACACCAAAAACAATCTACCCAAAATGCATACCCCATTGCCATGTAAGAGACCATAGTGGTCTCTTACATGGGGTATGATTGTTTTTTGACTATGGTCTCTTACATGGTGTATGCTTGTTTTTGACTATGATCTCTTGCACGGCGTCGAATTGTTTTTCACTATGGTCTCTTACATTGGTAGGATTGTTTCTGGTGTACAGTTTTTCATTTATTTGATATGCTCTGATGTTGTGCTCTGCTGTTGTATACATGTCTATTACGGTCTCTTACATAGGGTAGGAACTTTGGTGTACAGCTTTGCAATTATTTGATATGTTTTGATGTTTGTATATATAAGTCTAGACACAACAAACAATCAGATTTTTTATTTTTTTAAGATCCTTTTGTTTTTAAAGATTTTTTTTAGGTCCAAACGCGTTCCTCCTTCAACCTTTGTTTCAATACCGTTCTTCTAGTTACAATTGATTGCAAAATCGGGTCCTGATATGGTCTGGGATGTCGTGTTCTAATGTGGATATAATATATCGGCATGGAATGTCTTCTATTCCTAGTACACATTCTCTAATTCACAAAAGCGGAGTATACATCTGTCATGATGCTATGCATAACGTGCACGCACAGTGCCGTAACCAGACATAAACTGACACAAAGCAATATATTTGGTGAGAAGTGGGTCGTGGGTCGGGGAGAGCAAGGGCGGATCCGGGGTATGGGTGCACCAGGCTAAAATCTGAAAGTAATAATTATATGTATATAGTAAGCTTTTGTTGGTTGGTGTACAGGTGGTAGTGGGATGGGTCTAGGGCGGGTCCAGTGCGGACACCGGGAGCACCCCTACCTAAAATCTGAAACGTATGTATTTGATTGTTTTTTGGTTGTTAGTTAGGCAGTGGGGTTGGGCATGGGCGAATCCAGTTTTAAATAAATCCATAAAATAAAGTCTTCTTACTTTAGAAAACATCTGGGGAGCATGCACCCTCCTCAGGGGCGGATAAAGGATTTGACATTGGGGTGGAGCGCAAGTTAAAAAAGCAAGTTATAACCAAAACGCACGCACGCACGCACGCACGCACGCACGCACCGCACGCACGCACGCACGCACGCAACGCACGCACGCACGCACGCACTCACTCACTCACTCACTACGCACGCACGCGTTGTTTCCAGTTAAGGGGTGATGCGCAACTTTAAAAAAACACTATTTACAGCCAACCCACAACCACTGCCCCCTCCCCACAAAAAACACAAACAACACTCAACTGCAACAACAACAAAAGCACAAAACACAAAACAACAACTATTTTGTCACATAATGCGTACAAGTCACATATTGCATATTGAGTTTTGACGCATTATATGAATAATCACATTCGCCTCCTGTTTAAAAAATAATTAGGAAGTAGTAACGGCTTTGGAAATAAACAGTAGGCGAATGTGAGAATACATACAGGGAGAAGCCATATAAATGAAATATATTAAGCCATTCTGCATGTTCTGTTATATTTCGTTAAATGATAGCGAGTGATAATGTCTAGGTGATGTGAGAGATATCCTGATTAGAGAAATACGATTGTCTCTGTCATCTGTTAACTTTAATTTTGTTCCCCGTGAGGTTGCGGGATAGACCCCCCCCCCCCCCCCCCCCCCCCATCCCCGCCACCAACACCTACCACACACACATTCACATTCATTTTGTCATTTTTATCATGCCCATTCAAAGTCTTACCATGACAACGCGTATGCAAACGTGGAAATGTGGCTTCATCGTAAATGGAGTGTCTATTATAGAATTTGCAGCAATTCTGCAGGTTTGTAGGTAAGAAGGTTCTATGCCCATTATCATATTTTATCTTGATGTAAATGGAGGATGAGCCTGGCACGTTCGTTCCTGTAGGCGCCATATAACCTTTCATGTGTTGTTGCGCCTTAAAACACAAATCAATTCAATTAACTTTTCAAACAGTAGTCGAAGTGAGTATGCATACAGGAGAGAAACCATATAAGCTACATACATTAAGATATTAGGCGATGTGAGAGATGTAGAGATGTTTCTATTGTCCTTTAATTTCCGAATATGCCTAGTTACTCATTTTAGCAAAGTAGAAGTTACTAGTGCCTAATTAACTGCTATACCAGCCGCAATTACGCATTAATCGTGGATATGAATGTGTATGCTATTTTTTTAATTCATATTTCATAATCAGTTACTACTTCCTAATTAGATAGTAGAAGTTACTAGTGCCTAGGATTTAACTGAAATATTAGCCGATACATTGAGTGTACAGGAGAAATACCATATTATACCATGTAAATAAAAACTTAATATATGTGACTTATTTGGATTTTATCCTGCATGAATACACACATTCGCCTACTGTTTAAACTAATTACATTTAAAGGGTTTTAGAGACATCTCTCACATCGCCTAGACATTACCACTTACTATTTTTAAAAAACACACTGTCTTTTAGCTTAATTATCACATCTTCCTTCTATAATGTACCAGTCGGTTTATTTGCAAGAACACGATTTATTAATTACATGTGAAATGATGAATACTATTGGTATATTATTTGCTATCTTATCAAACCATGTACAAATGCATAGGGAATCTGCATATAATATAAGAACAATGTTCGTGTGGTGTGTGTGTTGTGGGGGTTGCGGGGAGGGACATACTCTACCCACCCTTTCATATTAGGGGAGAGGTGCTGTCCCCGCCGTTCCTAATTATAGATACTGCACACGGTCTAGTCTAATTAGCATGGCAGCGTCGTTTCCGAGGAAAGCTCCACGGGCCTTTCTCCGTATTAACACAAAAATTCAAAGAGATATGTCATGAGCATTATGACTCTTTCTACATGGGACTGGTCTAAGTCTTAACATTTCCTTCGAAGGATGGCATAAGATTCACAGTACCTTGCGCGAATAATGAAAGGTCATTTGCCATAAACCTTCACTTGGAAAAAAACATTGCTTGCAATTGTTAGAGTACACACGTACACACTGGTGAGAAACCGTTTAAGGTACAATATCAGAGTTTATGAATATGTCGTCCCTTTCGCGTATCAATAAATTCACCTAAGCAGTTTATTATGTCCCTCAGATCTGTACTGACGCTAGCTGTCTTGATATTGTCCTTGAGGACAGTACTCAACCCAGAGAAGCTGTCAGGTGATATTTTCACAGAGTTTAGTATTGACTGTATCCGTTTATTGTTCCGCTGAGGACAGTACTGACACGCGATTTAAAAGAACCTTATTACATTAAAGCAGACCATTTTTAAAAATAAAAACGTCCTTTAGTTTAAATACCACCCAATTGTTCTGTCATTATAAAGTACCAGTAGCTTTATATGCAAGAACATGATGTCTTAGTACAATGTGACTTGATTAATACTTTTGGTATATTCTAGCAGCGAGAATCGTAGCTCTTATGGTGCGTACCTACAACAGAGTTACTGTGATGCCCTTTTAGAATAAGTAGGTATCAGGGTCGACCTTATCAAGACAGGTTCATGAAGAGATCAAGATATGCATGCATAAACAGCCGCCATACAGCAATAGATTAAACGTTAACAACCAAGCGTGCATGCATAAAACGCACCATAGAGAAGAATACCTCATCGATCTATACATTTTCGTACGACTAGTTCATGTTTTTCAGGTGAATATCTCTGGAATTTTGACATTTCGACATATCTCGCGCTGACACGTATTCTGTGTTTTGAAACTTGAACACGAACACAGCTAACACAAATCGACAACGTTAACAGGGAAACGTCAGATATGTGAGTAGTTTGAGTTTCCAAATACGGAACAAGACGAGGTGCGGGGAATATTCTCTGTCCACCCGTCTCAGGTTATGGGGATAGGTGCTAGCCTACTGCTATTTTTTTTTAAACTACACACATTCATTTCCGACTATCATGACAGCCTGGTTTCCGAGGAAGGCTTTGCTGGCATGTTGTCACTGATTAACACAGAATTTCAGCAAAATATGTAAGGAGCATAATTATATAGGGTGTGGCCCATCCTGTACATGGGCCTGGTCAACGGCTTAACACCCCCTTCGAAGGATGGCAGTTTCACAGTACATGTACCTTGCCCGAATAATGAACGGTCATTCATCAAAAGCACTCGTTTGGGAAAAAACATTGCTTGCAAACAGGTAGGGTAAACGAAAAGACAAGTATGCATACACACTGGTGAGAAACCGTTTACGGTTATGACTATATTGTCCCTTCTGTGTTTCAAGGAAGTGACCTAAGCAATTTATTTTGTCCTTCAAGACTTTACTGACGCTAATTCTTGAAATTGTCCTTGAGGACAGTACAAATGCGATGGAAGCTAGTAGGTGATATTTTCGTAGAGTTTAGTAGTACTCACTGTATTTGTTTTAGGACAGGACTAACGCTAGCCGGCGATATTGCCCCGAAGGACAGTACTAACGCTAGCTGTTGATAATACCTCTGAGGACAGTACTAACGCTAGCTGTTGACATTGCCCTTGAGGACAAGACTAACGCTACCTGTTGATATTGACTTGTGGACGGTACTTACTCTAGCTGTTGATAGTATCCCTATAAGACGCTGGCTGTTGATATTGTTCATGTGGATGTTACAGACAATAGCTGTTAAAGCTAGCTGTTGATATTCTCCATGAGGACAAAACTAACGCTAGCTGTTGATATTGCCCCTGGGGACAGTACTAACGTTAGGTGTGGATATAGCCCATTATGACAGTCCTATCCGTACCTGTTGATATTGCTCATGCGCACATTACTAACTCTGGCTATTGATTTTGACACTGAGAACAATACTAACGCTGGCTGTTGATATTGCCCTGGGGACAGTACTTACGCTGGCTGTTGATATTGCCCATTAGGACATTACTTACGCTGGCTGTTGATATTGCCCATTAGGACAGTACTAACGCTGGCTGTTGATGTTGCCCCTTTGGACAGTACTAACGTTAGCTGTTGATATTGTCCCTAAGAACAGTTATAACGCTAGCTGTTAATATGGACCCTGAGGACTTTACTATTGCCAGCTGCTGATATTGACCCTAGGGACAGGAGTAAAATAGCTGTTGATATGGCCCCATAGGACAGTATTAACGTCAGCTGTTGATATTGCCCCTTAAGATAGAACTAACCCTAGTTGTTGATATTGCCCCTGAGGACAGTAATAAACCTAGCTGTTGATATAGCCCGAGGACAGTACTATCGCTAGCTGTTGATACTGCCCCTAGGGACGGTACTAAAACTAGCTGTTGATATGGCCCCAGAGGACAGTACTAAATCTAGCTGTTTATATGGCATCTGAGGACAGTACTAACGGCAGCTATTGACCGATAGGACAGTACTATCGCTAGTTGCCGATATTGCCCCTTAGGACAGTACTAAAACTAGCAGTTGATATGGCCCCAGAGGACAGTACTACGTCAGCTGTTGATATAGCCCCTTAAGATAGAACTAACCCTAGCTGTTGATATTGTCCCTGAGGACAGTAATAAACCTAGCTGATGATATAGCCCTGAGGACAGCACTAACGCCAGCTGTTGATATTGGCCCTTAGGACAGTACTATCGCTAGCTGTTGATACTGCCCCTATGGACAGTACTTAAACTAGCTGTTGATATGGCCCCAGAGGACAGTACTAAACCTAGCTGTTGATATGGCCCCAGAGGACAGTACTAACATCAACTGTTGATATTGCCCCTAATAATAGTACTAACGCTAGCTGTTAATATTGTCCCTGAGGACAATACCAAAACTAGCTGTTGATATGGCCCCTGCGGACAGTACTAATTCCAGCTGTTAATATTGCCCTTAGGACAGTAATAATGCTAGCTGTTGATATGGCCCCTAAGAACAATAATAACGCTAGCTGTTGATATGGCCCCTAAGGACAGTACTATCGCCAGCTGTTAATTTTGTTCCTAAGGACAGTACTAAACCTAGCTGTTTATATGGCCTCTGAGTACAGTACTAACGCCAACTGCTGATATTGCCCCTAAGGACAGTACTAACGCCAGCTGTTGATATTGACCTCTCTATAGACAACACAGACTATGTCTGTCACTAACGAACCTACAGACCATACTGACGCCATCTGTCAATTTGTCAATAAGGTCCATGTTGACAATACTTACGCCATCTATCAATAAGGTTCCTATAGACAGTGCATACGACATCTGTCAATAAGGTCCTTACAGACAATACAGTCGGCATTTGTCATTAGGTCCCTATAAACAGTACAGACGGCATCTGTCAATAATGCACCTTTAGACAATACTGACGCATTCTGTCAATAAGGTCCCTATAGACAATACTTACGCCATCTATCAATAAGGTTCCTACAGACAGTTCATACGGCATCTGTCAATAAGGTCCTTACAGACAATACAGTCGGCATCTGTCATTAGGTCCCTATAAACAGTACAGACGGCATCTGTCAATAATGCACCTATAGACTATACTGACGCATTCTAATAAGGTCCCTATAGACAATACTTACGCCATCTGTCAATAAGGTCCCTATAGACAATATAGACGGCATCTGTCAATAAGGTCCCTATACATAATACAGACGGCATCTGTCAATAAGGTCCCTATAGACAATATTTACGCCATCTGTCAATAAGGTCCCTATAGAAAATACAGACGGCATCTGTCAATAAGGTCCTTATACATAATACAGACGGCATCTGTCAATAAGGTCCCTATAGACAATACAGACGGCATCCGTCAATAAAGTCCCTATATATAATACAGACGACTTTTGTCAATTAGGTCCCTATAGACAGTACAGACGGCATCTGTCAATTAGGTCCCTATAGACAATATAGACGGCATCTGTCAATAAGGTTCTTATACATAATACAGACGGCATCTGTCAATAAGGTCCCTATAGACAATATTTACGCCATCTGTCAATAAGGTCCCTATAGAAAATACAGACGGCATCTGTCAATAAGGTCCTTATACATAATACAGACGGCATCTGTCAATAAGGTCCACATAGACAATACAGACGGCATCCGTCAATAAAGTCCCTATACATAATACAGACGACTTTTGTCAATAAGGTCCCTATAGACAGTACAGACGGCATCTGTCAATTAGGTCCCTATACATAATACAGACGCCATCTATCAATAAGGTCCCTATAGACAGTACAGACGGCATCTGTCAATAAGGTCCCTATAAACGGTACATACGGCATCTGTCATTAATGCCCCTATCGAAAAGACAGACGCCATCTGTCACTAATTCCCCTACAGACAATACAGACGGCATCTGTCAATAAGGTCCTTATAGACAATACAGACGGCATCTGACATTAAGGTCCCTACAGACAATACAGACGGCATGTGCCAATAAGGTACCTATAGACAATACAGACGGCATCTGTCTATGAGTTTATTATAAACAGTACAGACGGCACTTGTCAATATTACCCCTATAGACAATACTTACGCCATCTGCCAATAAGGTCGCAATATACAATACAGACGCCATCTGTCAATAAGGTTCCTATAGACAATACAGACGGCATCTGACATAAAAGTCCCTACAGACAATACAGCCAGCATCTGTCGATAAGGTCCCTATGGACAACAGAGACGGCATCTGTCAATAATGCCCTTATGGACAATACAGACGGCATCTTTCAATAAGGTCTTTATAGAAAATACAGACGGCATCTGTCAATAAGGTGCCTATAGACAATACAGACGATATCTGTCAATGATGTCCCTACAGACAATACAGTCTGACAGATGACAGATGACAGATGACAGATGACGTTTGTCAATAAGGTCCATATAAACAGTACAGACGGCATCTGTCAGTATTGCACCTTTAGACATTTATCAATAAGGTTCCTATGGACAATACACACGGCATCTGTCAATAAGGTCTCTATAGACAATACATAAGGCTTCTGTCAATAAGGTCCCTACAGACAATACAGTCGATATCTGTCAATAAGGTCCATAAACAGTACAGACGGCATCTGTCGATGATGCACCTACATACAATACTGACGCATTCTGTAAATAAGGTCCCTATAGACAATATAGTCAATAATGCCCCTACAGACAATATAGACGGCATCTGTCAATAACGTCCCTATAGACAATACAGACGGCATCTGCCAATATGGTCCTATAAACAATACTTCCGCCATCTGTAAATAAGGTCCTTATAAACAGTATAAACTTATTGGCAGATGCCGTCTGTATTGTCTATAGGGAGCTTATTGAAAGATGCCGTATGTATTATCTGTAGCGGCATTATTGACAGATGCCGTCGGTACTGTAATATATGGACCTTATTAACAGATGCCGTCTGTATTGTCTATAGGGACGTTATTGACAGAAGCCGTTTGTAATGTCAATAGGGACATTTTTGACAGATGTCGTCTGTGTTTTCCATAGGGGCCTTATTGACAGATGCCGCCTATATTGTCTAAAGGGACCTTATTGACAGAGGCAGTTTGTATTGTCTATAGGTAGATTATTAAAGATGCCGTATGTATTGTCTGTAGGCACCTTAATGTCAGATGTCGTCTGTATGGTCTATAGGGACCTTCTTGACAGAATGCGTCTGTATTGGCTGTAGTGACATTATAGACATATGCCGTCTATATTATCTTTAGTGACCTTATTGACAGATGCCGTGTGTATTGTTTATAGGGACCTTATTGACAAATGACGTATGTTTGTCAATAGAAAAAATATTGACAGATGCTGTATGTACTGTCTATAGGGACCTTATTGACAGATGAAGCCTGTATTGTCTGTAGGGACCTTATTGACATATGCCGCCTATACTGTCTATAGGGACCTTATTGACAGATGCCGTCTGTATTGTTATAGGGACCTTATTAACATATGCCGTCTGTATTGTCTATAGGGACGTTATTGACAGATGCCATATGTATTGTCTATAGGGACCTTATTGACAGATGTCGTCTGTGTTGTCCATAGGGGCCTTATTGACAGATGCCGCCTATATTGCCGATAGGAGCATTAATGACAGATGCCGTATGTTTTGTCTATATGGACCTTATTGACATGTCTATAGGGACCTTATTGACAGATGCCGTCTGTACTGTCTATAGGGACCTTATTGACACATGTCGTCTGTATTATGTATAGGGACCTTATTGACAGATGTCGTCTGTGTTTTCCATATGTGCATTATTGACGCATGCCGTCTCTGTTGTCAATAGGGACCTTATTGACAGATGCTGTCTGTATTGTATATAGGCGTCTTATTGGCAGAAGACGCCTGTATTGTCTACAGGGATATTATTGACAGATGTCGTCTGTATTGTCTATTGCGACCTTATTGGCAGATGGCGTCAGTATTGTCTATAGGGGCATTAGTGTCAGATGGCGTCTGTATTGTCTATAGGGGCATTAATGACAGATGCCGTATGTATTGTCCATAGGGATCTTATTGACAGATGTCGTCTGTGTTGTCCATAGGGGCCGTATTGACAGATGCCGCCTATATTGTCTATAGGGACCTTATTGACAGATGCCGTCTGTATTGTCTATTGGGAGCTAATTGAAAGATGCCGTATGTATTATGTGTAGCGGCATTATTGACAGATGCCGTCTGTACTGTCTATAGGGACCTTATTGACAGATGGCGTAAGTTTTGTCTATAGGGAACTTATTGACAGATGCCGTCTGTATTGTCCATAGGGACCTTATTGACAGATGTCGTATGTGTTGTCCATAGGGCCCTTATTGACAGATGCCGCCTATATTGTCTATAGGGACCTTATTGACAGATGCCGTCTGTATTGTTTATAAGGACCTTATTGACAGATGCCGTCTGTATTGTCTGTAGGGGCATTATTAACAGATGCTGTCTGTATTGTCCATAGGAACCTTATTGGCAGATGTCGTATGTGTTGTCCATAGGGCCCTTATTGACAGATGCCGCCTATATTGTCTATAGGGACCTTATTGACAGATGCCGTCTGTATTGTCTGTAGGGGCATTATTGACAGATGCTGATTTTTTGTCTATACGGACCTTATCGACAGATGGCGTCTATATGGGCTATAGGGACCTTTTTGACAGACGCCGACTGTATTGTCTATAGGGACCTTATTGACAGATATCGTCTGTATTGTCTATAGGAATCTTATTGACAGATGCCATCTGTATTGTCTATAAAGACCTTATTGAAAGATGCCGTCTGTATTGTCCATATGTGCATTATTGACGCATGCCGTCTCTGTTGTCAATAGGGACCTTATTGACAGATGCTGTCTGTATTGTCTATAGGCGTCTTATTGGCAGAAGACGCCTGTATTGTCTATAGGGATATTATTGACAGATGTCGTCTGTATTGTCTATTGCGACCTTATTGGCAGATGGCGTCAGTATTGTCTATAGGGGCATTAGTGTCAGATGGCGTCTGTTTTGTCGATAGGGGCATTAATGACAGATGCCGTATGTATTGTCTATAGTGACCTTCTTGACAGATGGCGTCTATATTGTCTATTGCAACCTTAATGTCAGATGGCGTCAGTATTGTCTATAGGGGCATTAGTGACAGATGGCGTCTGTATTGTCGATAGGGGCATTAATGACAGATGCCGTATGTTTTGTCAACATCAACCTTATTGACAGATTGACAGATGGCGCCAGTATGGTCTGTAGGTTCGTTATTGACAGACAAAGTCTGTGCTGTCTATAGAGAGCATATTGACGCATGACGTAAATATTGTTGAAAGGAAACTTATTGATGGATGGCGTCATTATTGTACATAGGTACATTGTTGACAAATGAAGTTTGTATTGGATACAGGTACCTTAGTGACAGATGATGTTGGTATTGTCCAAAGAAACCTTATTGACATATGGAGTTCTTATTGTATATAGTGTACCAATTGATGGATTGTGCCTATATTGACTATCAGGACCGTATTGACAGATAACGTACACACTGTCTATAGGGACATTTTTGACAGATGGTGTCTATACGGACCATATTTACAGGTGGCGTCATTAATGTTGATAGGGTATCTTACAGATGGCGTCAATATTGTTGATAGAGACCTTATTGACAGATCGCGTCAGTATTGTATATATGGACCTTATTGACAGATTTTGCCATCATTGTTGATTGGGACCTTATTGACAGATAGCCTCAGTATTTCTATCAGGAACTTATTGAGAGAGTGTGCTTGTTTGTCAATAACGACGTTATCGATACATGGAGTTAGTGTGGTCTATACGGATCGAGTCTGTATTGTGCATTTACAGATGTATAGCAAATAGGGACCATAGTGACATGTGGCATCAGTTTTTTTATTTTGGGACCTTATTGAAAGATTGTGTCATTATTGTCTATAGGGACCTTATTGCGAGATGGTGTCAGTAGTGTTGATTGGGACCTTATTGGCCGATAGAGTCAGTATTGTCTTAATGGACCTTATTGACAGATGGTGTTTTGTCAATATGATCTGAATGGACGTTACTGTTGACAGACGTAGTCCGTGTTGTCTTTATTGACACATGGCGAAAGTATTGTTGAAATGTACCGTATTGGTAGATGACGTCATAATTATCCATAGGGACCTCGTTGATAAATGAAGTGTATATTGCGTATAGGTACCTTAGTGACAGATGGTGTGGGTATTGTCCATAGAGACCTTATTGACAGATGGAGTTCATATTGTCTATAGGGACCTAATTGACAGACGGCATCAGTTTTGTTGAAAGGGACCTTATTGACAGATGACGTCAGTATTGTTTATATGGACCTTATTGACAGATGGCGCCGGAATTGTTGCTTGGGACTTAATTGACAGATAATGTTTGTTTTGTCACTAAGACCTCACTAAGGAATTGACAGATGTCGTTTATACTGTCCTCAGGGGCAATATCAACAGCTAGCGTAAGAACTGACCTCAGGGAAAATATCAACAGCCAGCGTTTAAACATCCATAGGGATATTATCGACATCTAGCGATAGTACTATCCTAAGGGGCAATATCAACAGCTGGCGTTAATACTGTCCTCTGGTGAAATATTAACTGCTAGTTTTAGTACTGTCCTAAGGGGCAATATCAACAGCTAGAGATAATACTGTCCTCATGGGCCATATCATCAGCCAACGTTAGTACTGTCCTTAGGGGCAATATCAACAGCTTGCGTAAGTAGTGTCCTTAGGGCCAATATCAACAGCTGTCGGTAGTACTGTCCTAATGGGCAATATCAAAAGCTGGCGTAAGTAGTGTCCTCAGGGCCAATATGATCAGCTAGCATTAGTACTGTCCTCATGGGCAATATCAACAGCTGGCGTAAGAACTGACCTCATGGGAATATCAACAGCCAGCGTTTAAACATCCAGGCATAGGGATATTATCTAAATCTAGCGATAGTACTATCCTAAGGGGCAATATCAACAGCTAGCGTTAGGACTGTCCTCTGTGGCCATATCAAGAGCTAGTTTTAGTACCGTCCCTAGGTTCAGTATCAACAGCTAGTGATAGTACTGTCCTATCGGTCAATATCAACAGATGGCGTTAGTACTGTCCTTAGGGGCAATATCAGCAGCTAGCGTTAGTACTGTCCTCAGAGGCCATATAAACAGCTAGGTTTATTATTGTCCTCTGGGGCCATATCAACAGCTAGTTTTAGTACCGTCCCTAGGGGCAGTATCAACAGCAAGCGATAGTACTGTCCTAAGGGCCAATATCAACAGCTGGCGTTAGTACTGTCCTCAGGTGCTATATCAACAGCTAGGTTTATTACTGTCCCCAGGGGCAATATAAAGAGCTAGGGTTAGTTCTATCTTAAGGGACAATATCAACAGCTGAAATAGTACTGTCCTCTGGGGCCATTTCAACTGTTAGTTTTAGTACTGTCCTAAGGGTCAATATCAGCAGCTAGCGATAGTACTGTCCTATCGGTCAATATCAACAGCTGGCGTTAGTACTGTCCTTAAGGGCAATATCAGCAGCTAGCGATAGTACTGTCCTAAGGGTCAATATCAACAGCTGGTGTTAGTACTGTCCTCAGGGCCTATATCAACAGCTAGGTTTATTACTGTCCTCAAGGGCAATATCAACAGCTAAGGTAAATCCTATCTTAAGGGGCAATATCAACAGCTGACTTTAGTACTGTCCTCTAGGGCCATATCAACAGCTAGTTTAAGCACCGTCCCTATGGACAGTATCAACAGCTAGCGATAGGACTGTCCTAAAGGCCAATATCAACAGCTGGTGTTAATACTGTCGTCAGGGGCTATATCAACAGCTGGGTTTATTACTGTCCTCAGGGGCAATATCAACAGCTAGGGTAAATCCTATCTTAAGGGGCAATATCAACAGCTGACGTTAGTACTGTCCTCTGGGGCCATATCAACAGCTAGTGTTAGTACTGTCCCCAGGGGCAATATCGCCGGATAGCGTTAGTCCTGTACTAAAACGAATACAGTCAGCACTACTAAACTCTACGAAAATAGCACCTACTAGCTTCCATCGCTTTTGTACTGTTCTCAAGGACAATTTCAAGAATTAGCATCAGTAAAGTCTTGAAGGACAAAATAAATTCCTTAGGTCACTTCCTTGAAACACAGAAGGGACAATATAGTCATATCCTTAAACGGTTTCTCACCAGTGTGTATGCATACTTGTTTTTTCGATTACCCTACCTGTTTGCAAGCAATGTTTTTTCCCCAATGAGTGCTTTTGATGAATGACCGTTCATTATTTGGGCAAGGTACATGTACTGTGAAACTGCCATCCTTCGAAGGGGATGTTAAGCCGTTGACCAGGCCCATGTACAGGAAGGGCCACACCCTATATAATTATGCTCCTTACATATTTTGCTGAAATTCTGTGTTAATCAGTGACAACATGCCAGCAAAGCCTTCCTCGGAAAAGTGGGCTAGCACCTATCCCCATAACCTGAGACGGTTGGACAGAGTATATTCCACGTACCTCGTCTTGTTCCGTATTTGGAAACTCAACCTACTCAGATATCTGACGTTTGCCTGTTAACGTTGTCGATTTGTGTTAGCTGTGTTCGGGTTTAAGTTTCAAAACCCAGAATACGTGTCAGCGCGAGATATGTCGAAATGTAAAAATTCCAGAGATATTCACCTGAAAAACATTAACTAGTCTTACGAAAATTGTCTAGATCGATGAGGTATTCTTCTCTTTGATGAGTTGATGCATGCACGCTTGTTTGTTAACGTTTAATATATTGCTATATGGCGGCTGTTTATGCATGCATTGCTTGATCTCTTCATTAACCTGTCTTGATAAGGTCGACCCTGATACCTACTTATTCTAAAAGGGCATCACGTAACTCTATTGTAGGTACGCGCCATAAGAGCTACGATTTTCGCTGATAGAATATACCAAAAGTATTAATCAAGTCACATTCTAACTAAGACATCATGTTCTTGCATATAAAGCTACTGGTACTTTATAATGACAGAAGAAATGGGTGGTATTTAAACTAAAGAACGTTTTTATTTTTAAAAATGGTCTGCTTTAATGTAATAAGGTTGTTTTAAATCGTGTGTCAGTACTGTGCTCAAGGACAATATCAACATAGCTAGCGTCAGTACAGTCCTGAGGGAAATAATAAACTGCTTAGGTGAATTTACTGATACGCCAACGAGACGATATATTCATTAACTCTGATATTGTACCTGGAACGGTTTCTCACCAGTGTGTACGCACACTTGTCATTTCGCTTACTCTGTCATTTGCAAGCAATGTTTTTTTTCCAAGTGAGGATTTGGGCAAATGACCGTAGACCAGTCCCATGTAGGAAGAGCCATACCATATATATGCTCATGACATATCTCTTTGAATTTCTGTGTTAATGAGGCAAAAGTCCCGTGGAGCTTTCCTCGGAAACGACGCTGCCATGATAATTAGACTAGATCGTGTGTATTATCTATAATTAGGAACAGAGGGGACAGCACCTCTCCCCTAATCTGAAAGGGGTGCGTAGAGTATGTCCCTCCCCGCAACCCAACACAACACACACCCCACACGAACTTGTTCTTATATTATATTCAGATTCCCTATGCATGTGTACATGGTTTGATAAGGTAACAAATAATATACCAATAGTATTCATCACTTCACATGTAATTAATAAATCGTGTTCTTGCAAATAAACCGATTGGTATATTATAGAAGGAAGAGGTGATAATTAAGCTAAAGGACAGTTTTGTTTTTTAAAAATAGTAAGTGGTAATGTCTAGGCGATGTGAGAGATGTCTCTAACACCCTTTAAATGTAATTAGTTCAAACAGTAGGCGAATGTGTGTATTCATGCAGGAAAAATCTAAATAAGTCACATATATTAAGTTTTTATTTCGTTAAATGATATAATATGGAATTTCTCCTGTATACTCATATGTATCGGCTAATATTTCAGTTAATTCCTAGGCACTAGTAACATCTACATCTAATTAGGAAGTAGTAACTGCTTAGGAAATATTAATTTAAAAAGAGCATACACATTCATATCCACGATTAATGCGTAATTGCGGCTGGTATAGCAGTTAATTAGGCACTAGTAACTTCTACTTTGCTAAAATGAGTAACTAGGCCTATTCGGAAAATTAAAGGACAATAGAAATATCTCTCACATCGCCTAATATCTTACTGTATGTAGCTGATATGGCTTCTCTCCAGTATGCGTACTCACATTCGACTACCGTTTAAAAAAAAGTTAATTGAATTGATTTGTGTTTTAAGGCGCAACAACACATGAAAGGTTATATGGCACCTAACAGGAACGAACGTGCCAGGCTGCTCATCCGCCATTTACATCAAGATAAAATATGAAGATTGGTCCTAGAACCTTCTTACCTGCAAAACTGCAGAACTGCTGCAAATTCTATTATAGACACTCCATTTACGATGGAGCTACGTTTCCACGTTTGCATACGCGGTCTCATGATAAAGACCTTGAATAGGCATGATAAAAAATGACAAAATGAATATGAAATTAAGAATGTGTGTGTCCGACCCCTCTGTATGTGACGGTGTCTTTGTGAGATTGCAGTGGTTGTATTCTACCCCGCAACCTCACGGGGAACAAAATTAAAGTTAACAGATGACAGAGACATCGTATTTCTCTTATCAGGATATCTCTCACATCACCTAGACATTATCACTTGCTATCATTTAACGAAATATAACAGAATGGCTTAATATAGTTGATTTATATGGCTTCTCCCCTGTATGTATTCTCACATTCGCCTACTGTTTATTTCCTAAGCCGTTACTACTTCCTAATTATTTTTTAAACAGAAACCGAATGTGATTATTCATATAATGCGTCAAAACTCAATATGCAATGTTGACTTGTACGCATTATGTGACAAAAACAGTTGTTGTTTTGTGTTTTGTGCTTTTTGTTGTTGTTTGTGTTTTTGTGGGGGAGGGGGCAGTGGTTGTGGATTGGCTGTAAATAGTGTTTTTTAAAGTTGCGCATCAACCCCTTAACTGGAAACAACGCGTGCGTGAGTGAGTGAGTGAGTGCGTGCGTGCGTGCGTGCGTGCGTGCGTGCGTGTGTTTTGGTTATTACTTGTTTTTTTAAATTGCGCCCCACCCCCAATGTCAAATCCTTTATCCGCTCCTGAGGAGGGTGCATGCTCCCCAGATTTTGTCTAAAGTAAGAAGACTTTATTTTATGGATTTAAGCCAACTGGATCCGCCCATGCCCCCAACTAACTAACAACCAAAGAACTATCAAAATACATACGTTTCAGATTTTAGGTGGGGGTTCTCCCGGTGCCCCCACTGGTCACATATATTAAGTTTTTATTTCGTTAAATGGTATAATATGGTATTTCTCCTGTATACTCAATGTATCGGCTAATATTTCAGTTAAATCCTAGGCACTAGTAACTTCTACTTCTAATTAGGAAGTAGTAACTGCTTAGGAAATATGAATTAAAAAAATAGCATACACATTCATATCCACGATTAATGCGTAATTGCGGCTGGTATAGCAGTTAATTAGGCACTAGTAACTTCTACTTTGCTAAAATGAGTAACTAGGCATATTCGGAAAATTAAAGGACAATAGAAACATCTCTACATCTCTCACATCGCCTAATATCTTAATGTATGTAGCTTATGTGGCTTCCCACCTGTATGCATACTCACATTCGACTACTGTTTAAAAAAGTTAATTGAATTGATTTGTGTTTTAAGGCGCAACAACACATGAAAGGTTATATGGCGCCTAACAGGATTGGGTGGGTGGGTAGGTGGGTGGGTGGGTGGGTGGGTGGGTGGGTGGGTGGGTGGGTGGGTGGGTGGGTGAGTGAGTGAGTGAGTGAGTGAGTGAGTGAGTGAGTGAGTGAGTGAGTGAGTGAGTGAGTGAGTGAGTGAGTGAGTGAGTGAGTGAGTGAGTGAGTGAGTGAGTGAGTGAGTGAGTGAGTGAGTGAGTGAGTGAGTATGTGAGTGAGTGAGTGAGTGAGTGAGTGAGTGAGTGAGTGAGTGAGTGAGTGAGTGAGTGAGTGAGTGAGTGAGTGAGTGAGTGAGTGAGTGAGTGAGTGAGTGAGTGAGTGAGTGAGTGAGTGAGTGAGTGAGTGAGTGAGTGAGTGAGTGAGTGAGTGAGTGAGTGAGTGAGTGAGTGAGTGAGTGCGTGCGTGCGTGCGTGCGTGCGTGCGTGCGTGCGTGCGTGCGTGCGTGCGTGCGTGCGTGCGTGCGTGTGTTTTGGTTATTATTTGTTTTTTTTAACTTGTCAATTCCTTTATCCGCCCCTGAGGAGGGTGCATGCTCCCCAGATTTTTTCTAAAGTAAAATACTTTATTTTATGGATTTATGCAAACTGGATCCGCCCATGCCCCCACCCCACTGCCTAACTAACAACCAACGAACAATCAAAATCCATACGTTTCAGATTTTAGGTAGGGGGTGCTCTCGGTGCCCGCAATGGACCCGTCCCTAGACCCATCCCACTACCACCTGTACATCCCAACCAACAAAAGCTTACTATATACATATAATTATTACTTTTCAGATTTTAGCCTGGTGCACCCATACCCCCGGATTCGCCCTTGCCCTCCCCGACCCACGACCCTCTTCTCACACAATATATTTCTTTGCCTCGGTGTCAGTTTATGTCTGGTTACGGCACTGTGCGTGGAAGTTATTGCGTGAACCTTATAAATAGCATCATGACAGATGTATACACCGCTTTTTGTGAATTAGAAAATCTGTGCTAGGAATCGAGAAGACATTCCATGCCGATATATTATACCCACCTTAGAACACGACATCCCAGACCATATCAGGACCCGATTTGCAATCAATTGTAACTATAAGAACGATATTGAAACAAAGGTTGAAGGAGGAACGCGTTTGGACCTAAAAAAATCTTTAAAAACAAAAGGATCTTAAAACAATCAAAAATCTGATTGTTTGTTTTTGTCTGGACTTGTATACAAATATCAAAACATATCAAATAATTGCAAAACTGTACACCAAAATTCCTACGCCATGTAAGAGACCGTAGTAGACATGTATACAACAGCAGAGCACAACATCAGAGCATATCAAATAAATGAAAAACTGTTCACCAGAAACAATCCTACCCCATGTAAAAGACCATTGTGAAAAACAATTCGACGCCGTGTAAGAGACCATAGTCAAAACAAGCATACACCATGTAAGAGACCACTATGGTCTCTTACATGGCAATGGGGTAGGAATTTTGGGTAGGATTGTTTTTGGTGTACGGTTTTTATTTTTTTTTAAATATGTTTTGATGTTTGTATACATGTCTATACAGAAATATAGTATAACAAAAAAAAAAAGAAGTTTTTTGAGTTTTTTTCTGATTTTTTTTTTTTTTTTCTTTTTTATGTTTATTTCCTTCAACCTGTCTATTGAAAATAACAATTTCTTCCAGTCATATTGTTGTGGTGGATGAGTGGTTAGCATACTTGGTCATACTTGCCTCTCGTCCCAGACGTCACAGGTTCGATTTCCTCGGGTAAGATAAGGCTACTATTAAAATATGCCATCCTCCAAAGAAGGTGTGTGTAAAGTCATAGGTCCGTGTGCAGGAGAGCTATACACGTGGTAATCGGTTATTCGTCAACAGAATTGCACATAATATATGAAATTGCGTGTAGATAGTGGCAAAATATAAGAAACATATACACATCTAGTTCATTTTATAACTCTAGCATAATAGCATGTGTTTTTTCAATATCGACGTGTGCTTCAACTAAACGATTACAATACAAAACTTCCTCCCCTTAATCTGTTATAAATGGCGTTTTCACAATAAAATCGCAGTATATATGTGTTGCGTCCCTTTTGTTGTGAACCGCCATTTAGGGGCATAATTGACAGCTGGAGCTTCGTCGGGGCATTATTGACAGGAGGGGCTTAAACAACAGCGAATGATTTGAACCCCTCTCCAAACTTGGGAGCCAATCTCGTAATGTTTTAAGCTTGGAAGCTAAACTTGGAAGCCAATCTCGTTATGTTTAAGCTTGGAAGCCAATGTCGTTAAGTTTTAAGTTTGGAAGCCTAACTAGGGACCGATATTGGTAGAACTTGAAGCTGATTATTAGGTCTGTGAGCTGATAGACTGCTTGCGGATAGAATAACAATATTACTTTTGCTTTTGTTGTGAAGTCTTTAATCTTGCTAATGATTGCAATTCAATTAATATCCCATGACGTTTAAATAATTACCTGTTAAAACTGTTGTTTACTTGGCAAACATTACGTTTGTCATGGTTATAATATAATTCTGCCGAGAGTGTGTCAACAAGGAGCGGTCATTCACTCATAATTAATAGCAGATGCCGCACCTGCATGGACTTCAGGTGAATGACATAGTGCATATCACATGAACATATGCATATTGGTAAAATTATATTACATTTTAAAGTTATATAATCGCTACACACTTTTAATTAAAATGTTTTAAAGGCATATGTTATGACTCAGCATACTTAGCGAAACTAGTCAAATAAAACTATTTCTGATAATTGGCTTTCCTAACGGACGGCGGGAGGTATACAGCACTGGTTCTACCCAGGAAAAATGAGGTTGACCCGACGCTACCGTAACAAAAATCGACCATCATATATGGCCTAACGTGCAAAAATGGCATCAAAACACCATTCAAACAAGAAATTACCAACGATGCTTCTACTAGTTCTCATCCTTACCAGTGTAAAATGTCTCAATGAACTCAAACTGGTAGTCATTGAATACTAAACGGCGCATGAATTTTGATCGGAGGCTTTATATATTAAAAATTGTGAATCATGGCATAAGCTTTCTTTTTTTATATCCCCGCAAACAGGAAGTGGAGAGCTGACTTTGTCGCGTCCAGTCCATACTCTCTTGGTGAATGTACTTCATATGTTGCTGAATGTACATCACATATATTGGTGAATGTCCATACTGTATTGGTGAATGTCCACACTATATTTGTGAATGTACTTGTATACTATATTGGTGAATGCAAATACTATATTGGTGAATGTAAATCATATATTGGTGAGTGTACATTTATATTGGTGAATGTAAATACTATATTGGTGAATGTCCACATTATATTGGCGAATGTAAATACTATATTGGCGAATGTACATCATATATTGGTGAGTGTAAATACTATATTGTTGAATATAAATATGTTAATGGTGAATGTACATACTATATTGGTCAATGTACATACTATATTGGTGAATGTCCATATTGTATTGGTGAATGGCTGTACGATATTGGTGAATGTCCGTACGGTATTGTTGAATGTACACACTATATTGGTGAATGCATATACACTATTGCAGACTGTACTTGATAAAATCGTGTATGTACATACTAGATTGAAGAATACACATGCTAATAATGGTGAATGCATATACTATATTGGTGAATATTCATAACATAATGGTGAATGCACATACTATAATGGTGAATTTAGATTGTATGATGGTTAATGTAATTACTATAATAACATATTTACATTTATGTATTAAACATGGAACGGATCAGTAAAGACAGCATTAGTTGTTAAGAATGCCGCATCCTTTGAATATTTGTCTGAATGGTAGTCTTACGTCATTCCTAAGATTTTGACTGATTTTTTTTATTCTTAACTTTTATTTGTAGTCATAGAAAAACGTCATTATTCTACAGGCCAGCGTTACTTCTTTTTTTCTTTGAGTATATCTGACGTGTTTTTATTTGAAATGGTGTTTACATGTTGTATTATTATTATTTATGCATGTAACTTCTTTTTAACTGTTTTTCTGTGTGAAAGTGACTTTTTACCACGTATATCCTTTTGTGCCCAGTTACATTTGTCAGATATAATGATTATTGTATTATTATTATTATTATTATTATTATTTATTATTATTATTATTATTATTATTATTATTATTATTATTATTATTTATCCAGATTTATTATTCATGTTACGTTTTGGAACTGTTTTCCTACTTCTTTTTCCTTTTTACCACGTATATGTGTCATTGGTACATTTTGTGCCCAGTTACCATGGTTACATTTGTTTCAGATGTAATGATTAAGCACGGATACCCAATCATACTTTCAATTATTCGTGTTTTCACTTGACTACGATCATATTCACAGGTGTGCGGACTTGGGGGAGGGATGCATTGCTGATGTTTCTCACAGTCGATAATCATCAACAAAACGCGACATAGTGTGAACCTGAATCGTACTATATACCGTATCAATTATTTAGCAAAAACGTTGGTGCAGTTCAATGGAATTGTTTCGTTTCATAGAGACCACCACAACTTTATAAATATTGAATATAGTTGTCGCAGAGACCGACTGCTGGAGAAAGCGGAAGCGATCAATTGGCCATTTGGCTACCAGGTGTCGCGCGTGGCCGCATTGCATCTCGGGAATAGAATACATGATGGCGGACAGTTGTGTAGCAGATTGGAAGGGGGACTTTAATCAGTGGACACGTGTCATGCCGTTTCAAACAAAAGAACTTTGATACAAATGAGAGATCTTAAAAAGGAAATCCTCTTAGATGGCATTAACATATGTATAAAATCCATATTAATAACCAGTCTATTGTTCTTTGAGAGAGAAAAAAGCTTGACAGATAATCCCACGTTGACGAGCCTTATGGTCAGGGAGATCAAAGTATATAATCATATAATTATGAAACTGAGTTATGGTCTATTATCTTCTTCAGATTTCAAAGTGATCCATAGAACTAAAATACACCATCTATTAAATTTCCGATTGCTTTCAGCACTTCCACTTACATGCGTCAGTCAAGCTAGGATATGTACTACAACGATATGAGCTATGCTGGTCTGTTCTTTACAATGTAAGAATGACTCATTCGTGTAAAGGACACACATAAGTATATGAGCAAAACGTATAATAACCACATACAGACAAATAGTAATTTATGTGTTACATGTGACAGATTATAACATACTTGATTTGATTCATAGCGGCCATAGAGTTATCAACATTTGCCAGCGGCAGATGTAGGGCATTAATAAGACAAAATAGTACACTCTTCACATAAACGAAGGTATTGCTTTAAAAAAAAAAAGAACGTATTTTTTTAAATAAAAAAATGTATCCGTGTGTTATGTGTTTGCAACATAAGTTTTAGCAACACCGTTATTATACCATTGACATGCAAGTGAATCTCAAGACTGAGCTATACGTTTACACGCCACTAAATATGTGCATTATAACCATTTTATAATCTGTCACTTTTCAAAGAATTATATATTTTTTATTAATTCATATTTTCATTTGAAATTTTAACAGGAGTCGTTTAACAAATTAAAACTTAATCTGCCTTGATTGGACTAAAACCTTGTTGATAAACTTAATAAAATATTGGTATGTGTTGCGGTGATTTCCAGTTTTTAGTATTCGTGTTATTTAAAAAAAAAACTCGGTGACCGATTATAAAAATTGAGTAGTGTATATCTTAGGGAATTTTGCATTTTAAATCAGCCGAAGATAATGTGTGATGGTGCGTGTGCGTGCGCTCGTGGTGTGTGCGTGCGTTTGTGCGTGCGTGTTTTTATACATGGTCTCTTTTATGTATTTAGAAAGACTCTGGTTTGTGCGTGCGCACACTTCTTGTTTTTAAAATATATAATCATGTTTCCATTGAATATGGTATGAAGATAATAAACGTAAAAAAGGTGATCGCACTCGATGCTACAGTCGTATTTGAAGGTAGTTTGCTTTATATATCGGCTAATTAATGCTATCTACTGATATTTCAAATATATTTTTCAACTAAATTGAATTTTGTTTCAGGTGCAGTTGGTGGGTTTGTTATCAACTAATTACCATAAATTTGAACGTTTATAGTTCTAATTCACCAAGCAATTTATTGGCCTCAGCATGCCTAAAATAGTAATACCAACATAATATAAAAATGACTGACAGTCAAAGGCGCCTGTATTCCCTGGCAGATGGACAAGTGCCACAACACAAGATGGCCGCTAGGTCGATTAAAACCACTGTCTTACAGAGCATGTATGCGGACCAGATGCCCTTGTTTGCGCCTGTAGTCCCTCGCGGAATATCTCGCAGCAATATTTAATAAGTCGTTTTCAATATTTGATTAATATTTTCCGTATATGGGCCTTCCACATGGCCGCCAGATGCTTCGCTTACACAATTAATGAACTTGTATTTGTTCAACTATATAGAAGGATCGATTTGTCCAATACGAAACATATTGGATACATTTGCTATCATATTTTTAAGAGAAGAAATACATGTGCAGCAAAATCCATACACGTAAAGCTAAATAGGACTTTTGTCTCTGTAAAGAAATACATATAGGAATACTATGCAGTTCTCCCTCAAAGTGTAGGGTCTCGCCTCAATAGATCGATTGTCCTCTTTCAGTCATATCCCTAGTGCTGCCGATTTATTTTAAATATATTAAAATGGCTACTTGTCTCTTTGGGGAGTGATCCAATTTGGGCTATATTATAATGAACTGAGAATAACAATTATGATAGTGTTTAAATATCGATATGGCTTTATATTTTTATTAAGTGACCTTTAATATGAAGACACGTGACTGCCCTTCTCTCACGCACCTGTGAAGCAAACATTTTTTCTCTCCCTGGAAATTGACAGCCTAAAAATTCGATGTTTAATTGTTTCCCGCCTCTGATTGAGTTTCAATGCGCGTGCGCGGCACGTGTCCCTGCTTCCGCATTAAATGGAACCAATGCCTTTGATTGGATGCCAAACACCTGCAAATCCCACTGATCTGAAGGTTTTCTTTTAGGCGCTAATGGATCCGATAACCAACTCATGTTATCGAGTGAGAGTTTAGCCATAACGTGAACACAATACACTTCGTCATAAGAACAATTAAGACCGTCGTTTTCCCGACTATAATAACGTGGAAATGTGGCGAATGGTATTGTCTCACAATTACGAATGAACTTCACTTTTACAAGCCATTTATCTAATATGCCATATGGCTAGTACAGAAAAATGTCGCACTGTACTGTGGGAAAATTGAAATCCAGGGATTTTTTCATTATGACACACTGCAATCTTATTTTTGAAAAACTCACGGCGTCCAGTTTGTTTTTCTTCATAACTTGCATTGGTTCAATTATTAAAATTAATTACACAAATAGTATAAAGCAAATTGCTTTTTGCAAATTATTAACTGTTGCTTATAGTGCACCAGTGCTATATGTAAACCTATGGTAGTATATGAAACGTAAAAAAAAAGAGATAACTCAAACTATTATTTAATTATATGCAAGCAGGTTTAAAGTCAAAATGATACTGGATAAATAAATCGAGATGCTAATTTCAATGCTTGATTAACACTTTAAGATTGCCGTGTGTCCCTTTAACGTGTTCAAAGAACAGTTACATAAAAAAATAGTAAGGAGAATGAATATGATAAAAACAAACGAACAGTGTGTAGATGTTAATTTTTATTTTATTTGTAATTGTCAATGATCAAAGCACATTTATCATGAAAGATTTGAGCACTAGCTAAACTAGTCACCATGAGATAAAATGAACATGTTTTTAATTTTGGCATCTGTGTTGTATAATGTAATAATATGAATATGTTAGACATCTGAAATAGTATGTGTAATGGATCACTAAATAGAATGTTGCTTCATGATTAGAATGTGCATGAGGAACTGGGAAAAGATCATGGTTAGAATATGAAAAATTGGTAAATTATCATAGTTAAAAACAAAAAGACAACTTAATGATAATATAATAGCAATGGGAGCGTCTGTGAAGGTAATCTCAGTTTTTAGCAATGTAAATTTACATTAGAAGAAAGGGTTTAATGTTAGATGTTCTTTTTTATTATTGAAATCTGATTAGTAGTTCATGAGAATACTTAGCAGTTGAACAGACCTAAGCAAACCCTTTAGAAGATGCATCAGTTAAAGTTTCATCAACTTTGTTTAATGATTGAAGAGGTGTTGCTTATTTTAAAAT
Organism: Cyrtodaria siliqua; assembly: GCA_037043455.1. Lineage (NCBI taxonomy): Eukaryota > Metazoa > Mollusca > Bivalvia > Adapedonta > Hiatellidae > Cyrtodaria > Cyrtodaria siliqua. Next base: position 77,686 of record JAWPHD010002499.1, on the reverse strand, counting down.
CAGACAGCACCAAAAAGAGATACATATTTAGCTTTACACACCAACAGTTAGTAATATTCGCAATTCCTTTATATTATTCTTATAATTAATATTAAACAAATGCAAGTTACGTAGAAAAACTAACGGGGCGCCGTGAGCTTTTTTTAAAATCAAGATTGCCGTTTGTCCCTTTAATAAAGTTCAACATCAATCAATAATCAGTGACGATAACGATTTGGAACCAGGTGTATTCGCATGCTGGGAAAGATTTATAGACTGTATCCCTAAAAATGATACCTAATTCAAGTAGTAGAAGACCCATAAAATGCATGTATGCCAATTTGACTGCGTCCCGGTATTCTTACAAGAATACAAGTGTTTTATGAACAGTAAAATGACGTTGATACACATGTCAGGGATAAATAGCAGGGATAAATTAGCCGGAGCCTTGATAATGGACTGTTCTTTCTTTGAATTAAGACCATTCTTTGTGTGTTTTGGGGGAAATGACTGATCTTGATTTTTTAAAAGCGCATGGCGCCCCGTTAGTTTTTCTACATAACATTCTGATAAGCAGCCGGACATTGGAGTTACTCGCAGGGTTAAAATTCGTAAATAATTTCATACCGACGAGTAAAACATTTGTATTTTCTGACACTGAGATGAAGAAAAACATCCGATATAAACGACAAACCATCATTATTTTTGGCATGTGCTAAAAAGCTGAGTGTAGTGGAATTGTGGAGTGGAGTTGTGGAGTGGAGTGGTGGAGTAGTCGAGTAGTCGAGTGTAGTGGTGGAGTGGAGAAGTATAAACTCCAAAATTTGGAGTTGACTCCAAAATCAATTAAATAACATTGACTTCAAAACACAATGCAAATGATGTATACAGTGCCAAAAAGGTTAAGTGAAAAAAACTGTTTTTTGATTGGTTATATATATTGATTTCTGTGTATCTCGTCATAGATAGGCGCCCTGCCGTAGTTCGTCCGAAGGTTGTCTGTCCTTGGTAGTTCACAAATATTTCTCCCTATATATAATTCTGCCTTGTGAATGTGAATCTCTTACGAGATCCCAATTTCGAAAGTTGCTACAATGTTTACGACTACAATGTTTACGACAACAATTTGGTTACTGGTTGATATAGTCCATATATTTTGTGACACATTTTAATATAAAGATAATGAGGCAAAGTCCTGTAAATATAAAGATCGTGGTCAAATTTAGTTAGACGACATGACATTGAGATAAACACACCGGCTACTGGTTAGCAGTCTGCCTGAATCTGCACTTGAATGCTGTGACATATTTTTATCGGAATTGTTCAGGAATGTAGAGATAGAATTACCTGATATATAGACCATAATACACTTTGTGAAGAAGTTTTTTTGTTAAATAAGCCTGTAGATTTAGAGATGTATCTAAATTCATGACCAGCTCAGCTATTCATGATTTATCCCCCTGTCTTTCAGGGATTTTGGAGTCAATTCCACTCCACTCCACGCCACTCCACTCCATAACTCCACATTTCCACTCAACCACTCCATTTTTTGGAGTCAGTGTTACCATTTTGGAGTCGAGTACACTCCACTCCACAACTCCACTCCACTCCACTCAGCTTTTTAGCACATGCCATTTTTTATTACATACGCACAACTTGGACAATTTGAGACTGACTTACTGTTATGAAATAAGAAGTATTATTTCACTCATATAATTCACTATTTCACTGGTATCTATGTTATGCATGTAAGACTACTATTACTGATAAAGATGGGACATTCAATTTCTGCCTAATCATTAAAACCTTACAATTTCTTTATTTTACATTGTATTTTTTTAAAAAATGAATCTACAATGGCCGGGATTTGTACATTGAAAATATTCGTATCAAATCTCCAATGTTAGGACATTTGACATTCAGATCAAATCTCCCGCGATGTCCATGGTTTGGACGTTGGACATAATTTAAATCAATGGACAAACTCTTTCAAACTTCATAATGGTGCTTACATATATTATTGTTATATATATTTTCTTGTAAAGTGAGAAAATTACCGATCCTCACGGATAGCAGGAGGTATACAGTACAGATTCTACCGAGATCTGCCTCTACTACAATTTTTATTTATTTTACATTGTATTTTCAAAAAATGAATCTACAATGGCTGGGATTTGTACATTGAAAATAGTATCAAATCTCCAATGTTAGGACATTTGACATTCAGATCAAATCTCCCGCGATGTCCATGGTTTGGATGTTGGACATAATTTAAATCAATGGACAAACTCTTTCAAACTTCATAATGGTGCTTACATATATTATTGTGTTATATATATTTTCTTGTAAAGTGAGAAAATTACCGATCCTCACGGATAGCAGGAGGTATAGCAGTACTGGTTCTACCGAGGTCTGCCTTTACTACAAAAAAAAAAAAAAATACAAAAGAAAATAATAATAATAATAATAATAATAATAATAATAATAATAATAATAAAAAGATGGAAAAAAAAATCGACCGTCATTTATTGCCTAACATATGCTAAAATTGACGTAAAACACCATTCAAATGTATGTATGCATGATGTACGCAACGGTAATATATATATAAATGCATTTTAATTCAGCTAAGTACACATTTATAATTACATAATCTTTATCGTAAATTAATTCCACATTTTTATATCAGTTTTCATAAAATAGGGACACATGGCAATCTTGCTTTACTTTAACCCAGATGTATTCACAACTCTGTCCATGCCGTTATAGTCAACATTGTTAAACTCGATTGTGGTTCTATAAGCACTTTATTTCATTTCGAAATAACGGATAAAAACTGTAGCCAAAATCTAAATGTATATATTTTGCATGTTTTATTCTTATTTAACAATATGTATATAGCATATTTTCGTTACTTAATAAGTTAAATGACTGAGGCAAATTAATTTACATTCGGAGAAAACATATCCTGCAATTTAATTGTTTTCTTTTTTCTCAAAACTAGCGACGACGACGGCGAGAGTGTTGGGGCAGAACGAACAGACAATTTCGTAGACGTTTGTTTTGATGCGTAAAATTGTGTAAAACAGACTTCAAGTTTGTCGTGTGTCCCTTTAACCAGGCAGTCACGCTTTCAGCCGTTCACCAACAAACCGCATAACTGAAATTCCGTACTGACATCATCATTATACCTTTCCTGGAAAATGTCTAAGAAGATCGTATAAAGATAGTAATTATATTTCGTAATTAAGGCATCTTCATTTTACGGATTAATCTGAAACTATCGATCTGCCTGCCTGAAATGAAACCGAATTCTTGCACGCAACACTGATGGTTATTCGCCTCTAAGGATTCTGGAAATGTAAATGATATAAGAGAACTGGGGAAATGGATTTTCTTCTATAATGGTATTTTCAATCCCTTGCAATGTTAACCAAAGGCGATCTAAAAATACCTTCCCCAGAGATGGTTTTCAACTCAGATAAAAATCCACAGTGTTGAAAGTATGTGCTGTTACTTAAGGTAGCCCGGTCTGTCTTATGCAGCATATCTTCTATGTAAGTGCAGTATGTCTTCTATTTAAGTGCAGGATGTCTTCTATTTAATTGCAGCATGCATTCTATTTAATTGCAGCATGTCTTCTATTTAATTGCAGCATGTCTTCTATTTAATTGCAGCATGTCTTATATGTAACTACATTATGTATTCTAAGTAAGTGCTGCATACATTATATTTAAGTGCAGCATATCTTCTATGAAAGTACAGCATATCTTCTATGTAAGTATAGCATGTATTCTATGTAAGTATAGCATGTATTCTATGTAGGTATAGCATGTATTCTATGTAAGTATAGCATGTATTCTATGTAAGTATAGCATGTATTCTATGTAAGTATAGCATGTATTCTATGTAAGTACAACAAGTATTCTATGTAAGTATAGCATGTATTCTATGTAAGTATAGCATGTATTCTATGTAAGTATAGCATGTATTCTATGTAAGTACAGCAAGTATTCTATGTAAGTACAGCATGTATTCTATGTAAGTATAGCATGTATTCTATGTAAGTATAGCATGTATTCTATGTAAGTATAGCATGTATTCTATGTAAGTACAACAAGTATTATATGTAAGTATAGCATGTATTCTATGTAAATATAGCATGTATTCTATGTAAGTATAGCATGTATTCTATGTAAGTACAACAAGTATTCTATGTAAGTATAGCTTGTATTCTATGTAAGTATAGCATGTATTCTATGTAAGTATAGCATGTATTCTATGTAAGTATAGCATGTATTCTATGTAAGTATAGCATGTATGCTATGTAAGTATAGCATGTATTCTATGTAAGTACAACAAGTATTCTATGTAAGTACAACAAGTATTCTATGAAAGTATAGCATGTATTCTATGTAAGTATAGCATGTATTCTATGTAAGTATAGCATGTATTCTATGAAAGTACAGCATATCTTCTATGTAAGTATAGCATGTATTCTATGAAAGTACATCATGTATTATATGTAAATACAGTATGTATTCTATGTAAGTGCAGCATGTATTCTATGTAAGTGCAGCATGTATTCTATGTAAATACAGCATGTATTATATGTAAGTACATCATGTATTCTATGGAAATACAGCATGTATTCTATGGAAATACAGCATGTATTCTATGTAAGTGCAATATATCTTCTATGTAAGTACAACATGTATTCTATGTAAAAAAATACAGCATGTATTCTATGTAAATACAACATGTATTCTATATAAGTACAGCATGTTTTCTATGTAAATACAGCATGTATGCTATGTGAATACAGTATATCTTCTATGTAAGAACAGTATGTATTCTATGTAAATACAGCATGTATTCTATGTAAATATAGCATGTATTCTATGTAAATACAGTAAGTATTCTATGTAAATACAGTATATCTTCTGTGTAAGAACAGTATGTATTCTATGTAAGTACAACATGTATTCTATGTAAGTATAGCATGTATTCTATGTAAGTACAGCATGTATTCTATGTAAGTATAGCATGTATTCTATGTAAGTACATCATGTATTCTATGTTAATACAGTATATCTTCTATGTAAGTATAGCATGTATTCTATGTAAATACAGTAAGTATTCTATGTAAATACAGTATATATTCTGTGTAAGAACAGTATGTATTCTATGTAAATACAGCATGTATTCTATGTAAATATAGCATGTATTCTATGAACATACAGTAAGTATTCTATGTAAATACAGTATATCTTCTGTGTAAGTACAGCATATATTATATGTAAATACAGGATGTATTCTATGTGAATACAGTATATCTTCTATGTAAGAACAGCATATATTCTATGTAAATACAGCATGTATTCTTTGTGAATACAGTATATCTTCTATGTAAGAACAGTATGTATTCTATGTAAATACAGCATGTATTCTATGTAAATACAGCATGTATTCTATTTAAATACAGCATGTATTCTATGTAAATACAGTATATCTTCTATGTACGTACAGCAAGTATTATATGTAAATACAGTTTATCTTCTATGTAAGTACAGTATGTGTTCTATGTAAGTACAGTATGTGTTCTATGTAAATACAACATGTATTCTATGTAAATACAGTATATCTTCTATGTAAGTACAGCATGTATTATATGTAAATACAGTTTAACTTCTATGTAAGTACAGTATGTGTTCTATGTAAGTACAGTATGTATTCTGTTTAAGTACAGTATGTGTTCTATGTAAGTACAGTATGTGTTCTGTGTAAGTACAGTATGTGTTCTATGTAAGTACAGTATGTGTTCTATGTAAGTACAGCATGTGTTCTGTGTAAGTACAGCATGTGTTCTGTGTAAATACAGTATGTATTCTGTGTAAGTACAGTATGTGTTCTGTGTAAGTACAGTATGTGTTCTGTGTAAGTACAGTATGTGTTATGTGTAAGTACAGTATGTGTTATGTGTAAGTACAGTATGTGTTCTGTGTAAGTACAGTATGTGTTCTGTGTAAGTACAGCATGTGTTCTGTGTAAGTACAGCATGTATTCTGTGTAAATACAGTATGTATTCTATGTAAGTACAGTATGTGTTCTGTGTAAGTACAGCATGTATTCTATGTAAGTACAGTATGTGTTCTATGTAAGTACAGTATGTGTTCTATGTAAATACAGTATGTATTCTATGTAAGTACAGTATGTATTATATGTAAGTACAGTATGTGTTCTGTGTAAGTACAGTATGTATTCTATGTAAATACAGTATGTGTTCTATGTAAGTACAGTATGTGTTCTATGTAAATACAGTATGTATTCTATGTAAGTACAGTATGTGTTCTGTGTAAGTACAGCATGTATTCTATGTAAATACAGTATGTGTTCTATGTAAGTACAGTATGTGTTCTATGTAAGTACAGTATGTATTCTATGTAAGTACAGCATGTATTCTATGTAAGTACAGAATGCATTCTGTGTATAGTATGTATTCTATGTAAGTACAGTACGTATTCTATGTAAGTACAGTATGTATTCTGTGTACAGTATGTATTCTATGTAAGTATAGTATGTATTCTATGTAAGTACAGTATGTATTCTGTGTACAGTATGTATTCTATGTAAGTACAGTATGTATTATATGTAAGTATAGTATGTGTTCTATGTAAGTACAGTATGTATTCTATGTAAGTACAGAATGCATTCTGTGTATAGTATGTATTCTATGTAAGTACAGTACGTATTCTATGTAAGTACAGTATGTATTCTGTGTACAGTATGTATTCTATGTAAGTATAGTATGTATTCTATGTAAGTACAGTATGTATTCTGTGTACAGTATGTATTCTATGTAAGTACAGTATGTGTCATTCTGTGTATAGTATGTATTCTATGTAAGTACAGTACGTATTCTATGTAAGTACAGTATGTATTCTGTGTACAGTATGTATTCTATGTAAGTATAGTATGTATTCTATGTAAGTACAGTATGTATTCTGTGTACAGTATGTATTCTATGTAAGTACAGTATGTGTTCTATGTAAGTACAGTATGTATTCTATGTAAGTACAGTACTTACATAGAACACATACTGTACTTACACAGAATACATACTGTACTTACACAGAATACATACTGTACTTACATAGAACACATACTGTACTTACATAGAATACATGCTGTACTTACATAGAACACATACTGTACTTACATAGAATACATGCTGTACCTACATAGAATACATACTGTACTTACATAGAACACATACTGTACTTACAGAGAACACATACTGTACTTACACAGAATACATACTGTACTTACACAGAATACATACTGTACTTACACAGAATACATGCTGTACTTACATAGAACACATGCTGTACTTACATAGAACACATGCTGTACTTACATAGAATACATGCTGTACTTACATAGAATACATGCTGTACTTACACAGAATACATGCTGTACTTACACAGAACACATGCTGTACCTACATAGAATGCATACTGTACTTACATAGAATACATACTGTACTTACATAGAATACATGCTGTACTTACATAGAATACATACTGTACTTACACAGAATACATACTGTACTTACATAGAACACATACTGTACTTACATAGAATACATGTCGTACTTACATAGAATACTTGTTGTACGTAAGTACAGTATGTGTTCTATGTAAGTACAGCATGTGTTCTATGTAAGTACGCTATGTATTCTATGTAAGTACAGCATGTATTCTATGTAAGTACGGTATGTGTTATATGTAAGTACAGTATGTATTCTGTGTAAGTACAGCATGTATTCTATGTAAGTACAGTATGTGTTCTATGTAAGTACAGTATGTATTATATGTAAGTACAACATGTGTTCTATGTAAGTACAGTTTGTCTTCTATGTAAGTACAACAAGTATTCTGTGTTAGTACAGCATGTATTCTGTGTAAGTACAGCATGTATTCTATGTAAGTACAGTATGTATTCTATGTAAGTACAGTATGTGTTCTATGTAAGTACAGTATTTGTTCTATGTAAGTATTCTGTGTAAGTACAGCATGTATTCTATGTAAGTACAGTATGTATTCTATGTAAGTACAGTATGTGTTCTATGTAAGTACAGTATGTGTTCTATGTAAGTCCAGTATGTCTTCTATGTAAGTACAGTATATGTTCTATGTAAGTACAACAAGTATTCTATGTAAGTACAGTATGTGTTCTATGTAAGTACAGTATGTATTCTATGTAAGTACAGTATGTATTCTATGTAAGTACAGTATGTGTTCTATGTAAGTACAGCATTTGTTCTATGTAAGTACAGTATGTGTTCTATGTAAGTACAACAAGTATTCTATCTAAGTACAGTATGTGTTCTATGTAAGTACAGTATGTATTCTGTGTAAGTACAGTATGTATTCTATGTAAGTACAGCATGTGTTCTATGTAAGTACAACATGTATTCTATGTAAGTACAGCATGTATTCTATGTAAGTACAGTATGTGTTTTATGTAAGTACAACATGTATTCTATGTAAGTACAGTATGTAATCTATGTAAGTAATGTAAGTACAGTATGTCTTCTATGTAAGTGCAGTATATCTGATATGTACGCCCACTTACATCTTCTAAGTAAGTGCAGTATGCATTTTATGTAAGTGCTGTATGTTATCTATGTAAGTACAGTATGTAATCTATGTAAGTACAATATGTCATCTATATAAGTGCAGTATATCTGACATGTAAGTGCAGTATGTCTGCAATGCTGTTGCAGTATGTCTTCTATATAAGTGCGGTATGTGTAAAGATCGTCAATATGATATTATAAGACCTTCAATTAGGAATTGTTTATTTTAGACGGAAACAACACAGTGTTTACGCAAACAACACAGTGTTTACGCCATATTAGGATTGATATGATGTTCGTATCATGAATTTTAGCATTTTTTTAATTTTAGATTCTTTCTTAAAAATATTTTTGAAATAAACTTATCTACGACGAATGGGTTGTTCGCGCATATAATAAAATGATTACAATGAATGCCATTTACGAACGATATTGTAAAACAAATTATGTGAATAGAACTGAGAAAATAATGGAAATCCATCAACTGCGTGGCAATGTTACAAATGTCAATTTACACAATGTGAGGATTTTATTTGGATAATAATCCATTATCTCCGAAAGTCATTAGATGAGAGCATGGTTTATGGAATAATCGATACATAGCACAAGGATAGGATACAATATGTTTGTCCGCGGAAAACATTTACTTTATACAGATTTAAGTAATTTTCTGAATGCAGTAGAGTAGTATAACCAGATATATATATTTCAGCAAAAAAATCGTCAGGCTTAAGCTATATTTGGATGGTCTCTTTCGCCGGCGCCCCCAAGACGAGATGCGTTGCTACCGGGTAAGATACGAGTTTTAAAGTGAAATAAGAAATCGTAAATGCACTGCCTTTAATAGGCTATATAGCTGGTTTTAGAAATAACGTATACTAAAATCCTGACATGGGTGGTATATGTATTAAAGGGAGTACATCAGGATTTTTCTAGAAATATCTTAAATTATAAAAATGTTCCAATTTATGATAAAACACTTATATCCATCAAAATATGATGTTGAAACCATATTGCTAAGGTTTAAACTTTGAATACAGCATATAGCTAGGACGGAATCGGGCATAAAATGCTGAAATTAACCCTGGTGCGTAACCTAGGATAGCATGTATTACTGTACAGAATGAATTTCCTTGTAACTAAGGGGTCATTTTTAGGATCATTCATTATGTTTAGGCGCTTTAAAATAGAAGATATCATTATTTGTCAATTTTAAGACCCCTAGACCCCTTTGAAAAGCCTGATGTACTCCCTGTAATAACCATTTATGACATTGCTTGTAATACGATGTCTTAGTCTGGAATCTTCTGGGTGGGTATACATGTATATCGCAGACCCAGACAGCTGACAGCCATCGCACTTTAACAGCTGGAGAAACCGCCAAAACTCACAAAGCTCATATTCCATTATTCCATTTTTTTGCACTCATTCATTATGTTACTCGGGTTTATAATGGTTATACACAGAAAATGTCAACTCCCTAGCTGTTGATATCGTCCCGAATACCGTGTTACCGCCCTTTGGTTTTCGCCATTTATGATAATAGGTTTTAAATTGATAAATCATTGTGTATTCATGAATAACCGTTTAATGATCGCAATGCGCACGACTGTGTGTCGCCTGCAAGAACTATCTGGAACGTTTCATGCATTTTGCAATTCTTTTTAAGTTAGGGCTTTAATAAACAGACTTAAAGGAGTTGCCATGACCGAGAGGTTAGCATACTTGCCTCACGTCCTAGAATTCACGGGTTCGATTCCCGGAGGGTCAATTTATGGATTTTTACTCGGTCAAGGTGCATGTCGACTGATGCTCGAAGATTTTTCATTTCAATGCATGCATGAAACTTGTTTAGTTCATTATATGCACGAAGATGGTTTAAATCACTCCAAGGTTAATTATTTTGAAAAATATTTAAATAAAAATTCAAAAAAAATCAAAGAGAGACAACCACAACACGCAATTAGTGAAGTTTTGCACCTATTTATTTAGTTCCTTCGTGGGCTTAACACTATCCATGTATGAATGGTGCAAACTAAACAATTTCAATGCATGGAGTGAACTGAACAATATACATGCATGGAGTAACACTTTTAACTAACAATATCCATGCAAGGAGTAAACTGAACAATATACATGCATGGGAGTGAACTAAACGATCGTCATGAATAGAGTGAACTAAACAATCTTAAAACATATTCATGCAAGGAGTGAACTGAACAATATACATGCACGTAGTGACAATCTTAACTAAAAATATCCATGCAAGGAGTGAACTGAACAATATACATGTCTTAACTAAAAATATTCATGCATGGAGTGAACTGAACAATATACATGCACGTAGTGACAATCTTAACTAAAAATATCCATGCAAGGAGCGAACTGGACAATATACATGCATGCAGTGAACTAAACAATTTTCATGAATGGACTGAAATGAAAAAGCTTAACTAAATATATACAGACAAGGAGTGAACTGAACAATATACATGCATGGAGTGAATTAAACGATCGTCATGAATAGAGTGAAATAAACAATCTTAACTGAAAATATACATGCATGGAGTGAACTAAACAAACGTCATGAATAAAGTGAACTAAACAATCTTAACTATATCCATGCATGTAGTGAACTGAACAATAGACATGCATGTAGTGACGATCTTAACTAAAATACCCATGGATGTAGTGAACTGAACAAATGCATGGAGTGAACTAAAAATTCGTCATGAAAAGAGTGAACTTTTGCAAAGAGAGACAACCACAATCAACAATTAGGGAACTTAAATATCGATTGTTTGCCCATTTTTTACTAATGTGTCCATTGCTACACCTATCGAACAAAATCAGTACACATTGTTCACGACATTTTTGAAGGGTATCGACCTGCCTTAAGGCATATATTTAATAGCTATGTTATTATCTTAAATACAATTTAAGTTACATATATTATTGTTTTAAATGTAATTGAAATTATATATTTTGTGGCCACATGCTTTTAAGGCCAGTTTTGAACCTTCGCATGAGTGACTATTTCAGACAGGTTTGAGTGTAGTAAAAACAAATAATAATTATAATAAAAGCATGCATCAATATATAAATATACACTTTTTTATTCTTCAAAGAGAAAGAATCTTGGACTGAAACACGTGTTAGTTAGTGTTTTCCCTAATGATGGAGAAATGTATTTGATTACAAAAAATAATGATATGTGACAAAATCGACTTTATATGTTGCTATTTATTGCCGTGTACATATGTATTTTGTTGTAACTGTGTACTCATGGACCTAAAGATCTTTTGTATTTTGAATACATAAGACCTTCATTTAAATAAAGCATCAGGGTATCGAAATACATCACCTACTATGGAACATGAACATAAACTAGGCCTAATATATGTAAGATTGACGCGAGGTTGCCAACTTGGGATCACAATAGGGTCAGTGTGCAACCCTTTTATGTTTTTGGTGTCCTGTTCTTTACTTATAGATAACTTATATATCCAAGTTTTAAATGTGGTTAGTTTTGGTCAAGACCTTTTTAGTATACATACGTCTGTCTACAGTCCCTGTTGTTGACTTCGTTTGACCTTTTTCCTATTTATTTTTTTATTATATACATTTCTCGGGCAAGGTACTGTGGAAGTATGCCATCCTTTGGTGGGGATGTCGGCCTAAACTTAAAGCCGTCGGTCCCGTGTGTAGGAAGAGAAATGCCCTGTGCGCTTTTAAGATATCGCTGAACATCTACGCTAATCAGCGATCCTGTTTCACTAAGAGCATCTGACATAACACATTTTGCTTCTGCAGCCAAACCGTGAATAACAAATCTGTTCTTATAATACTCGAAAGAGGATTTAGCAGTATAGGCCCGATATATTTTTGTGTGTGTTACCTCCCTTACTACAGACGGCGCCATTTGCAGGATTGTAAATCAGAATAATTAATTGACCGAAGTGTGTAATAAAAACCTAAAGGTAATAGATCTAGTGATGATTTTTGAAGATTTTAACAAACAGACTTTAAAAAACAAAAATATGTTCGATCGGTCAAGTTCATATCCTATATATTCAATACGAAAGTAGAAGTTCGGTCGTGTTTCCTTACGTTCGTCCTAAACCCAGTTCGACACAGATTGGTTGGTCTTACTTCTTTAAACGGCCGATCTGGAATAGTGATTGGTGTCAATCTTTGTTTGTTTTGTTTGATTGTATTGTGTTTTACGTAAATTTCAAGACATGTAAGGTTATATATGACGGTCAATTTGTTTGAGGTTGAGCCAGACCACCTACTTTTCCTGGGACAAGGGTAGAACCAGTACAGTACAGTACACCTCCCGCCATCCGTAAGAATCGACACTTCCACACTTATCTATCTATCTATCTATATATCCTGCAACAACCTCTTTCGAGTGACCTATGCAGCTGCGCGTCTGTGCATTAAAAGTTAAAAGATATAGCATCCTACTAGTGAAATAAGACATTTACAAATGAGTGTGGTGACAAGTCGTTGTCAATCTAAATACAAATGAAAACCCTCATAATGGGCTTCAGTTACACAGGTCATATATAACTGTATAAAGGTAGGGGAGGGTTAATGACTGTTGTTAATTCATTGATATATACGAGTGCTGTTCGAAAAGTAACAGGAAAAATGCCATAACTTTCGTTTGAGTAGGGCCATTTTCATAAAATTTCACACAAGGGTACCTTAACTCATCACGGATATGTTCTATGAACATTTTTACGTTGTCATAAGGTATGTGTTCACTAGCGTCACTATGGCAACGTCAAGTAACGTTGAGCGGGGCACGTCGGATTATTCGTTAATATTTTGCAAATCTACATACCGTAACAAGTTACCGTCTTCAAATTTTCTCAAAATACTCTCCTGAGTATTTCACACATTTTCCCCATCTTTTTACCCTTGATGAGAAACATTTTTCAAAGTTCTCTACTGGAATTTTCCAGATAACTTCACGAACAAGAACTGGAAGATCGTGAACGTTATCGAAGTGTTGACCGCGCATTTCTGCTTTACTGGCCGGGAACAGGTAAAAATCAAACGAGGCCATATCTGTTGAGTAAGGAGGGTGCTGTATAGTGTTTATATTAAGTTCAGTAAGGGTTTCCTGGGTAATCGCAGCGGTATGTGATGGTGCATTATCATGATGTAGCTCAAAACACAAAATTTGACAGAATAGCGCTGCTCCATGTCTGAATTCGAACGATTTCAAAGTGCGATTGACAATCACGCACTGTAGCTTGAAAAGGAAGTCAAAAACATTCGCTCGCATACCTGACATAATGTAGAAAGTTCGGGAAATGTCAGCGTGTATTTTGGAGCAATTCTGGCGTCAGAATATGTATAGTTACTCTATTTAAAATGTACAAAAACTGAAGGTTCGTGTAACATTAAAGTTGCCCCGCTCAACGTTACTTGACGTTGCCATAGTGAAGCTAGTGAACGCATACCTTATGATAAGGTAAACATGTTCATAAAACATATCCGTGATTAGTTAAGGTACCCTTGTGTGAAATTTCATAAAAATGGTCCTACTCAAACAAAAGTGATGGCATTTTTCCTGTTACTTTTCGAACACCCCTGGTACATATGCCTGTGTTCAGTCACAGACCTAATAACAAATATTAATAAGTATGTGGTTCAGTTATATATGAAATATGCATTAAATTAAAGGGGTTGATGCACTATTTTCAAAGAATATTTATTTTAAAGGGCTCTAAAGAACTTTTAAAAAAGCTGAAAGAATTATCAAAATGCCATGAAAAATAAAGGAGATATGACCTATTGAAAATTTGCAAAGAAACATAAATGGAGGCGGCCATCTTAAAACGATGACGTCATCATGCTTTTTTACCATATAATATATGGCATATAGAGAAAATGTCTTTTAAAGCAAAGAAAATCACTGCAAATGAAAAATAAGCATACAATTTATACATATTACATCTGTATATTAACTTTTAATCGACTTGCAAATATTTTCTTTGCTTTAAAACATATTTGGTCAATATGACATATTTGGTAAAAAAGACGCGATGATGTCATCGTTCCAAGATGGCCGCCTCTATTTATGTTCTTTCCAAATTTTCAATATTATAGGTCATATCTCCTTTACTTTTCATGGCATTTTGATCATTCTTTCAGCTTTTTTCAAGTTTTAAGAGCCCTTTTAAATAAATATTCTTTGAAAATAGTGCATCAACCCCTTTAAGCCACATAATGTCATTCATCATGGTCATCTTTCAAAAAAAGATCAAACATGGATGGGGTTTGGTCAGGAGTCATTTTCAAACAAAATAATGCATATTTTAGGCGTGAGCAATGTAGCAATGTCAACCATGTGAAACAGACATAGTAATAAATATTGTTATTAGGTCTGTGATAGAACATGACAGTAATTGAACACTACTGATGTGAACATGATATCAGAAAAATTCTTATATGGTAGAAATTGTTCCATTTATATCCAAACAGTTTGGTACAATTTTACATTCGTAATCCTAACATATGCATTTGGTTGAAAATTTCACTTGACCAAACCCACCATCCATTTTTGATCTTTTTCTTCTTTTTCTTCTTCTTTTATTTAAAGATGACTGACCAACAGTCCTTAAAATATTGCTTTAATCCAAAATATTTTGATTGGAAAACTTGATGACTCTGATAGCTTAAATGGACAATGTCCGTAACTTTTAGCTTATAAAACACACACTAATTATGTTCGCAAACATTACACACCTAACATTATTGAATATTTACTAATTAAAAGCAAGGTTGTTTGACGGAATTTAATCGCGGTACGAAAAAAAAGAGAAACCGCTTCAGGCGTTTGAACTCGCATCCCAAACTAAAATTACACTCACGGTAATAATAGTGCATAAAGTAAGACGACATCGCTCCTGACAGAGCTAACCGGGCTATACATATAACGCAATACATACTATGGTGAAAACCTAATGCGCTAATGGAAGTCACGTGATCTCAGAAAAGGTAAATATGGTGGGTCCCACTTTATTTACAAATAATAATTAAAGCTACTTTTTTTTCAAACACGAATGTATTACTACAGACTTCTTAGGGTCTATGCTCATGTTTTCATGTATACATTTCACGGAATAAAAGTCAGACGGTTATTTGGTTATGCTCAATATCTGCTTACTTATGGACAGTGTCCCTTTAACTCTTAATCTAAATCATAAATACTAACTTGAATTGGTTAAATATTGCTAACAGTTGTATAATATTATTCAAATAACTTCGATAACAAAACAATAATTTATAGGATCATTACCATTGCTCCAGATAGGACGTGTATCACTTATTTTTTCATCAAAAACAAATTAAAAATAAAATTAATGCGTACAAAAATGCATTAACAAATTAATATTGAGCACCAATTCTCACGTACACAATAGCTTAGAACAGTCGGTGTGCCCAGTCGTACTCAGTAGATGCTTATTGAAGTTAGAGGTACTGAATGACAGTCAAGTGCCTTCATGAAGTACTAGTAGATGCTTGCAAGAAGAAAAAAAAGAAGAGCCTTTTGTTGGCTGTTTGACACAAATTAATGCCATTTAAAGAAGACAGAAGCAGTGTTGAATGTATATGTAACGGGAAGAGGAATTAGGCAATATTTTCGTATGGTAATGACTAAAGAGTAAACACTTTACATTAATGCTTTGTCCAAAACTTGTTTTTAAGAATATGCATTTGTAAATGTAAATACATCATGTATTTATTTTTTCGTGCATACAACATGCATTGTGCTGAAAGCTTATCTGGAGCACTGCCTTACAGCATCTGTCATAATATGAATTAGTATTAATGATGTAATCTAGTTAATCTAAGTAATCTAGTTTTCCTGACTATTTTGTTAACAATAATTAAATCATAATTATTATGGCCATGGGGCCTAGTTTAGTGCATACATGTATGGCCATGGGGCCTAGTTTAGTACATACATGTATGGTCATGGGGGCCTAGATTAGTGCATACATGTGTGGTCATGGGGGTCTAGTTTAGTACATACATGTATGGTCAAGGGGCCTAGTTTAGTGCATACATGTATGGTCATGGGGTCTAGTTTAGTGCATACATGTATGGTCATGGGGCCTAGTTTAGTGCATACATGTATGGTCATGGGGGCCTAGTTTAGTGTATACATACATATATGGTCATGGGGCCTAGTTTATTGCTTACATGTATGGTCATGGGGTATAGTTTAGTGCATATGTGTAAGGTCTAGGGGCCTAGTTTAGTGCATTCATGTATGGACTTGGGGCCTAGTTTAGTGCATAAATGTATGGCCATGGGGCCTAGTTGATTACATACATGCATGGTCATGATGCCTAGTTTGGTGCATACATGTATGGTCATGGGGCCTAGTTTATTGCATACATGTATGGTCATGGGGCCTAGTTTAGTGCATACATGTATGGTCATGGGGGCCTAGTTTAGTGTATACATACATATATGGTCATGGGGCCTAGTTTATTGCTTACATGTATGGTCATGGGGTATAGTTTAGTGCATATGTGTAAGGTATAGGGGCCTAGTTTAGTGCATTCATGTATGGACTTGGGGCCTAGATTAGTGCATAAATGTATGGCCATGGGGCCTAGTTTAATACATACATGCATGGTCATGATGCCTAGTTTGGTGCATACATGTATGGTCATGGGGCCTAGTTTATTGCATACATGTATGGTCATGAGGCCTAGTTTAGTGCATACATGTATGATCATGGGGCCTAGTTTAGTACATACATGTATGGTCATGGGGCCTAGTTTAGTGCATACATGTATGGTCATGGGGCCTATATTAGTGCATACATTGTGGTCATGGGCCTAGTTTAGTACATACATGTATGGTCATGGGGCCTAGTTTAGTGCATACATGTATTGACATGGGGCCTAGTTTAGTGCATACATGTATGGTCATGGGGCATAGTTTAGTGCATACATGTATGGTCATGGGGGCCTAGTTTAGTATATACATATATGGTCATGGGGCCTAGTTTAGTGCATACATGTATGGTCATGGGAGCTAGTTTAGTGCATACATGTATGGTCATGGGACCTAGTTTAGTGCATATATGTATGGTCATGGGGCCTAGTTTAGTGCATACATGTATGGTCATGGGGCTAGTTTAGTGCATACATGTATGGTCATGGGGCCTAGTTTAGTGCATACATGTATGGTCATGTGGGCTAGTTTAGTGCATACATGTATGGTCATGGGGCCTAGTTTAGTGCACACATGTATGGTCATGGGGCCTAGTTTAGTGCATACATTGTGGTCATGGGGCTAGTTTAGTGCATACATCTATAGCAATGGGATTTAATTTAGTGCATACATGTATGGTCATGGGGGCTAGTTTAGTCATACATGTATGGTCATGGGGCCTAGTTTATTGCATACATATATGTCATGGGGCCTAGTTTAGTGCATACATGTATGGTCATGTGGGCTAGTTTAGTCATACATGTATGGTCATGGGGCCTAGTTTCGTGCATACATGTATGGTCATGGGGCCTAGTTTAGTGCATACATTATGGTCATGTGGGCTAGTTTAATGCATACATTATGGTCATGGGGCCAAGTTTAGTGCATACATGTATGGTCATGTGGCCTAGTTTAATGCATACATGTGTGGTCATGGGGCTAGTTTAGTGCATACATGTATGGTCATGTAGGCTAGTTTAGTGCATACGTGTATGGCAATGGGGCCTGGTTTAGTACATACATGTATGGTCATGGGGCCGAGTTTAGTGCTTACATGTATGGTCATGGGGCCTAGTTTAGTGCATACATGTATGGTCATGGGGTCTACTTTAGTGTATACATGTATGGTCATGGGGTCGAGTTTAGTGGATACATGTATGGCAATGGGGGCTAGTTTAGTGTATACATGTATGGTCATGGGGTCGAGTTTAGTGGATACATATATGGTCATGGGGGCTAGTTTAGTGCATACATGTATTGTCATGGGGCCTAGTTTAGTGTATACATGTATGGTCATGGGGCCTAGTTTAGTGCATACATGTATGGTCATGTGGGCTAGTTTAGTGCATACATGTATGGCAATGGGGCCAAGTTTAGTGTATATATGTATTGTCATGGGGTCTAGTTTAGTGCATTCATGTATGGTCATGTGGGCTAGTTTAGTGCATACATGTATTGCAATGGAGCCTAGTTTAGTGCATACATGTATGGTCATGTGGGCTAGTTCAGTGCATACATGTATGGTCATGGGACCTTGTTTAAAGCATACATGTATTGTCACGGGGCCTTGTTTAGTGCATACATGTATGGTCATGGAGCCTAGTTTCGTGCATACATGTATGGTCATGGAGCCTAGTTTAGTGCATACATATGCATTGAATATTACCGTTTTTTACACAGAGACAGCACTCTTAGTAGCTCAATGACAGTGTATATGGTATTCCGATGTAGATTTCTACTTTTAAGTTGGAAGGAAAAGAAGTATATGAACCATGTTTTACATTCCAGCAGGAAGATGGCCTCTACTACATCTGACATATATGGCCTGAGTTTGATGGAGCTAAGAGAGAAACTGCTCGACATAAAAAATGACGAGACATTCTCCGATGTCCTTGTGATGGCAAAAAAGAAAGGCATTCGAGCACATAGATGTATATTGACTGCCAGCAGCCAGTTCTTCACATCCGTGCTACACGCCAATGAAGAGATTGAAGATTGCGGGTTGGATGAGAGAGAGACAGGCTGGGCGGGAGAACTACAAGTGCTAGATTGTGGTGACAAGGTTACAGATACAGGTAAAGTATTGATTACACAGTGGCACACCTACTCACAGGGGCGTACCTGGGCATACGCACGTACGCACATGTGTACAGGCTATTAAAGAAGCAAACACATAAAAAAAGGCGAAAAATGCGAAAAATGCAATAAAAACTGAAGGTATACGGGGGTTAGGCACATTTGTGAATCCAAAACTCGATGTTGCGTATACCTAAATTAGCCCCAGGAACGCCCCTGACTCGTCTAGTCTTTATATGTTCTTATGAAAACATTATTTTTTACCTGAAGGGTGCTTCTAGATGAGTTTAAGATTTCAGTAAATGGAAACCTTTTCTGCAAATAATTTTCAAGGTAGACAGCATGTTCCTGCAGGTCGTACCATAGCTATGTGTCAGGGTGCTAGCATTGACAGCATGTTCCTGCAGATCGTACCATAGCTATGTGTCAGGGTGCTAGCATTGACAGCATGTTCCTGCAGATCGTACCATAGCTATGTGTCAGGGTGCTAGCATTGACAGCATGTTCCTGCAGGTCGTACCATAGCTATGTGTCAGGGTGCTAGCATTGACAGCATGTTCCTGCAGGTCGTACCATAGCTATGTGTCAGGGTGCTAGCATTGACAGCATGTTCCTGCAGGTCGTACCATAGCTATGTGTCAGGGTGCTAGCATTGACAGCATGTTCCTGCAGGTCGTACCATAGCTATGTGTCAGGGTGCTAGCATTGACAGCATGTTCCTGCAGGTCGTACCATAGCTATGTGTCAGGGTGCTAGCATTGACAGCATGTTCCTGCAGGTCGTACCATAGCTATGTGTCAGGGTGCTAGCATTGACAGCATGTTCCTGCAGGTCGTACCATAGCTATGTGTCAGGGTGCTAGCATTGACAGCATGTTCCTGCAGGTCGTACCATAGCTATGTGTCAGGGTGCTAGCATTGACAGCATGTTCCTGCAGGTCGTACCATAGCTATGTGTCAGGGTGCTAGCATTGACAGCATGTTCCTGCAGGTCGTACCATAGCTATGTGTCAGGGTGCTAGCATTGACAGCATGTTCCTGCAGGTCGTACCATAGCTATGTGTCAGGGTGCTAGCATTGACAGCATGTTCCTGCAGGTCGTACCATAGCTATGTGTCAGGGTGCTAGCATTGACAGCATGTTCCTGCAGGTCGTACCATAGCTATGTGTCAGGGTGCTAGCATTGACAGCATGTTCCTGCAGGTCGTACCATAG
Source organism: Cyrtodaria siliqua (assembly GCA_037043455.1). Lineage (NCBI taxonomy): Eukaryota > Metazoa > Mollusca > Bivalvia > Adapedonta > Hiatellidae > Cyrtodaria > Cyrtodaria siliqua. Next base: position 57,025 of record JAWPHD010002499.1, on the reverse strand, counting down.
CTATGTGTCAGGGTGCTAGCATTGACAGCATGTTCCTGCAGGTCGTACCCTAGCTATGTGTCAGGGTGCTAGCATTGACAGCATGTTCCTGCAGGTCGTACCATAGCTAAGTGTCAGGGTGCTAGCATTGACAGCATGTTCCTGCAGGTCGTACCATAGCTATGTGTCAGGGTGCTAGCATTGACAGCATGTTCCTGCAGGTCGTACCATAGCTATGTGTCAGGGTGCTAGCATTGACAGCATGTTCCTGCAGGTCGTACCATAGCTATGTGTCAGGGTGCTAGCATTGACAGCATGTTCCTGCAGGTCGTACCATAGCTATGTGTCAGGGTGCTAGCATTGACAGCATGTTCCTGCAGGTCGTACCATAGCTATGTGTCAGGGTGCTAGCATTGACAGCATGTTCCTGCAGGTCGTACCATAGCTATGTGTCAGGGTGCTAGCATTGCTCATAAATACCAGCATATGTTGTACAGTAAAACAGATAATGTAGAATTCTTTGTATCAAATTTTGTATGGAGGTTAATAACACTCACATCTGTAGATAATCCTTTACTGCAGTATTTACTCATTAGATTAAACAAGGAACTCGTTCAGAGTAAGCAGAGGAAACAATTCTTTGAAGAGTTCATGCTTTCAAAATGGATGCAAATTAATACATTTTAAAAGATATGAATATTCTGATTAAAGAAACTAACCCGCCAATTAATGACAAAATTAAACCGTTTATCAAAACTCTATCCAGATGTTTATGTCATACAATAATGTATATGTGCCATTTAAAAGTATAGGATTTTTCATGGGTTCTTGAAATACCCGTGATTGAAAATGAATTATGAGTTGGTAACTCTTAATTCAACACTCCAGTTTTGGGGTTTGGCCTGACTGGTTAAAGCTGTTTATATTGTGTCTATAGAGTTTGGATTCTCAAAATATTTTGGCTATATGTATACCTCAACATTAATAGGTTTAGAAACTGTGTACATATGTTGTAAAATTTGACTGTTGTTAGCAGGATAGGGACTTAAAATGGAAGTTAAATTAAAATAAAGAAACACTGATGACCTTAATATTAGACACATGCTTGGACCGATTTTCATTCATGTAAATGTGGAATAAACTGTTCCACAAGGACAATGTACACACATATAAAATTAAAAAAAAAAGAAAAGTTAAGAGTATTTTTAGTAAGTTGATTAGTAATGATACTCAAAGTTTAAAAAAAGAAGAGTTTTTTTGTAAAAAATTATGAGTAAAATACTCAAAAAGGCTTATTTACAGCTCTGAACACTTTTTATGCATATAGTAGTCGCAGTCCAGTCAATAACTCTGGCATTTCTGGACAGATTTTAAAATAACTTGGCATAATTGCTCACCGAAACAAGACGACGTGTCGCGCACAAAATCCAGGTCCGTGGCTCCAAGGTCAAGGTCACACTTAGAGGTCAAAGGTCAAAAAGAAGTGCTTTCGTGTCCGGTTAATAACTCCGACATTCATGGACAGATTTTCAAATAACTAGGCACAAGTGCTCACCACAACAAAACACCATGTCGCAAGCAAAATTCAGGTGCGTGGCTCCAAGGCCAAGGTCACACTTAGAGGTCAAAGGTCAAAACCACTTCGGGAGCATTTGTCACTTACAGTGACATTTCTTGTCTTATTCTGTGATAGTTTTATTGCAGTGGATTCGTTGAAGCTCTAGATATCCCAACTCGATGTACACCTAAATGACTTCACTTTATAGCTTCACATCGATGTGCTTACTATAACTAAATGAAATAAATCATATCAAGGTCTTTAAAACTGTTGAAATGATAACAGTAAGAAGACTTATGAATGGTCTTCAAAGAAAGTCACTTGTTGAACAAACAAGAGGCCCAAGAGGGCTGTAGACGCTCTACTTGTATGATGTGATTCAAAAACATAAACATGATAGAGGCCAACCCAAGAAACATGTTTTTGAATATTTGACGACAACGTTTACTTGATTGAACTTGATAGAGGCCTTGAACTTGATAGAGGCCAACAACAGGAACATGCATATGATATTTATCTAGAATGGAATAAGTGGTAATATGTCGTTTGATAAATGTCCTTAAATTTGACCTAAGTTTAGCCATGGTGACCATCATGGATGACTGGAGGCCCCAAATCTAAGGGGAACTAACCCAAAGATCATTGTGATTAAGTTTCATCAAAATCCTTCAAGCAGTTTCAGAGAAGATGTCGTTTTTAACGTTTTCCTATATAACTCTATGTAAACTTTGGGTCACTGTGGCGGTCATTTTGATTATTCGATGATAACGAAAAACACAAACTTGATAGAGGCTAACCCAAGGAACATGTTTATGATATTTCACAAGAATGCAATAAGTGGTTTCGGAGATGTTGTTTAAAATTTTCTTAAATTTGACCTAATTTTAGACATGGCGACCATCTTGGATGACTGGCGGCCGCAAAAAACACAAATCTGAGAGGGACTATCCCAAATATCATGGTGATTAAGTTTCATCAAAATCCTTCATGAGGTTTCAGAGAAGATGTCATTTTTAACCTTTTCCTATAATACTGTATGTAAACTTTAGGTCGCTGTGGCGGCGATTTTGATTACTTGACGATAACGAAAAACACAAACTTGATAGAGGCTAACCCAAGGAACATGTCTTTGATATTTCACAAGAATGGAATAAGTGGTTTTGGAGATGTTATTTGAAATTTACTTAAATTTTACCTAGTTTTAGCCATGGCAGCCATCTTGGATGACTGGCGACCACGAAAAACATAAATCTGAGAGAGACTATCCCAAATATCATTGTGCTTAAGTTTCATCAAAATCTTTCAGGCGGTTTCAGAGAAGATGTAATTTTTAACCTTTTCCTATATAATTCTATGTAAACTTTAGGTCGCTGTGGCGGCGATTTTGATTACTTGACGATAACGAAAAACACAAACTTGATAGAGGCTAACCCAAGGAACATGTATATGATATTTCACAAGAATGGAATAAGTGGTTTTGGAGGAGATGTTGTTTGTAATTTACTTAAATTTTACCTAGTTTTAGCCATGGCAGCCATCTTGGATGACTGGCGACCACGAAAAACATAAATCTGAGAGGGACTATCCCAAATATCATTGTGCTTAAGTTTCATCAAAATCTTTCAGGGGGTTTCAGAGAAGATGTAATTTTTAACCTTTTCGTATATAACTAAGTAATCTTTGGGTCGCCGTGGCGGTCATTTTGATTATTCGACGATAACGAAAAACACAAACTTGATAGAGGCCAACCCAAGGAACATGTATATGATATTTCAGTAGAATGGAATAAGTGGTTTCGGAGGAGATGTCGTTTGAAATTTCCTTAATTTTGACCTAGTTTTAGCCATGGCGGCCATCTTGGATGACTGTTGGCCGCGAAAAACACAAATCTGAGAGGGACCCTCCCAAGTAACATTGTGATGAAGTTTCATCAAAATCCTTCAAGCGGTTTCAGAGGAGATGTCGATTTTATAAAATTGCTAACAGACGGACGAACAGACGACAGACGAAAAGAGATCACATAATGAAAATTTAGTAAATAAAGTTAGAGGTGCAACATGTCAAATGTATAATACATAATAAAGGTGGGGTAAATAGAATCTGATTGAGACTTCATGCATCTTTGTTGATAGAAAAAGTTTTATTGACATGTTTTGCTTTTTCTTCCACATACAGAAGTCTTTGAAAAGGTGATAGAGTTCATGTATAGTGGTTGTATAGCCATCACCACGGACAACGTTGGAGCCATATTCAACATGGCAGTTGACTTCCTCATCATGGATTTACTTGACGCCATTTTGAAATTTGTAAAGAATTCAGTTACCGCAGAATATTGTCTAAAATACTACAGGAGTTTGTTTCAAGTACAATTTGAAGCCAACGACGCGAGCAAAATTCAGTTTATTAGTAAAATGCTGGATATTCTGCAACTGGTGTGGACAACGATTCAGGAAAATCTGCCGTACATTGTCACAACGCAGGTTGATCAGGTGATGGCTTTGTCATCCGCAGAAATGAGACATATGATGACGGAGGGATTGATGAATAAAGCAAGCATTTTGACGACACTTAACCTGTTTTCAGTATGGCTTACGTCTTGCCCGGAAGACTCTTTTGAGGTAAGTTCATTGTAAATGAATTTGAATCATTTCCAAATTTAAAGGAAACAGGGAAATTACATACTAGTTCAGGCTATAGATACGTTCATTGCATGATTGCAACATTTATCGCTGATGTTTAATGTTCTCTAAATGCTTGGATACGTGTAGATGAATCGATAAGTGAAGATGAATCGATGATTGTAGATGAATGGATACATGTAGATGAATGGATACATGTAGATGAATCGATACGTGTAGATGAATCGATACGTGTAGATGAACCGATATAATTATGTAGATAAATCGATACGTGTAGATGAATCGATACATGTAGATAACTGGTTATCTGTAGATGAATCGATAAGTGTAGATGAATGAATATGTGTAGATGAATTGCTATGTGTAAATGAATGGATATGTATAGATGAATTGATAAATGTAGATGAAGCAATACAGTGTAGATGAAAGGATATGTGTAGATGAAAGGATATGTGTAGATGGAAGGATATGTGAAGATGAAGCAAGAAGTGTAGATGAATGGATGCGTTAGATGACTCGATATGTGTAGTTGAATGGGTACGTGTAGATGGAAGGATACTTGTAGAAGAATGGATACATGTAGATGAATTGATACGTGTAGCTGAATGGATATGTGTAGATGAAAGAATATGTTTAGATGAAAGGATATGTGTAGATGAAGCAATAAGTGTAGATGAATGGATATGTGTAGATGAATCGATACGTGTAGATGAATGGATACGTGTAGATGAATGGATATGTTAGATGAATGGATACATGTAGATGACTCGATACGTGTAGCTGAATGGATATGTGTAGCTGAATGGATATGTGTAGATGAATGGATGCGTTTAGCTGAATAAATACGTGTAGATGATTGGATACGTGAAGATGAATGGCTTCATGTAGGTGAATGGATACGTGTAGATGAATGGATATGGGTAGATGAAGCAATAAGTGTAGAATTTATCGATACCTGTAGATGAATCGATATGTGTAGATGAATGGATACGTTAGATGAATGGATACATGTAGATGCTCGATACGTGTAGCTGAATGGATATGTGTAGATGAATGGATGCGTGTAGCTGAATGGATGCGTGTAGCTGAATAAATACGTGTAGATGATTGGATATGTATAGATGAATGGATACGTATAGGTGAATGGATACGTGTAGATGAATGGATATGTGTAGTTGAATGGATATGTGTAGATGAATCTATAAGTGTAGATGAATCGATATGTGTACCTGAATGGATACGTGTAGATGAAAGGATATGTGTAGATGAAAGGATATGTGTAGATGAAGCAATAAGTGTAGATGAATGGATACATGTAGATGAATGGATATGTGTAGATGAATGGATACGTGTAGATGAATGGATACGTTAGATGAATGGATACATGCAGATGACTTGATACGTGTAGCTGAATGGTTATGTGTAGGTGAATGGATATGTGTAGATGAATGGATGAGTGTAGCTGAATGGATAGGTGTAGATGATTGGATATGTGTAGATGAATGGATACGTGTAGCTGAATGGATACGTGTAGATGAATGGATACGTGTAGATTAATGGATACGTGTAGATGAATGGAAACATGTAGATGAATCAATAAGTGTAGATGAATGGATACATGTAGATGAATCAATAAGTGTAGATGAATGGATACGCGTAGATGAATGGATACGTATAGATGAAAGGAAAAGGTGTAGATGAATGGATAAATGTAGATGAATCGTTAAGTGTAGATGAATGGATATGTGTAGATGAATGGATATGTGTAGATGAATCAATGTGTGAAGTCGAACCAGTATAATTATGTAGAAAATCGATACATGTAAATGAATGGATACATGTAGATGAATCAATATATGCAGATTAATCGATACATGTAGATGAATCAGTACTATAAAATGTATCCGTACCTGTAGATGATACATATACATGTACCTTAACCAGTATCTTTCTATCGCTTTATAACTATTACTTAACATAGTAAACTGCTTCTGTTATAATGATGTTTTATTGCTGATTTTCACAATGAGAATTAGATCTGGTTTGCAACAAAATGCGTTCCATCCCTCAGAGCAACGTGTATGATGTTAAAGGATGTACTCTATCTTGGCCAGGTTGACCGTTGTACTGAATTAAATAAATTTGTTTGTTTGATGTTCAACAGCTCATTTTAAGTATGTTTGACTGTCGATATTTTAGTGGTGGAGGCAGGGCACCCACTTCTTCCTGGGTAGAACCAGTACTGTATACTATATGTAGAAGGTTTCCAATCAGCGTCTTTACCCCAAAGACCATGGATGTCCTTTGTGTTAAATAAAAACACATTGACTAAAAGTATTAGTGTGGCATGTACTTTGGTATTATAGTTCTCCTTCTTTTCAACTTAGGTTGCATCACTAATCCTTAAAGAAGCGATGAACAAGCCCTTGAAAGGAGTTGAAAACAAACTAGCTTCTAACGAAGCATACCAAAAGCTTAAAGATATGCTGAATCAAAATGGTATTATTTGTGAACATAAGGAAATAATTTTAGGCCAGTGTGCTGTTCTTTTGGAGGGCCGAATTCTTGACGAGTCCAAACAAGTTGCAAATGATGAAGAGATAAAAGAGGTAGAATCTAGTACTGTAACTGTTCCTTTAGACTGTACTGCTGAGAATGGAACTGGGATAGATAGTGAGGATTCAGATGTGGATGCTTGTAAAGAATTCTCGGATGAAATCACTTCAAATCAGATGAGTGAAGATGAGTTGATAAAGAGTCCGAATGAAACTAAAATTGAGGGAGAAAGTGTTTCGAAGTTTGCACCAATAAAGGAGAAAAATGAACGCATGGTGACAAGACAAAGAGGTAAAACAAAACTTGGATTGAAAAGAGAAAAGAAGAAAAAGTCCAGTAAAAAGAAAATTGCTAAAACTATGGACAACACAAGTTTAGAAGTAGTAGATGGTCATGTCAAGAAAGAAGTTGTACAGGAATTGCAAAGTAACATGGACTCCCAGTCAACGCCACACCGAAACCACGACTGTCTCTGGTGCAATGAAAGCTTTAATTCTCAGAAAATGTTAAAAGAACATGAACTAGATACGCACTTGTCAGAGAGTTCTTACAAATGTAAAATATGTGAAAAAGATTTTCGTGTACGTCATCGACTTGCCCGGCATTTGAAAACCGTTCATGCTAAGGTAAAAAACCATATCTGTAAAATTTGTGATGCTGGTTTTGTGGTTGAGGAGTATCTCAAAAGTCACATGTCGGCAAAACACTCTGAGTCGCCAAAACACCAGTGTAGAGAATGCGGGAAAACATTTTCCTACTCGAATCACCTAAAAAGACACATGGCAATACATACTGGAGAGAAACCATTCAAATGTAAAATATGTGACCAGGCATATTCGAGGAATGATCGTCTGACAAGGCACATGTTTGCCCACAATACAGAGGAGCAGTTTATTTGCCAGTACTGTGGGAAGGGGTATTTACGACCAGAAGCCCACAAGCGGCATCTCCTTATGCACGAAGCAGCATCTGGCGAAGCGAAATTTTCAGACGATGGTTCAATTAAAAATAATGCCGCCTCCAAAAAGGGAGCAACGGAGGAGTGTAGTATTTGTCAAAGAATGATTAAGTTTGGATATATGAAGCGTCATCTTCGGACCCACGTGGAAGGGAGGGTGTTGCCATCCAACCAGAGTCATATTTGCCCAGTGTGCGGTATAGTTTTGAAGAAGAAGTGTTACATGAGCGCCCACATGCGATGCCACACTGGAGTCAGGCCTCACACTTGTTCCTACTGCGGGAAAAAATTCAGAACCATTTCTCACATGATAACACACAAGAGAATGCACACAGGTAAGTATTTATTAACATTTTATGACCATACTAAAATATAAAGGTCAAGGTCACATTGAAGGTCATTATATGGGTTGAATACTCATTTTTTTCTTCATGAAAATTTAGCATTGGCTATAACTTTCTCATTTCTTGATATTTCTTCATCAAACTTTCAATATATACTCATCATGACAACATCGACATGACCATACTAAAATATAAAGGTCAGGATCACACTGAAGGTCATTATATGGGTTAAATACTCATTTTTTTCTTCATGAAAACTTAACGTTGGCTATAACTTTCTCATTTCCAGATATTTCTTCATCAAACTCTCAATCATCATGACAACATCGACATGACCATATGAATATATAAAGTTCAAGGTCACACTGAAGATCATTATATAAAAATTCACGTTGGCTATAACTTTCTCATTTCTTGATATTTCTTCATCAAACTTTCAATATATACTCATCAAGACAACATCGACATGACATACTAAAATATAAAGGTCAAAGTCACACTGAAGTTCATACTGGTTAAATACTATTTTTTTTCTTCACAAAAACTTAAGGTTGGCTATAACTTTCTAAAGGTCTTCATCATGACCCCTGCATTGTTTCATGGGCCATCTCGCTCATATCACTAGAGCAGTGGCAGAAAAACTATAACGTGGCTCCAGCGTAAATGGAGTGTCTACAATAGAATTTGCAGCAACTCTGCAGTTCAGGGTGAGAAGGTTCTAGGCCCGTTCTCCATATTTTATCTCGATGTACATGGAGGATGAGCATAGCGTGTTCATTCCTGTTAGACGCCATAAACCTTTCATGTGTTGGTGCGCCTTAAAACCCCAGTTCAATTCATTTCTCATTTCTTGATATTTCTTCATCAACTTTTAATATATACTCATCATTCATGACTATCAACATGACCATACCCTACTAAAATATAAAGGTCAAGGTCACAGATTGCGAAGGTTAAATACTCATTTTTTTCTTCGCGAAAACTTAGTCAGACCAATTTTTCAATGTCATTTATCAGTCAAAAAAAAACTTGTTATACTGCAAAAGCGCGGACAGGCAACACGTGTTCCACGGAACACCCATCTAGTTATAATTCATATGCTTCTACTTTGGTACCACGAAACAAGATAATATTCTGTCCCAGTTTATATTACTCGTCAGTGCGTGGAATATGGAAGTGGCATGTAATACGGAATCCAACTGGAAAGATGACTAAATGTCAGTTTAAAACTTACTGAATAAATATGACTGTCAACCCAATAGTTTTTATTTTTAAGGGGTTTGCAAATGATGTTAAAAATATGATTACCTTTTTCCAGAAATTGCTCATATGGCAGGATTTATCTAGGTATTAAAGAGACACACAACAATCTTGCAAGCAGGTGTAAAGTCAAAATGATATTGGGTTAATACATCAAGAAGCTAAATGTAATGCTTGATATAAACTTCAAGATTGCCATGTGTCCCTTTAATATAAGCAAATTTATTTTTGTCAACAGTTACTTGACAATTCCAATCTCCTGTATTTATTGAAACATACTTTGAGTGTACAGTCTTGCAGCACACTCACATCGATAAAATATAGGATTCCAACATTTCTAGTGCTTTTTATCGTCAAATCATCCTTATATCTTTAATAAGAAATATTTGAATAAAGGGATCTGTAAACATCTTTTTTATTTCCCTACTAAAACTAACTTTTCATGGTATGCCACTTTAAAGTAGCAATCCTGCCAACAAAGCCAAGTTATGGAGCGTCGAATTACGAGCTACCAACTCATAATTCATTTTAAGAACCCATGAATAAACCTATACTTTTAATCAGCGCATATACATTATTATATGACCCGAACACCTGGATAGAGTTTTGATAAACTGTTTTTTAGTGTAGTTTTGCCATTATTAGGCAGGTTAGTGCCTTAAAAGATACTCTTAGAGGCAAATCCTTTATCATTTAACAAGTTTGTTTATTTGCTCATCAGTGTGTGTGTAATCAAATATATTGCTGTACTATACAAATTTTGGAGCTTCATTAAAACGCATGCTCCCTCGACATTAGTGTAGCTTATACATGTATATATACGAATCAGTATCATGTGCCCTTTGTTTCTTAAATGATGCTTCAGTGTATTCATTATATATATGTAGTTTACATAGACCATTCCAAACTGTACAACCATCACCTTTTAAATGAAATATACAGTCACCCTTTCCACTTTTCCAGGTGAGCGTCCGTATATTTGTGATATATGTCCAGCGTCGTTCTATAGTAGCAGCGCTTTGAAGAGGCACAAGGCGACACATTCAGGAATAAAATCATATACCTGCATGTGCGGGGCTGCCTATTACAGGTCTGACCACCTCAAGAAGCACAGGCAAACGTGCAACTCCGCCCAGATGAGCGCCGACAGCTTTACAAGCCTTACTAACATTAACTTAGCTGTACCAGAAATCGACCCACAAGCTAGACTGTCTATTGATTTTAGCAAGTGAAAAAAGGATTTTAGCAAGTAGTTGAAATGGGTTTTACGGCACATCAACACAAAAAGGTTATATGGCATCAACAGGTATTAACATTACCGGCCCACCCTCAATTTAGGCAGATGTAGTTCATTTGCATTATGCTATGTGTGAATCTTATTCACCAAACTACTTTCACAATGTTACAAACTAGAAGACCACGGCCTACATTTCGAGCCCTATGGTAAAGTTGTCCAAATTTGACCAACACCTATGTCAATCCCAACATATTCATAGGAGTCTGAGGAGATATTATTTCCTTCCATTCTTAATATTTAATTTAATTATTGTCATTAACAGTGGGGGATACATGGTGTAGTGAAAACAGGATGTGACCTATATTTCATTCAAAGTAGGTTACATCGACCCAAGTTTCTGCACATGATGCTGGATGCATACAAGAAACATTCTAGCAATGATTGGTGAAAATCCTCAAGAAAGGAGCAAGATACGAATGTCTTAGCGGTGACCGGTCCGGATGTGACCTATATTTTGTCTAAAGTAGGTCACAGTGACTCCAAATTTAGGATCGCTGTGACCTGCTTTGGAAAAAATATATATCACATCCAGTCTTCGCTACGATATGTGTATCTTGCTCCTTTCTTGCAGGATTTTCACCAAACTCCACCAGAATGTTCCTTATATGCATCTAACATCATGTCATTGTGCACACTTTTAAATATCTCATATGATTGACATTGGTGTTGGTCAAATAAGAAATATAGTCCAATCTGGACTTCTTCAACATAGGGCTTGACATGCAGGCTGTGGCCTTCTAGTTTAATAATAAGGGCTGGAGTGGCGCAGTCGGTAGAACGGCGGATTTGTAACCTGAGGCCCCAGGTTCAATCCTCTGTGGTGCCACCGAGTTCCGTTTTCTTGGGCAAGACACTTTCCCTTAGCCCCGTCCGTCGGATGGGGGCGTAAACCGGGCGGTCCCGTGTATCGGTCTATCCTCCGAGCACGTTAAAGAACCATAGGAATCTATTCGATAATAAGAGTAGGGCAGGTTCCCGGATACCTATGTATCCTTCCCCTCTCTCTGGGGCGTCTCTAAATAACCTATACTGTCTTAATGAGCCGTTAAACAACATTCAATTCAATTCTAGTTTAATAAATAACTCTGGTGTTTGAATGACTCCTAAATAACATCCTTTATACGAGTATGTTTAATCTATAAAGCTAACTGTATAATGTAGATATTGAGTACAAATTGAATTGTTTAACAGCTCATAAGTACATTGGTTAGGTTATAGAGAGAGTGGAAGGATACATGATTCCAGGAACCGTGCCCTAATATATCAAATGAGATTCCCGTATTTGGTTCTTTAACATGAACGGAGGATAGACTGATACACCAGACCACCTTGTTTACGAACCCATCGACCAACAAGGCTAGAGGAAGTGTCTTGTCTAAAGACGCACTGAGGTGACCCCATGAGGCTCGAACCCATGATCATCGGTGTGTAATGTGCTAACCACTGGGCCATCGTGCATGATCATCGGAGTGTAATGTGCTATCCACTGGGCCATCGCCATTGATCATCGGAGTGTTATGTGCTATCCACTGGGCCATCGCGCATGATCATCGGAGTGTAATGTGCTAACCACTGGGCCATCGTGCATGTTCATCGGAGTGTAATGTGCTATCCATTGGGCCATCGCGCATGATCATCGGAGTGTAATGTGCTATCCACTGGGCCATCGCGCATGATCATCGGAGTGTAATGTGCTATCCACTGGGCCATCGCGCATGATCATCGGAGTGTAATGTGCTATCAACTGGGCCATCGCGCATGATCATTGGAGTGTAATGTGCTAACCACTGCGCGCATGATCATCGGAGTGTAATGCGTTATCCACTGGGCCATCGCGCATGATTATCGGAGTGTAATGTGCTAACCACTGGGCCATCGAAAACTATGACAGCAGTTTAGTTAGGTTGACGGCTTATTTTAACCAAGTTTTTATAGATTCGACATGTTGTAGTGTTATGGTCGTTAATTAAATTGTTGTTGAATGTGTTTTGTTTACATTCAGTATATATTTGAATTTTATAAAAGAGCATCAAGACTTTATTTTATCCTGGCTTTCAATTTTGAAATAATTATGAGATGTGGTGCAAAATAGAGGATGGATTTTCATAGGTCAAAATATGCTGAAACAATACGGAACTCAGGTATTTCCGTTATATATTGTATGTACAATGTGCTGCTGTTAATCAAATGGTACATGTACATGGCTACGCAAGACATTTCCTTTGGGAAAAAAATACTAAACACATAACACAGCAAATAGTATTCCTTCGAAGTTTTATTATTGACAGAGTACGCGTTTGGCTCAATCATGTGAGCAAACTGAGGATGCAACATTTTGCAAACTCTTTACGTTAAATACAGTACTGATATGAAATGGCTCTATTTTTCAAAGAGGAACTTTAACATTTATGAATTTCTTGTTACAAAGTGTAGTGATTAAAATGTCTACAACATCACAGTTGTTTCCTCTCTCTAACTAACTGCAATTTTTTTTTTTCAAAACATCTTGGGATTTCTTTGGAATATTATGTGGAATTAAGTGTGAAGTATATATACAGTATATAGAGTTGCATTTCTTTTTCGCTTCAGTTAATAATTAAAAATACAGTTATCTTAAATTTATTTTGGTATGATGTTAAATATGTCCCGCAAAGAAAAATAATTTCTTTTTATATGCCCACAGGGATGTATTATGTTGTGGCATTGTCCGTCCGTCTGACTGACTGGCCGTTAACTTGTACCAGACAACTGATTGTGGCTAATAACTTTCCAAGTATAAGGTCTACAACAATGAAACTTTGTAAACATCTTCAGCGTAATCCAGTGAAAGCTCATCAATCTCTGGTTCATGTTTTTTTTGCCCCATGTGGTTGCCTTTATCAATCAAAAGAGCAGTGGCAGAAAAACAATAAACGTGGCTCCAGCATAAATGGAGTTTCTACGATAGAATTTGCAGCAACTCTGCAGTTCAGGGTGAGAAGGTTCTAGGCTCATTTTCCATATTTTATCTCGATGTACATGGAGGATGAGCCTGGCATGTTCATGCCTGTTAGGCGCCATGTAACCTTTCATGTGTTGGTGCGCCTTAAAACCCAATTCAATTCAATTGTTTTATCATGCTCATTCAAGGTCTTCTTCAGGACACCGCAAATGCAAATGTGGAAACGTGGCTGCATTGTAAATGGAGTGTCTACAATAGAATTTGCAGCAACTCTGCAGGTTGAAGGTTCTAGGCCCATTTTCCATATTTTACCTAAATGTAAATTGAGGATGAGCCTGGCATATTCATCCGTTTGGTGCCGTATAACCTTTCTTGTGTCGGTGCGCCGTAAAACCCCAATTCAATTCATATTTTTTTTAAATTATTCTCCTTTAGCACAATCCAATCTATACATTTTATAAAGGTCCATAACTCTCCGAGTGGAGCGCTGTGGTCTAGTGGTAGAGCGTTGGACCCATGATCCAAAAGTCGTGGGTTCGATTCCCGTCATTGCCATATGCGTTGTGTCCCTGAGCAAGACACTTTATCTGCATTGCTTAGTACTGGTTCTACCCAGGAAGACATCCAGAGTGATTTAAATAAGTTCATAGAGCTTTCGTTACAATCGATGTAAAATAAATAAGTTTAAACTAACTCTCCGATTCATATTCGTTTAGTTATTTCCCTTTAACCTGGAACTTGAACCTTGCCAACGATGGGTGTATGTGCTCTGCTAGGCAGTGCTCATGTTTGTTTTATCTTTTGTCATTTGTTTTCACTTAAATCAATAAAAAAGCCCTGAAATGTTGTAGAAATATTCAATAGAATGCAAGAAATTTAAGATTTTAAAAAATGTAACCTCCTCCATTTAGATGGGAAACTTTCCCAAAAGTAAAATAAATCTTTTGTGTTATTTAGAGTAATAAAATCAAATCTGATGTTCCTACACGTGACGAGTCATTGCTGGAATATTTCAACCTATGACAATTGTTATAGAGCTGGTGGAGGAATTAACACAAGTACAGAGGCGAGAACTTTTTTTAGAAGTATTTTTTATTAATTACCATATAATTAACAAGTAAATTAATATTACACACATGAATAACTGATTAAATGTACATTTTTCTTATGAAGTGTATGCAATTAATCCCTGATCAACATTTATATAAAGTTTCTTAAAGTGAAATTAAATCCCTGATCAACAAGTGACGATGTAAATTTTCCTAATTAAGTGTATTCATATTTTTTTTTATTACAGAGATGTTGAGATTTTATCTTATTTTTAGTAGGTGATAAAATGTGTATTACTCAGTTTTTATCCTTAGGTTCTAATCTTTGGCCGAGTAAAAAGACGATAATTTTCAAGATTATGATTTTGAAAGATATATATATTGAATCGTTTGCATGAATGTGCATGGAATATGCAGGGTTTTAAAAGAATCACACTGTAGATACCTTAATTTTAACAGTAAACTTGGTTGAACATCAAGGATAAAGACTGAGTTTATCACCTGCCAGAATGTGTTAGGTATGTCTTATTTCTGGTCACTGATTGGTCAGTTTTTTTAATGATGCTCTATCCATAATAGCCCTGTTATAGATCCAAGGTGTGCTGTAATCATTAATGACTCGAGGTTGAAGGCAGATGCTGATCTATATAGCAGGGCCATTATTTAAACTCTTGTATTGACAATTTTCAGTATTAAATGAGAACCTTGTGATGAGGCCATTATATTACATTGCTTTGGCCCTTTTTATAGTCTATAATAGCCCCGCATGTTTGCAGTGAGACGTATTGACCCTGTATACATGCACGCTGGGGAACACTTTAAAGTAGCCCCCTAGATCAAATTTAATATGTTTAGCCAATTGCTAAAAGTTTCTACTTGCTATTTAAATCAAGGTACTTGCATTAATAATTTAAAAACCTCAATTCATTTCTTTCATAACTTGAACAATTTAGCAAGCTTGTGCTAATATTTTCTACTTGCAATCTGAAAAAACCTACTTGCATTTAGCAAATAAATAAGTGTTAAATTTGAACCCTGCCCCGGATTTTAAATGCTCATAAAACTTTTCTCTTTTTTTTATCATAATTTGCTCAAATTTTTAACACATTCTTTAAAATCTAGATTGAATGAAGTCTGATTATCAAATTGATTATTTATTCATTTTTAATTTTATTTGATGAATCTGTTACAAATATATTGATGAGTTTTCAAAAAATGTTCATTCCACACTTAAAAGATATGAAATAAATATAATTGGGGTAAGCGTCGTCTAGAGGAGCAGTTTTAAAAACTTTTTGTAAAAAGATGAAACACAAACTCTTTGATGGCGTTATGACGGCACATGTTGTGTTGTCGAATTGATTTTGTGACATTTTGGCACTAAAGTTTGTCTGACGTTGTGGCGGTTTTATGTCCATCTGTATTATTTTTTTCATATTTGACTATAATGTTATGTGATAAAAAGTATCTTAAACTCATCCCCATTACATATAAGATTTATGAAACTCGTTATGAATTATATTTAAATTCAACTCGCAAAAAGGCTCGTTAAAATGAAATAATAAGTAGTTTCATAAATCCTTCTTGGAACGGGAACTCATTTAGGATCCTATATATATATATATGTGAGCCGAGACATGCAAAAACGACCCTTCAGACACAATTTTGACATTTTCTGTTTTTTGATGTTTATGAAATACGGTTATTTTCTCTTTAAAAATCTCTTTATCTTAATTAAAAATGATTTTATCTCTATTTGAAAATTAAAAGATTGTACTCACCATTAATTTTGACATTTACGTCATCGTCTTGGACGACAAAATAAAAAACATAAACAATTACCATTTTCTATAGCATCAACTATTTATATTAAGAAAACATATTCCCTATGATATAATAATTAGGTAAAACACGGAAGTGACGAGAAATTTGATTAGTAATTAATTGATTTCGGCAGTCATAAATTGTTGGCTAAACGTCTGAAGGGGCGTTTTTGTCTGTTGCGGCTCATATATTCTGATTTGCATAAAAATGAAATAAATTGTGTACATAATTTAAATATACTCTGCATATAGACTATAGTTGTACTTGATCTGTTATATTCAATTACAAATGTTATACATTTGCTGTTACCATGGAGATGAGTGTCTTTGTCTTACATACCAATCCCGAACTATTAAGCGTAAATGGCTTTTTATTGTTGTATTTGTTAAAGGTGGCATAAGAATCATATGCACACAACATAGATCTGAAATGGGCATTCTGGATGGAGTTTTATGGAACTTAAGTTGCCCAATATTGCCATAAAGCTATGGATTCTTTAAAAAAAAAAAGGCAGCTTTATGCTAGTTTTTCATCCCGACTCTTAAACAACTCAGAGTGGTTTTTCGAAACAACTCCACTATGTAACATTCACCTCCATGTATATTGTATTGGTACATGATTATTTTGGCATAATAACTACTATCTGAGTGTAATGCATCCTGAAATTTTCAAATAAAACAAAAATAACAAAAGAAAAAATTAGTTTTTTCATTTCTCAGATTTTAAAGTAAGCATTACATTGAAATCCAGGATCTGTTACATTAGAAGTGTTTGAAGTTTGGCGCTGTAACAGATGACGTCATTACAGAATGGTAAGAATGATACCTTAATGTCCCAGGGGTCGTGTGAACAATCACAGTTGGCTTTTTTGTAAATCAAATTTTGAAAAACCTCTACCCTGTCAACAAATGCAGCATTAACACTGCATGTACACATTTTGCTTACTCAAATACATCATAAACTTAGCAAAGAAGTACTTCTAGTTAGTTTTAATATTATATGATATTAAGGAAGGAGTTTTCACAACTTTGCGTCCACTACATCTCCAATAATAGCAATGGCTTCAATCTCTACCTTGCCACCCTGAAAAATGTCAAAAACAAAAACATTGTGAGCTTAAAACAATATGTGAGTTAAATAACAATCGTAATTAACCGTCAAATACCAATGGGGACAGACAACCTCACAATCAAGGATCTGGTTAATGATGCAGGCATATGGACTGTCTTGTTACTAAGGTTCCTGTTTATAGGCATACATCAAAAGTAAGTACCTAGTTTATGGGCATCCATAGGGACTGTATTGTTACTAAGGATCTGGTTTATGGGCATGCACAGGGTCTGCCTTGCTACTAAGGATCTAGTTTATGGGCATGCATAGAGACAGCTTTGTTACTAAAGGTCTGGTTTATGGGCATGCACAGGGTCTGGATCTGGTTAATGATGCATGCATATATAGGGACTGCCTTGCTACTAAGGATCTGGTTAATGATGCATGCATATATAGGCACTGCCTTGCTACTAAGGATCTAGTTTATGGGCATGCATAGAGATAGCCTTGTTACTAAAGGTCTGGTTTATGGCCATGCACAGTGTATGGATCTGGTTAATGATGCATGCATATATAGGGACTGCCTTGCTACTAAGGATCTGGTTAATGATGCATGCATATATAGGGTCTGCCTTGCTACTAAGGATCTAGTTTATGGGCATGCACATGGACTGCCTTGTTACTAAGGATCTAGTTTATGGGCATGCATAGAGACTGCCTTGTTACTAAGGATCTGGTTTATGGGCATGCATAGAGACAGCTTTGTTACTAAGGATCTAGTTAATGGGAATGCATAGAGACTGCCTTGTTACTAAGGATCTAGTTTAAGGGCGTGCATAGAGACAGCCTTGTTACTAAGGATCTGGTTTACAATCATACATCAAGACTGCCTTGTTACCAAGGATCTGGTTTATGGGCTTACATCAAGACTGCATTGTTACTAAGGATCTGGTTTACAAGCATACATCAAGACTGCCTTGTTACTAAGGATCTGGTTTACGGGCATGCATAGAGACAGTTCTGTTACTAATGATCTGGTTTACAGGCATGCATAGGGACTGCCTTGTTACTAAGGATCTGGTTTATGAGCATGCATAGAGACTACCATTTTACTAAGGATCTGGTTTACCGGCATCGTAGAAACTGCCTTGTTACTAAGGATCTGGTTTATGGGCATGCATAGATACTGCCTTGTTACTAAGGATCTGGTTTACGGGCATGCATAGAGACTGCCTTGTTACTAAGGATCTGGTTTACGGGCATGCATAGATACTGCCTTGTTACTAAGGATCTGGTTTAGAGGCATGCATGGAGACTGATTTGTTACCAAGGATGCGGTTGACGGGCATGCATAGAGACTGTCTTGTTACTAAGGATCTGGTTGACAGGCATGCATGGAGATTACCTTGTTACTAAGGATCTGGTTTATGGGCATGCATAGATACTGCCTTCTTGTTAAGGATCTGGTTTACGGGCATGCATAGAGACTGCATTGTTACTAAGGATCTGGTTTACGGGCATGCATAGATACTGCCTTGTTACTAAGGATCTGGTTTAGAGGCATGCATGGAGACTGATTTGTTACCAAGGATGCGGTTTACGGGCATGCATAGAGACTTGTTACTAAGGTTCTGGTTTACAGTATGCATAGAGACTGCCTTGTTACTAAGGATCTAGTTTATGGGCATGCATAGAGACTGCCTTGTTACTAAGGATCTGGATTATGGCATGTATTATGGTTAACAAGCAAGACATGACGGCCCTGTTACTGACGATCTAGTAAACATGCATGATCCTGCACAACCGACTTCCATGTAAGGACATATTTACGAGTATGGCTTCTCCTTATAAAGGGTGTAAAGTCCTGTCTGAAGGACTTAGTATTTTCACACTACCTAGGTCAATGTCTTCTGAATATTAATTAAATTGTAAACGACTGATCAACACATTAGACTATTTAGAGCTGCCCCTAGAGAGATGTAGAGGATACATAGAAGTGCAATGCATCTGTAATTTTTGTACAATTTTCACATTTCACATTTCTCCAATTCTCCAATGTTATTCTAAAGAACCTACCATTGGTAGAGCCGCTACTTGGTAAGCTGCCCTGGCTGGCTTGTTTTCTGGAAAATCTGGGATGAAATAGAGAATGTGTTATACATGTACTTGACTGAATAAAATCTTACTAAAATGGCTATCTTTCTGGTTTTCTCTAAAAGTGAAGTGGAGGCTATATAGGAATCGCGTCCGTAACGTCCCGTCACGTAACACATTTTTGTCCCGTCGCATTTGTGATTTGTCCCGTCGCGTCACGTCACATAACACATTTTCATTACTTGTATTCCTCAAACAACTTTGACTTATGTCCCTGTACATAGCCCATTGTTGATTGCCTAATTTATTACAGAATTATGGCCCTTTGTTTGACTTAAATGGACGTATTCATCCCCTAATCAGTGATAGTTCTAGTTAATTTTGAATCAGAGTGTAATGTCTAATAAGATGCTGTTGTTACATGTACATTTCAACACATCACACATTTTTCTATTGATTCATGAGATGAGAATGATGTCCTTAAACTTTTTTTTTATATTGATTACAAAACGAGCTACAAATCTTTGGGCCATTCCATTAAAACATACATGGGATCCCAGGAAGGCACTTTGGAATTGAACACCTACCCATAGATGCAAAATTGAGTTTAAAGAACCAAATTTCAGAAAATACAGTTCACCCATAGATGTTTATTAAATTGCCTTCCAGAGGTCCCTGGTGTTTTTTAATGGTAAATCGCTATTAATGGTACTAACTGCAGCGACCATATGGTCTTGATGTGAGAGGAAAATGGATAATCTGGGGAAAACCCATGTGTCACACGTCTCAATCTGTTATTGTTTCTTTACATGTCAATTTTCTGTACGAGTGCAGGTTCGTATATACACTGTAATTATCAATGCTTCTTAGATGTACCTATTTCATAACTGGGTTACTTATGAGGTGTACATCATGTAAGTGCTACCTATTCCAGCACAGACTACTGACAAAGTATGAACTACTTTTATATTTGTCATCATCTATATTTCACATTGTAGTCCAAGATTTTCACCACTCGGGTCATCTCAAAACTGCAACTCGGGTTACATGCAGGAATTACCTTTAGACATGATGTACACAGAGCAAGTTTTAAACTAAAATGTAACGCTTTTCAACCATTAAGCAAGTGAATTGCAACTCCTTTAATCAGCCCTACCAACTGTCATTTGACGTTTTAGTTAATTAATACATAACCAATAAAATTTGCTGAAACTTACATTTCACGTAAACATCATTCACTGCATGGAAATTCTGGATATCATCCAATAAAACTGTTGTCTTCACAACTGAAATCACAGAAAATGGTCGGAATGGTAACAGATTCCAACAATCCTATGTACCAGTTAAAAGTATGGTTAATTCATGGGTTCTTAAAATACCCGTGATTGAATATGCATAAATGAAAAATGCCTATAGAGTTAGGATTCTCAAAAAATTTAAGTTTGTATATATGCCTCATCGTCTGTAGGTTAAGAAACGGTGTACATCTGTTGTAAAATTTACCTGTTGCTGGTGGGACGGGGACTTTCAAGCTACGTTAGAATAATGAAGACAAAATGAAATCTCTGTATTTTATTTCATTGCATGCAGGCAGATTTTAAAGTGAAAATGACACTGGATTAATAAAATGTGGAGATAATTTTGATGCTCAACAACTACTTCAAGATTGCCGCGCATCCCTTTAATTATTTCTATTGGTTCTGAAGTCACACGGCAAGTACAAGCAGTGTCTTTATATGTATTCTGTTTGACTTTTGACTTCAAAGTATATACTCATTTTAATATGTGACACACAATCACTTGAGATACATATACCAAGTTATCTTAAAGTAGCTATCCCACCAACAACAGCCATCTTTTACAACATATGCACATCGTTTCTAAACCTACTGACGACGAGGTATATATAAATATATAACTTACATGTTTTGAGAATCCAAACTCTGTAGACACAATACATGTACAAACCCCAAAACTGGAGCTTCAAATTAAGAGTTACCAACTCATAATTCAATTTACGCATATTCGATCATGGGTATTTAAAGATTAAAGTGAATATAAAACGTTTCCTTTTAATTGGTACATATACATTATTATATGACCTGAACACTTGGATAGAGTTTCCATTCAATCTAACAGTATTTGTATTGCAAAACTAACAAATTGGGTATATAGTCCATATAGCCAGTGCATTTCAGTACATATATATCAAAAGTATACCCATGGTGTAAAAGATATGTACACTTTCGTTGATTTAAATATTTTGCAGACAAAACGGGATAATTATTGATACAGTCTATGGAAACTTCTGCCCCAATCTAAACTGCTCACCAAATTGATTTTAATAAATGGGATCAGCCCTTGTAAATAGCCAACCTCCGCACAGGGATATTGTAGCCACTAATCCCTGCCACCACACAAATCACGTGACGATAGCTGAGGCCATGTGATTACAACAAGAGGTCAATGACCTTGAAGCTCTACTGATTGATTTTGATTTCAGGAAGTAGTCGCTACAGACTTGTTTTTTGAAAAATTATTTTTAGCCGTGGCGGCCATCTTGAATTTTCGGCCGACCTGAAATTTTGCTAGGATCAATTAGACATCAAGAGCAACATTCCTGTGAAGTTTCATGAAAATCCGTCAAGTAGTTTCACAGGAATAGTCGCTACAAGTTTTTATTATATAACTCTATGTAAACAAAGATGGCCGCTGACAGCCATGTTTAACGTCAAATCAAAATAATGCTGACTCTGAAAACCATCATGTCATGCTGATCATTTTACAAAAAGTCCCATATCAATATCACTTATAGTTTTCAAGACGTAGTCGCTACAAACTTCTTTTTTAAAAAATCTAATTTTAGATGTGGCGGCCATCTTGAATTTCTGGCCGATCTGAAATTTTGCTAGGATCAATTAAACATTAAGAGCAACATTCCTGTAAAGTTTCATGAAAATCTGCCAAGTAGTTTGAAAGGATTAGTCGCTACAAGTTTTTATTATATAACTCTATGTAAACAAAGATGGCCGCTGACAGCCATGTTTAACGTCGAATCAAAATAATGCTGACTCTGATAACCATCATGTCATGCTGATCATTTTACAAAAAGTCCCATATCAATATCACTTATAGTTTTCAAGACGTAGTCGCTACAAACTTCTTTTTTAAAAAATCTAATTTTAGATGTGGCGGCCATCTTGAATTTCTGGCCGATCTGAAATTTTGCTAGGAGGTTATAATAGCCTAAATGAGTCTCCATTGCCCTTCCATAGTAAAGTTAGAATGTTGACAACCTGTCAAAAACTCAAACCTCGTTAGAATGCTGGGAAACTTACTTTATCATGCAAATAAACATGTCTGCTATTAAACATCACCAAGGAAATAGGGGGTTTAATACCTTCTAAGAAACATTTCTTCAGTTGTATACTAACACCGGGTCAAAGGTCAACACTATTTTTACCCCTTGCAATTTCATACCCTGTCTACTTTCACTTCTCAAATTTATACCAAAAACTGTCAAAAACATGATGAGCTGCATTTTCAAATATCAACAACATGTCCAGAATACAGTTACAGCCAAAAAATAACAGGAAACTGCACTAAAAAAATGTTTTTAAAGAAAAAAAGATTAGCACTCTTTAATACAGAACTACTTTCGACTGCACCAGGCGAGCACATCCTGTTGATTTAGTGTAATTAGACCTATAAGGAATTATTTTGCGTCATGTTTTTTAATTAAACTGGTCGATTCAACCCAACAACTTAATAAAAGAACATTTTGACTTGTTTCGCAATGCCGAATGACTTTGTCTTGAAATTAATGCGATTTACCTGCGCTTGACCATGCACTAAATCGAGTCGATTTTGTCGCGAAATTAAGAAATAATAAAAAAAACAATATCTCAGCAACCGTTCAACATTTTCTCATCAAATCAACTCTGGTGGCTTTGTTTTGCATCCCTGAGTATGTATACCACACACTTTGCCATATATCTTTCACAAAAATTCCAAAAAAAAATAAAAATATCACATTTTTAGAGAAAATCAGAAAATTTGAGAAAAGTTGCCAAAAACACTCTTAAATAGTCTAAAAGTCTGAAAATGATTTTTTTTTTCTCTGTTTCTCAGTTCAACTCACCTATTCGAACAAAATAAATGCCTAGAAAATCATTTTTTATGCAATTCTGAAAAATACATGATTTCTCCTTATAGGTTATAATAGCCTAAATGAGTCTCCATTGCCCTTCCATAGTAAAGTTAGAATGTTGACAACCTGTCAAAAACTCAAACCTCGTTAGAATGCTGGGAAACTTACTTTATCATGCAAATAAACATGTCTGCTATTAAACATCACCAAGGAAATAGGGGGTTTAATACCTTCTAAGAAACATTTCTTCAGTTGTATACTAACACCGGGTCAAAGGTCAACACTATTTTTACCCCTTGCAATTTCATACCCTGTCTACTTTCACTTCTCAAATTTATACCAAAAACTGTCAAAAACATGATGAGCTGCATTTTCAAATATCAACAACATGTCCAGAATACAGTTACAGCCAAAAAATAACAGGAAACTGCACTAAAAAAATGTTTTTAAAGAAAAAAAGATTAGCACTCTTTAATACAGAACTACTTTCGACTGCACCAGGCGAGCACATCCTGTTGATTTAGTGTAATTAGACCTAGGATCAATTAAACATTAAGAGCAACATTCCTGTAAAGTTTCATGAAAATCTGCCAAGTAGTTTCAAAGGATTAGTCGCTACAAGTTTTTACTATATAACTCTATGTAAACAAAGATGGCTGCTGGCAGCCATGTTTAACGTTGAATCAAAACAATTTTTGACAAGGACCAACACCATGTCATGCTGATCATTTTACAAAAAGTCCAATATCAATATCACTTATAGTTTTCAAGTAGTAGTCGCTACAAACTTGTATTTTGAAAATCTATTTTTAGCCATGGCAGCCATCTTGAATTTCCGGGCGACCTGAAATTTTGCTAGGATCAATTAGACATCAAGAGCAACATTCCTGTGAAGTTTCATGAAAATCCGTCAAGTAGTTTCAGAGGAGTAGTCGCTACAAGTTTTCATCATATAACTCTATGTAAACAAAGATGGCCACTGGCAGCCATGTTTAACGTCGAATCAAAATAATGTTCGACTCTTATAACCATCATGTCATGCTGATCATTTTACAAAAAGTCCCATATCAATATCACTTATAGTTTTCAAGACGTAGTCGCTACAAACTTCTTTTTTAAAAAATCTAATTTTAGCTGTGGCGGCCATCTTGAATTTCTGGCCGATCTGAAATTTTGCTAGGATCAATTAAACATTAAGAGCAACATTCCTGTAAAGTTTCATGAAAACCTGCCAAGTAGTTTCAAAGGATTAGTCGCTACAAGTTTTTACTATATAACTCTATGTAAACAAAGATGGCTGCTGGCAGCCATGTTTAACGTTGAATCAAAACAATTTTTGACAAGGACCAACATCATGTCATGCTTATCATTTTACAAAAAGTCCAATATCAATATCACTTATAGTTTTCAAGTAGTAGTCGCTACAAACTTGTATTTTGAAAATCTATTTTTAGCCATGGCACCCATCTTGAATTTCCGGGCGACCTGAAATTTTGCTAGGATCAATTAGACATCAAGAGCAATATTCCTGTGAAGTTTCATGAAAATCCGTCAAGTAGTTTCAGAGGAGTAGTCACTACAAGTTTTCATCATATAACTCTATGTAAACAAAGATGGCCACTGGCAGCCATGTTTAACATCGAATCAAAATAATGTTTGACTCTTATAACAATCATGTCATGCTGATCATTTTACAAAAAGTCCCATATCAATATCACTTATAGTTTTCAAGATGTAGTCGCTACAAACTTCTTTTTTAAAAAATCTATTTTTAGCTGTGGCGGCCATCTTGAATTTCTGGCCGATCTGAAATTTTGCTAGGATCAATTAAACATTAAGAGCAATATTTCTGTAAAGTTTCATGAAAATCTGTAAAGTAGTTTCAAAGGAGTAGTCGCTACAAGTTTTTACTATATAACTGTATGTAAACAAAGATGGCCTCTGGCAGCCATGTTTAACGTTGAATCAAAACGATTTTTGACAAGGACCTACATCATGTCATGCTGATCATTTTAGAAAGAGTCCCATATCAATATCACTTATAGTTTTCAAGAAGTAGTCGCTACAAACTTGTATTTTGAAAAATTATTTTTAGCCGTGGCGGCCATCTTGAATTTCCGGCCGACCTGAAATTTTGCTAGGATCAATTAGACATCAAGAGCAACATTCCTGTGAAGTTTCATGAAAATCCGTCAAGTTGTTTCAGAGGAGTAGTTGCTACAAGTTTTCATTATATAACTCTATGTAAACAAAGATGGCCGCTGGCAGCCATGTTTAACGTTGAATCAAAACGATTTTCGACAAGGACCAACATCATGTCATGCTGATCATTTTAGAAAAAGTCCCATATCATTATCACTTATAGTTTTCATGAAGAAGTCGCTACAAACTTGTTTTTTAAAAAACTATTTTTAGATCTGGCGGCCATCTTGGATTTCACATCAACATGAATTTTTGCTAGGATCAACTAGACTTCATGAGCAACATTTCTGTAAAGTTTCATGAAAATCCATTCAGTAGTTTCAGAGGAGAAGTCGCTACAAAAAAAGGGTTTACGGACAGACAGACAGACGGACAGACGGACGACGGACGCCGCACCACGGCATAAGCTCTGCTGATCTCTGATCAGTAGAGCTAAAAAATGGCGATACACTAGGTAATGCTTGGTACAGCAAACTCCTGTCGAGAAGATGTTGAAAACATTCAACCTGGTTTTGGCTTTGGTGTAATCTCTTTATTAAATTTACACACAGCTTCTGTAATGTTCTCAACGGAATACATGTTTGTTTACAAGTACTGTAGCTTAGTAACCGGTGTGCATGTTTGCTAAAATGGAATTTTTTTTATATAAATAAATTATTTTTGTACTGTTTTTCACACTATTTTCCTATATTATGAACAAAGTAAGTTGAAATATTGACCTAAAAAATATTTAACCAAAAAATTAAACTTAGATGGATTTCAGCTATAAATGTGTGTGGTGGCAGTGATTACTGTAACAGAACGAGGAAGTATCCACAGCGTGGAGTTTGGTAAATAGCACCACAAAGCAATCAAGTCATTAAAGTCACTGGTATGACTTCCATAACTTTAACACACATTGATAATACGTGTATAGATTGATGTACTGCATGTTACATTGATAATACGTGTATAGTGATAATACGTGTATAGATTGATGTACTGAATGTTACACTGATAACACGTGTATAGAGTGATGTACTGCATGTTACCATTATTGTAAGTCGCTCCAGCAGCTTTAAGTATCTCACCCATGTTCTTCAGTGCCTGATTTGGAATAAAATAAATATATATTAAATTCATCATCTTCTAAATATGGATAGATATATTGCAGGCAGTATATAGGGACAATTTAGTTCTTCCTTCCTCAGTGATAATCAACTCAAGATCATTTTCATTTGACCTTAGTGAACAAACTTAGTAGAGGACAGTCCTATTAACTAATACTACAAGCAAACTATTAGAACTCCAGCTCTTGTTATTTCAGTTTGTATGGTGTATAACATATGTTAGTCTACGTATGATGTTCTATTTGTTGTTCCCTGTAGAACCAGTACTGTATCAGTACTGTATACCTCCCAACATTCGTAAGTATCAACACTTTCTCACAAACAAGTTGAGTTCGAACCCAGAGCGGTGAGAGGCAGAAAGTTTATAATGCGACATCGTTATCCCCTCGACCACAGAGGTGCTCCATACAATTGTTTTTTTCAGAGAAAAGTGTTGTTAAAATGTTTGCATATAACTCAATGTAAAACTGACTCCTGGGGCAGAGCCAAATTTTAACAAAACTGATCAAGCACCAAAAGGTAATGATACCTGCAATATAAGAGAATATTTTTTAAGCTTTTCTCTACATGGCAATGTAATATGACAAGAGTTACTTTCCCTGAAATATTTACAACCTTTACTCACTTCTTAATAACATATCTTTAAATTTCCATTAAGTATATATGAGTCTGAAACATTTATACTGGTTAGCATATATAAATAAATATTAAGCAAAGACATTACATGTTACAAAATTGGTGGCAGCGGTAAAATTGGTGGCAGCGGTGGGATACTGATAACATCCCCATTATCACGAACTCGTGCCAAGCTTAGACATGGCATTTAGTATCGTAACAGATGATGAACTGAATGATTTGTGCAAGGAGTTGGCTGAGCTTAGAAAGCATAACGAAAGGTGAAGGTAAGGGAATGAAAAGTCATTTGCCTCAAACACTAGCGAAAGGTATGGAAACCCTTCATTACTCCCATACTATGATGAAATGCTTTTCAAACAATGAGTGGTGAAGCGATGGACACATCAAAACAAAGTGTCATGATGAAACTAGCCACGTATGATGAGACAAGTTTGTGCATTCCAAGGTCTGTGCTATCAAAAGTGAATGGTTTGATGAACTAAGAATACATTTATGATACTTTGGAGCTTAGGCTAAATAAAATTATACCCGAGTTTACTGTAACCCAACCGGCCCTCTGAAAACACCCCCCCGACTCCTTTTTTTTTATTGAAAAAAATAAATAAAAATTGCGAAAAATAAATTAAACTGTTTTACCCCTTTGCAGTAATTGCAAGTGATTGGGAAAAGAGCCAGTTGTTGCCAAGCCTTTTGGGAAACAATAAAACATACACAATTTTATATTGTTATCTATTGTAGTTTTTAAAATACCAAATTTTCCCATTCATCAAAGCTCATCGCCACCTTAAATGTAACTTTGCCAACAAATAAAACAAAAAAATAAAATAAAATAAAATGCCTACCTACCTACCCTATTTTTTTCAGCAATGTTACAGTAAACACAGGTATAATTTTATTTGGCCTTATGTTTCAGACTTATGATTACTAGTATGTGTATCTTATTTTAGTATGTCAAAATCAAGATTATTAAGGAACAAAATTAAGTAATGTTTAGAAAAAAAAAATGTCAAGAGAAAAATAAGAAGAAAAAAATAATATTAGGTTAATGTCATTGTCATACGGGACATATGCACCCAGAAGTGTGGGTAATGTATTGAAAATGTCATTGCAAGTTATACTTGAACGGACTGAACTATAAAAGTTGCAGGTTTACTTCCCTTGTTTTGGAAGACGCCATTTGCATCGAGTATAAAAGGGAGAAATTAAATTTGAGTCATGCATGAGTCAGTTGGCAGCAGGATGTCGGACTGTGAACATCTCATGGAAGGTTGTTGAATGGGATGTATGGCTGTAGGATAGTGCTGGGACTTTGGTCGAGGCCATTGGTAATGAGAGACTCCCAGAATTGCAGTGTATACTCGAGTTGTTAAGTCCTCTGGAACCAATGCAGCGTAACGGGTCGTAGCCTATTTTATAGCGGTTGGAAGCTGATGTTTGATACGTTTAAAGAGATTTGGTATAGGGTAGTTCTGGGACTTTGGCTCAAGCTGATGTTAAAGAGTGACTCTCAGAGCTGAAGTGTTTTCTCAGAGTTGCCGAGTCCTCGTACCATTACAGTGTACCGGGTCATAGGCTATCTTATACGGTTTCAGCTGATGTGTAGTGGTTTGAAACAAAGGTGTTGAGCACTATGAGACTGCTTGATGTTGTATGAGGTTGGTTTCAAACTAGTGAAAGGATGTAGTTGTATGGAGGTGTGAAAAGTTTAAGAGTGGGAGTTAATACTTTATTATGTAATGATTCATTTGTGACCAAATAACAATCATTTGAACTTTATTGTGTTTAGTACCAATCATGAAGCAAGAAGCTTGAGGAAAATTGTTATATTATATATAAATGTATTTAACACTGTCTCAAACAATGAGTCAGTTTGAAACATTTATACTGGTTAGCATATATAACTGTAAATATTAAGCGAAGACAGTACATGTTACAAAATATATAGGGCCCTTTTTCATGGGTAAAATTAAAATACAGAAACAGTAACCAACAATTTCTTACGGTCCAGCTTACTTTCCTGCTACACTATCAGTTAGATCACACTTAGGGGTTAAAATTGTTTTTTCGGCAATAGGGGAAGAGGCACAGGCCTTATAGAGAGGGGAAAAAATGCAATGGAGATATTAAAGGGGCACATGGCAATCTTGATTTTTTAAAAACTCACGGCGTCCCGTTAGTTTTCCTCTTAACTTGCATTTGTTCAATCATTAATATTAATTGTTAGAATAGTTCAAAGCAAATTATTTTTGCATATTACTAACTTTTTATAATATTGCACCAGTAATATATCTAAAAATTTGTTAAAATAGTGAAGAAAGTTGAAATCTCAATTTTTTATTTAATTATATGCAAGCAGTTTTAAAGTCAAAATGACGCAGGATAAGTAAATTGAGGAGAATATTTTAATGTTATACGCGCTATTACTTAGAGCCAATCCGTGCCGAGTGGGATAAGCTTTTAAATCAAATTTCTGCTACAAATGTATCCAAAACATAACAATATTGAGAAAGTAAGAGTGAGAAATGTTGTTTAAACCAGAAATGTGTCCACGAGACACAGATTCCCCCACTGAAAACAATCAACAATAAACGTAAAAATTGACAAAAAAGGGCCTCTGAACTTCGTTAATACAAGGTGGATTTTAATGCCCAATCAACATGCACATCTTGACATCATAGGTAAACATCCAGTAAAGTTTCAAAACAATCAGTTGAAAACTGTGGGAGGAGATAGACATAAGATATTTTAATGCAAAATTTAACAAATAAAGGGGTGTAACTCCGGTAATATTGATTTTGATGCCGAATCGACACTTACATCTTGATACCATAGGTAAGCATCCACTTAAGTTTCAAAACAATCAGTTGAAAACTGTCGGAGGAGATAAGACACAAACTTTTCGGAACGGAACAGACATGGCTAATGCTACATATGCCCTCTGATTATTCAGTGCTGGTGGGGGTGTAAAAAGCCCTGAGTCACTAGTTCTGTATTATACCTGTTCAGTTTCAGGAACTGCACCACCATCCACAAGTTTGTTAGTGTTAACATCCAGACCTAGCTGACCTGATATGTACATGGTCCTGTCAGCTATCACTGCTTGACTGAAAACAATAATGAACATAGTGCCTTTCACCAAAATTCTGCTGTTGAGATTTGGGCAACGGCCCTAAGGCTTAGGTTATATATTATATCAATAATGTATCAGAACTCCTGTATTTAGAAAACTCCATGAGATCATGCTGATCACATGAGCGCAGTGTGGATCCAAGGTATGTTTGGGGGTTGTGGGGGGACCCAGCACGCACAACCTTCAAATCCATCAAACATAGTTTTAACCTAGCTTTCAGGATTTTAGCAGTGTGTGCAGGGTCCACCAAGGTTATCACTGGAACTAAAATAACTATTTTGAAAATGCATAGGAATTGGCCACATACAAACCAGAAAACCAAAGACCTCACCTGACCTCACCTGACCCCACAAGCCCATTACTACAAATTTCATCCCCACCACCCCAGCTTCCAAACTCAATTCCTGGATCCGCATACATGTGTTCTAATAATCCGAGCCTTCTTTGACCCTAAAAGCCTTTCTTTTTGTGTTTGTGTGTGGCTTTTTACGTACAGATGAAATATCAGGTAAGGTCCGAGAAGGCTCGATGCACCCGGAGGATGGCACACATCAAAAATTGTCTTGCCGTTCGTAGACATGTATTTAATGCACTAGTCCCTGCCTAGCTTTGAACGTTTATTTCGAATGCATTTACATAACTTTGTGGTTATCAAGGCCTTTTCATTTAAAATATAGTAGTTGTTTATGCAGTTTTTTTTTTAAAGGTGGCAGAGTGTTCAATGTCAAAAGGCAGAATCTAAAATTTATAATGGCATTTTTCAATCAAAATGGCATTTTTCAATCAAACAAAGGCCATGTATCGGTAGATGTATTGTAATGTAATTATAATATCAATTACTTTGAATTATTTACAGAATATTAAACAGTAATATCTATGATGTTCACAGCGTTTATCTTTTGGGTAACTTATACTTATGACGGGGTCGAAACATCTGAAGACGAATCGTGATTTTGAGTCTGCTTGACATTGGCCACTTTCAGGTCATCGAATTTCTTTCCACATAGAATAGCTTAAGTGACAACCATTGAAACCGAAACCTCTTATGTAATTAAACCAACCTGTATGGTCCTACAGCACCTGGTGCTTTACTGGTTTGAATGATTTTTCTCACAATTCCTGCCATTCTTGACATTGGTTGGGCAACGTTGGAGTCTAAACGTACTTACAAGAGATGTTCATCAATAACTACGGTGAAAGAAATACAGTATTACCAGTAAACTAATAATCTCTTATTAGTTCACTGGTATTACCCATCTAAATTTTTATAAAACATAGAAATATGCAGTTATTTCTCTATGTTGCATTTGAAATAAGACATAGTATAAATACATTTTCCATTTTCAATTATTTCTAGGGTTCCTCTAATGAACCTTTCGAATGCGTTAAGTTAGTACGATAAAACAAGATGTCAGCCTCCATGAATTGAGTGCATGGTCAACGCGTTATTACACACTTAAAGGAAGGTAGTCAATTTCAAGACATATATATTTATCAGCTGTAAAAAAAAAGCTCTTAGATCACAGTTATTTATAACTGACAACCCCGTTATATCTATGTTTAACAAATGTTCAAATATGTCATTAGTTTTCGCGTATGGAAAACATTGGAAACATTGAAACGAGGTGCCTACTCTACATTATGATGTACGAACCGATAACCCATGCATGTAGTCACATTTAGGTCTATCACTTAGTATACAGTTGCCTGGAAACATGCACACAAATAAATATGAAATGTATATATATAGTGTTACACTTACAGCTGATCTGTTTACCCCTATCAGTAGTCTCATTTATTTGACGTCTGGGGTGATTTTTACCTACGGATATTTATAGATGCACATCCGTGGCCGAGTGGCTAAGGACGTTGCGTTGTAAACCTTCTCGCCTCTCACCACTGTTGGTTCGAATCCCACTGGGAGCTCGACTTGTAAGTGAGGAAGTGTCGATTCTTACGGATGATAGGAGGTGTACAGTACTGGTTCTACCCAGGAAAAGTGGGTGGTCTGACTCCACCATGTGTTGAAAACCTTACCTGACTCAACCTTACATGTGTTGAACATGACGTAAAACACCATACAAAAGCACCCCCGTGCGTCTCATTGCGTTTGACCAAAAAACGTGTGGACCATTCAGACTCACAGTACTGGGTGTATACGTTTCTTGTATGACGTCACTGCACTGACACTTGTGTTTTGCCATTCAAACAATGCATACGGGTAGAACCTAGATTTAAACTTAGGCATTTCATATCAAAATGTTTTTTGGATTAAAGTTTTAGTGTGAAATGGATAACAAATGATTATTCTTCACTTTAAGTAAGTTGTACAGTTATAAAATTCAGTGTATCAGTTTAAATGGACAGTTTATTTCCAGCACAGAGAATCTCTGCAGAAAGGCCACGCGTCGGAGGACAACGCATATCAAAAATCATCTCGCCGTCGTAAACGTGTAATTTATGCACTACCCCAATTTAGTTTCATAACTGGCGCAATAAGCATTTATATCTGGATTGGGTGATACCAGTCCTGTTGTTGTTCAACATGTTGTAGAAAAGCGAAATGCAACAGGGGACCATTTTACCGAGTATTAGCTATTAAATAACTTTTATGTCCCAGGCTTCAACACTAACTTTTTTTTCAACTAGCCCAGTCGGGCTAGTAGATGCAGAACCTACTAGCCCTGACCCAAGTTTCATATGCCCTGACCAAGATACATCTCGAAACGGGAAATCAACACTGACAAATCGGCAAATGCGGTTGGCGAATGACAACAAAATGGAAATGAGTCTCAAATGTCGCAATATTGTTTCACATCATGTGCCCTGACCAAGGTACATCTTGAAAGGGGAAATCAACATTGACAAATCGGCAAATGCGGTTGCCATATGACAACAAAATGGAAATGAGTCTCAAATGTCGCAATATTGTTTCACATAAAATAGGATCGACTTTCAATTGAAATGTGCAAAATATCTAGCTAGCACTCGTTACAGGCGTATATTATCGTATGCATCGATTAGATATTAAACGATGTGTCTAGACCTTTGACAATATTTTACGACATGTTAAAATCCACACAGAGTTAACTCCCTTTACAGTTAGTTCCAAATGGAAAACAAGCGTGTTATAAATAATTCGGGAAGCCGTCGCGCATGCGCATTACGTTAGGTGAATCTATATTGTAAAAACAAACTACGGCTTCATCGTTTTTGTGAGAGTGAAACGTATTTTAAACACAGAACTAAATGGAATTTTAAAAGAACATTTCTTATGGGTAAATGTCCCGTTCTTATTGTACACGACCTCTCGGGCATGTTCCTTGGACATTCGCAAGCCCGGACCTAGGTACAGGCAGTGAATGTTGTTCGGCCTTAGTGTCGGGGCCTGTTTCCACGGCTCACCAACACAAAAAGGTTATATGGCGCCAACAGGAATGAACATTCAAGGCCCATCCTCCATTGACATCGATATAAAATTATGCAGAATGGGCCTAGAACTGTTTCACATGCAGAACTGCACAGTTGCTGAAAATTGTATTTTAAACGCTCCATTTCTTGCTAACGTCATGGCTCCCATTATCGTGGTATATCGTGGTGAAACGTGAACTGCGCTACAACCATTTTTAATTGTTCTCGATTTCAATGACCTGTGAATTCAGTAATATATCATCTTTGTTTACCCGTGACTGACTTTTTACCGGATGTCATGAACTATTCCGATTAGGTCGGAAGATTCCATTATCAATAGAGGGTCCCCATTATCATGGCAATTCGAAAATTGATCCATGAGATATGTTAAGGGTAAACCATGCTGTGAAGTTAATTAAAACTTTATTCAGACAAGGTTTAATTGATGTAAACATGATTAACACATATAATATCATCTAAATCTAAAATTGGATAATTGTAGCAGACACGTAAACGTTTACTTACCGACTTTTTGCATATTGCATCGGATCACATGACCAGCTCATGGTTTTGCTACTGTACCGTATAAACTCCAAAAAATTGTACATATAGTACGATTTTTGATTAAATATTGGCATTTTTTATGTTCTTTAATTATTTTAAATCAAAAACCCAAGGTTCAAAAGCCAGTCCTTGACTGCTCTTTTTTCAATTTGAAACCAACACACATCGGGAATTTGGCTTGGTAGAGTAAATGCTCTTTATTATAGGATGTACGGTATGTGCTTCGCAATGCCTTTTTATGAATACCCCTTCAGAAAAAATGGAATAGTCCGAATGGTGAATAGTCCGAACTGTTGTCCCAAAATGCAGCGTCTGCATTCTGGGACAACAGACGGATGTAAACATGAAGTACAAGGATATATATGAGGTAGAAACATTGTCCAAACTTAAAAAATAGTTGTTCTTTAAACAGATTTTTACTTTTTTTTAATACTTTAGGAAAATTGATCAATGCATTTGATTTACTTTTTATATTCCAACAGTGTTGGGGATTCCCTTCTGGTAAAAATAGCTCACGAGCTGTGACGTCACTCATCGTCAAATATAATAAATATCGCGTGTAATGACGTACCACGATAATGGGAATACCACGATAATGGGGGTCATGACGTTAGAGCTATGATCATTGTTTTCTGCCACCACCTAAAATAATACAGGGATCAGTTGATGATAAAGACCTTTAATGAACTTGAAAAAAATGGCAAAATGAATATGAATATGGATTTTGGCCCTCTGCCTGGATAAGCAGTGACCCTATTCTTGCCCGAGTGAAATGAAACCCAAGATAAATATATGTCTAAAAAGTGATGGGTTTCTTGACTAGTAAATTCAGTGTTCATTCCAAGACACGCTCTTGCGCTGGTTGCGCACTTATATCGTGAATGATGCATAAACAATTTCACAAATCGGCCGTCGGGCGCATTCGAAAACGATAATCAAAAAACTAAAAAATCTTTGATAATATC
Source organism: Cyrtodaria siliqua (assembly GCA_037043455.1). Classification (NCBI taxonomy): domain Eukaryota; kingdom Metazoa; phylum Mollusca; class Bivalvia; order Adapedonta; family Hiatellidae; genus Cyrtodaria; species Cyrtodaria siliqua. Next base: position 21,309 of record JAWPHD010002499.1, on the reverse strand, counting down.
TGTTTACTCACTGGAAGTCAATGTATTGATTTTCGATTGGCCAGTACGATAGCAAAATTGATACGACTTTGCTACGCGAGGTTTCATTGGTTGATGCTTGTAAATCTTATTCGCTGTGTCACAGTAGCACATAGTGATGTGCCGATTGCCTCCAGCAATGGATAACTAATCGAAATGACCTAAAATTGGCTTTTCACAATCAGTTTTTAGCTCGACTATTCGAAGAATAAGAGACCCCGCGGTCGGCGTCCCACATCAAGGTTTGATATTTCACATCAAATTTTGCGTGTAAGCTGTCTTTACAGGTCTATATCTCTTACATTTCTAGTCAGAGCTGAACTAAATTTGGGAATTGGTTTCCTTATAGTAACGCCTCCGCACCACCCACCCCACTCGAAAACTCTATTTTTTTTTTTGTATAAAATCCGTTCGTCTGTACAATCGTGTCTGCTTCATAACTCAAACAATAATGGACGGATTTGCAAATAACTTCGCACAATTGCTCACCACAACAAAACCCAGGTCCGTGGCTCCAAGGTCAAGGTCACATTTAGAGGTCAAAGGTGATAACAAAGTGCTTTCGTGTCCGATTAATAACTCTGACATTCATGGACAGATTTTCAAATAACTTGGCACAATTTCTCACAACACAACTAGACCACGTGTCGCGCACAAAACCCAGGTCTGTGGCTCCAAGGTCAAGGTCACACTTATAGGTCAAAGGTCAAAACAAAGTGCTTTCGTGTCCGGTTAATATCTCTGACATTCATGGACAGATTTTCAAATAACTTGGCACAATTGCTCACCACCAATAGACGACATGTGTCTTGCACAAACCCAGGTTCGTGGCTCCAAGGTCAAGGTCACATTTAGAGGTCAAAGGTCAAATTGTGTCCAGTCAATAACTCTGGCATTCCTGGACGGATATTCAAATAACTTGGCACAAGTGCTCAGCACAACCAGACGACATATCGTGCACAAAATCCAGGGATTTTGAATTAACTTGGCACAAGTGCTCACCACAACAACATGGTGTGTCGCGCACAAAATCCAGGTCCGTGGCTCCAAGGTCAAGGTCACACATAGGTCATAGGTCAAATCGTGTCGGGTCAATAACTGTGGCATTACTGGACGGATTTTCAAATTACTTGGCACAAGTGCTCACCATTTAAGATGATGTGTCTAGCACAAATCCAAGTCTGTGGCCCCAAGGTCAAGGTCACACTTAGAGGTCAAAGGTCAAATTGTGTCGGACAATAACTCTGGCATTCCTGGACGGATTTTCAATAGAGTTTAATTAACATTGTTGAAGTGATACGGGAAATAATTCCCGAGTGAGAAAGATTCTTGTGATATAGAAACGAGTGCGTTATTTCCGTATCACGACAAAAACGTTAATTAAACTATATAATATATATCCTGTGATGAATTTCTTTACAATCGTCTTTTGACACAAGTATTCCTTCTTCTGTCACTCCTTTGGCGACAGCGCAGAGTAATATCATGACGTCAATTCGTGACTTAATATCGTGACGTCTATCGTTTAGTTCATAACATTTGGCTACTGTGCTATCTTGCACACTAGGCGAGATAGCACAGTAGAGGAAGGGATATGTTATAGATTTTCTCAAACTGGGAAATTTCTATAATTCATCACAGACTATATAATATAATAACTTGTTTTAAATTGTTTTATTTTTTTTTTTCATTTATTTGTTTATTTATTTCTTAATTTTTGTGTGACTTTTTTTTTTTTTTCATTTTTAATATTTATTTATTTTTATTATTTTTTATTAATTTTTTAAAAAATTTATTTGATTTATTGACTTTTTTTTTTTTCTTCATTTTATTTGCTTTTATTTTTTTCTTCTTTTTTTTCTAAATTTTTATTTTTTATTTATTTATTGATTTTTAGCTCTACTGATCAGAGATCAGCAGAGCTTATGCCGTGGTGCGGCGTCCGTCGTCCGTCCGTCCGTCTGTCCGTCTGTCCGTCTGTCCGTCTGTCCGTCTGTCTGTCCGTAAACTTTTATTTGTAGCGACTTCACAGCTGAAACTACTGGATGGATATTCATGAAACTTTACAGAAATGTTGCCCATAAAGTCTAGTTGATCCTAGCAAAAATTCATGTTGATGTGAAATCCAAGATGGCCGCCAAAGCTAAAAATAGAGTTTTAAAATACAAGTTTGTAGCGACTTCTTCTTGAAAACTATAAGTGATATTGATATGGGACTTTTTCTAAAATGATCAGCAGGACATGATGTTGATCCTAGTCAAAAATCGTTTTGATTCAACGTTAAACATGGCTGCCAGCGGCCATCTTTGTTTACATAGAGTTATATAGTAAAAACTTGTAGCGACTACTTCTCTGAAACTACTTGGCGGATTGTCATGAAACTTTACAGGAATGTTGCTCTTGATGTCTAATTGATCCTAGAAAAATTTCAGGTCGGCCGGTAATTCAAGATGGCCGTCACAGCTAAAAATAGATTTTTAAAAAATAAGTTTGTAGCGACTACTTCTTGAAAACTATAAGTGATATTGATATGGGACTTTTTCTAAAATGATCAGCATTACATGATGTTGATCCTAGTCAAAAATTGTTTTGATTCAACGTTAAACATGGCTGCCAGCGGCCATCTTTGTTTACATAGAGTTATATAGTAAAAACTTGTAGCGAATACTCCTCTGAAACTACTTGGCGGATTGTCATGAAACTTTACAGGAATGTTGCTCTTGATGTCTTATTGATCCTAGAAAAATTTCAGGTCGGCCAGAAATTCAAGATGGCCGTCACAGCTAAAAATAGATTTTTAAAAAATAAGTTTGTAGCGACTACTTCTTGAAAACTATAAGTGATATTGATATGGGACTTTTTCTAAAATGATCAGCATGACATGATGTAGATCCTTGTGGAAAATTATTTTGATTCGACGTTAAACATGGCTGCCAGTGGCCATCTTTGGTTACATAGAGTTATATAGTAAAAACTTGTAGCGACTACTCCTCTGAAACTACTTGACGGATGTTCATGAAACTTCACAGGAATGTTGCTCTTGATGTCTAGTTGATCCTAGAAAAATTTCAGGTCGGCCGGAAATTCAAGATGGCCGCCACAGCTAAAAATAGATTTAAAATAAATAAGTTTGTAGCGACTACTTCTTCAAAACAATAAGAGATATTGATATGGGACTTTTTCTAAAATGATCAGTATGACATGATGTTGCATGGTCCTTGTCGAAAATCGTTTTGATTTGACCTTAAACATGGCTGCTTTGTTTACATAGAGTTATATAATGAAAACTTGTAGCGACTACTTCTTTGAAACTACCTGACGGATTTTCATGAAACTTCACAGGAATGTTGCTCTTAATGTCTTATTGATCTTAGCAAAATTTCAGGTCGGCCGGAAATTCAAGATGGCCGCCATGGTTAAAAATAGATTTTCAAAAAACAAGTCTGTAGGGACTACTTCCTGAAATCAAAATCAATCAGTAGAGCTTCAAGGTCATTGACCTCTTTTTTTTATTAATTTCTTTTTTCTTTTTTTAATGTATATATTTTTTTTAATTATTTTTAAATATATCTGTTGGTTTCATATTGCTCCAAGGTCAAGGTCACACTTACAGGTCACTTCGGGGGCATTTGTCACTTACTGTGACATTTCTTGTTTTTAGCTCTACTGATCAGAGATCAGCAGAGCTTATGCCGTGGTGCGGCGTCCGTCGTCCATCCGTCCGTCCGTCTGTCTGTCCGTAAACTTTTATTTGTAGCGAGAACTACTCTGAAACTGCTGGATGGATATTCATGAAACTTTACAGAAATGTTGCCCATAAAGTCTAGTTGAGCCTAGCAAAAATTCATGTTGATGTGAAATCCAAGATGGCCGCCAAAGCTAAAAATAGAGTTTTAAAATACGAGTTTGTAGCGACTACTTCTTGAAAACTATAAGTGATATTGATATGGGACTTTTCTAAAATGATCAGCATGACATGATGTTGATCCTTGTCAAAAATCGTTTTGATTCAACATTAAACATGGCTGCCAAGCGGCCATCTTTGTTTACATAGAGTTATATAGTAAAAACTTGTAGCGACTACTCCTCTGAAACTACTTGGCAGATTGTCATGAAACTTTACAGGAATGTTGCTCTTGATGTCTAATTGATCCTAGCAAAATTTCAGATCTGCCAGAAATTCAAGATGGCCGTCACAGCTAAAAATAGATTTTTAAAAAATAAGTTTGTAGCGACTACTTCTTGAAAACTATAAGTGATATTGATATGGGACTTTTTCTAAAATGATCAGCATGACATGAAGTTGATCCTTGTGGAAAATTATTTTGATTCGACGTTAAACATGGCTGCCAGTGGCCATCTTTGGTTACATAGAGTTATATAGTAAAAACTTGTAGCGACTACTGCTCTGAAACTACTTGACGGATGTTCGTGAAACTTCACAGGAATGTTGCTCTTGATGTCTAGTTGATCCAGTTGATCCAGGTCGGCCGGAAATTCAAGATGTCCGCCACAGCTAAAAATAGATTTAAAATAAATAAGTTTGTAGCGACTACTTCTTCAAAACTATAAGAGATATTGATATGGGACTTTTTCTAAAATGATCAGTATGACATGATGTTTGTCCTTGTCGAAAATCGTTTTGATTTGACGTTAAACATGGCTGCAGCGGCCATCTTTGTTTACATGGAGTTATATAATGAAAACTTGTAGCGACTACTCCTCTGAAACTACTTGACGGATTTTCATGAAACTTCACAGGAATGTTGCTCTTAATGTCTAATTGATCCTAGCAAAATTTCATGTCGGCCGAAAATTCAAGATGGCCGCCACGGTTAAAAATAGATTTTCAAAAAACAAGTCTGTAGCGACTACTTCCTGAAATCAAAATCAATCAGTAGAGCTTCAAGGTCATTGATCTCTTGTTACATATTTCTGTGTTGTTTTGTCAATTCTTACACATGTTGCCCCCTCCGCCTCCACTACCCCCCACCCCACGCCTCACGTCCCCCCACACCACTCGAAACTGGAATATTTTTTTTTTACATATTTCTGTGTTGTTTTGGTCAATGCTTACATAGCTTCTTACACATATGTTGCCCACTCGCCTCACCCCCCACCCACACCTCTCCCCACCCCTCCCCCCACTCGAAACTCAATATTTTTTTATTTTTAGCTCTACTGATCAGAGATCAGCAGAGCTTATGCCGTGGTGCGGCGTCCGTCGTCGTCTGTCCGTCCGTTAACTTTTTTTTTGTAGCGACTACTCCTCTAAAACTACTAAATCGATTTTCATGAAACTTTACAGAAATGTTGCCCATGAAGTCTAGTTGATCCTAGCAAAAATTCATGTTGATGTGAAATCCAAGATGGCCGCCAAAGCTAAAAATAAAGTTTTTTCTGTCCGTCCGTCCGTTAACTTTTATTTGTAGCGACTACTCCTCTGAAACTACTGGATGGATATTCATAAAACTTTACAGAAATGTTGCCCATGAAGTCTAGTTGATCCTAGCAAAAATTCATGTTGATGTGAAATCCAAGATGGCCGCCAAAGCTAAAAATAAAGTTTTTTCTGTCCGTCCGTCCGTTAACTTTTATTTGTAGCGACTACTCCTCTGAAACTACTGGATGGATATTCATAAAACTTTACAGAAATGTTGCCCATGAAGTCTAGTTGATCCTAGCAAAAATTCATGTTGATGTGAAATCCAAGATGGCCGCCAAAGCTAAAAATAGATTTTTTAAATTCAAGTTTGTAGCGACTACTTCTTGAAAACTATAAGTGATATTGATATGGGACTTTTTCTAAAATGATCAGCATGACATGATGTTGGTCCTTGTCGAAAATCGTTTTGATTTGACGTTAAACATGGCTGCCAGCGGCCATCTTTGTTTACATAGAGTTATATAATGAAAACTTGTAGCGACTACTCCTCTGAAACTACTTGACGGATTTTCATGAAACTTCACAGGAATGTTGCTCTTGATGTCTAATTGATCCTAGCAAAATTTCAGGTCGCCCGAAAATTCAAGATGGCTGCCATGGCTAAAAATAGATTTTCAAAATACAAGTTTGTAGCGACTACTATTTGAAAACTATAAGTGATATTGATATGGGACTTTTTCGAAAATGATCAGCATGACATGATGTTGGTCCTTGTCAAAAATTGTTTTGATTCAACGTTAAACATGGCTGCCAGCAGCCATCTTTGTTTACATAGAGTTATATAGTAAAAACTTGTAGCGACTAATCCTTTGAAACTACTTGGCGGATTTTCATGAAACTTCACAGGAATGTTGCTCATGATGTCTAATTGATCCTAGCAAAATTCAGGTCGGCCGGAAATTCAAGATGGCCGCCACGGCTAAAAATATTTTTTCAAAAAACAAGTCTGTAGCGACTACTTCCTGAAATCAAAATCGATCAGTAGAGCTTCAAGGTCATTGACCTCTTGTTTTCTTATGGTATATACTAGCTATATAATTTATTATTCTCTGAAAAAGCGAATAGTCGAGCTGCGCTGTGCTCCAACAGCTCTTGTTATAAGCTCTACTGACCAAAGGCCAGACAAGCTCATGCAATCACTTTTCGTCCGTCTGTTAGCCATTTTATAAAATCGACATCTTCTCTGAAACCGCTTGAAGGATTTTGATGAAACTTTATCACAATGTTACTTAGGAGGCCCCTTCTCAGATTTGTGTTTTTCATCCCCTCCAGTCATGCAAGATGGCCGCCATGGCTAAAATTAGGTCAAATTTAGGAAATTTCAAACAACATCTCCGCTTGTTCCATTCTAAACAGTCTATTAAATCATTTTAGAATTATTTTATCTTTAGAATTCTGTGATTCTTGATTTCAGGAAACTCATTCCTCAATGAGTGATACAAATATTCTTAATCTGTTGCTCACAGCAATTAAAAGGCTCATTGTGTTCTGAGAACACATTGAGCTGCATGTAATACCATGATGTGATGTCATAATAGCATGACGTGATGTCATAATTATCCAGTGTGTGATGTCATAATACCAGAAAGTGATGTCATGATAGAATCAACCAAAGGAAATTATGAATGAAGCATTCTGATTGGTTCACTGATAAAAATAGGACCAATGAAACCAGTTAATTGAAAGCTCATTGTATTCTCAGAACACACTGAGGTTTTACTGGACATTGAGTAGTGAGGTTCTTGAAACCCAGTAACACAAAATTCTAATGATAAAATAATTCTAAAATGATTTAATAGACTGTTTCTAGTGAAATATCATATACATGTTCCTTGGGTTGGCCTCTTGAAGGATTTTGTTGAAGCCTTATCACAATGATCTTTGGGATAATGCACCTCAGATTTGTGTTTTTCGCAGCCGCCAGTTGTCCAAGATGGCCGCCATGGTTAAAACTGGGTCAAATTTAAGGAAATTTCAAACGACATCTCTGAAACCTCTCATTCCATTCTAATGAAATATCATATACATTTCCTTGAGTTGGTTTCTATCAAATTTGTGTATTTCGTTATCATCGAATAATCAAAATGGTCGTCATGGTGACCCAAAGTTTACATAGAGTATATACTATATATAAATATGACATCTTCTCTGATACCTTTTGAAGGATTTTGTTGAAACTTTATCACAATGGTTGGCGTCTATTAAGTTTTTGTTTTTTGTTTTCTTCCAATAATCAAAATGGCCACCGTGGCTACCCAAAGTTTATAAGAAAAGGCTAAATATGACATCTTCTCTGAAACCTCTTGAAGGAGTTTGATGAAACTTAATAGCAATGATCTTTAGGGAAGTTCCCTTCAGATTTGTGTTTCTCATGGCCGCCAGTTTTCCAAGATGGCCACCATGTCTAAAACTAGGTAAAAATTAAGGAAACCACGTATTCCATTCTCCACATGGCCACACCCGGTTGTTGAAAATTATGGCTTATTTCATTCTCTTGTACTAAAATATACAAGAAAATAAAACCAGTTACAGTTTTGCAACAAATCGTGGGTAACTGTAAACACAAGGTTTGTACCGACTACTACTCCTGATCTCCCGATAAAAGCTGTTTTACACAGTAAAGCATCTACAGGCCGTCTTGGGCCTCTTGTTTGACTCATATTTCTAATTTCTTTCTGGTGTTCTTATTCATTGTACCAAATTCATCATGTGGAGCGCTGTGGTCCAGTGGTAGAGCGTTGGACCCATGATTCAAAAGTCATGGGTTCGATTCCCGCCATTGCCATATGCGTTTTGTCCCTGAGCAAAACACTTTATCTGCATTGCTTAGTACTGGTTCTACCCAGGAAGACACCGAGAGTGATTCAAATAAGTTCATTGGACAAGTTTGAAAACCAACCAAATCGGATTAGTAACACCAGAGTTATGGCCCTTGATTTATTTCAAAGATGCATTTTGCCTCGTGAAGACGATAGGACCTTCATTTGGCCGGATTTCAGTGAAACTTTGCAGGGATGATCAGAACCAAGCCTAGTTGTACATAGCGTCACTGTGTTCTGGTTGAATGATTTGGCAGAGTTATGGCCCTTTAATAAAGGTTTTAATACAAACTTTGTCCGGGCTAATTCTCCTGAATCCCTGACAGGATTTCAACGAAACTTTTCAGAGATGATTGGTACCAAGCCTAGTTGTGCATATCTTCACCGTGTTGCGGTTAAAATATTTTTGGCGAATTTGTGGCCCTTTTAAGGTTTTAATACACAAACTTTGTCCGGACTAGTTCTCCTGAACCCCTGGCCGGATTTCAATGAAACTTGGCAAGGATGATCAGTATCAAGCCTAATTATGCATATCATTGCCGTGTTCTGGTCAAACGATTATTGGCAAAGTTATGGCCCTTTAAATGTTTTAATACACAAACTTTGTCCAGACTAGTCTCTTCTGAATTTCTGGCCGGATTTCAATGAATCTTGGCGGGGATGACGAGTATCAAGCCTAGTTGGGCATGTTGCACCGTTGAATGATAGTTTGGCAGAGTTATGGCCCTTTTAAGGTTTTAATACACAAACTTTGTCCTGATTAGTTCTCCTGATCCCTTGGCCAGTTTGAACGAATCTTGGCAGGGATGATGAGTACTAAAATGAGATATAGGGTCCTATAGAAACCACAGCGTCCGAACGCAATGGCATCATAGGTCCGCACTGTACTACAAACAAGGACAATGAAAGAGACAAAAAACAACCCCTTATACACAAGCTTTATCTGTAGCCAGTAGAGTGTCCACATGCCCTCTTGGGCCTCTTGTTAAAATACCCGTGATTGAATATGAGTAAAATGAATTGGGAGCTCTTAATTCTCCGCTCCAGTTTTGAGGTTTGGTTTGACTGAATAAAGCCGTTTATAGAGTTAAAATTCTCAAAACATGTAAGTTATATATATATATATATATCTCGTCGTCAGTAGGTTTAGAAATGGTGTGCATCTGTTGTAACATTTGCCTATTAATGGCGGGATAGTGACTTTAAGTGAACATTTTCATAACCACATTTGTCAGAAACAAGTCGAGTTTATAGAACCCTGTTGTGTTCATAATTCCTTTTCTACGATTTAACATTACACATTTTCATTTTGACAGAGTTGACTTAACTTGACTGGCATGGAAGACAGGAATTCTTCAAAAAAGAGAAAGCAGGGTGGATGGGACAATGGCCAGAATTGGAAGAAACGAAACATAGATTCTGGGCGAGACAATGTATCTGTCTTAGCTGAGGCTCCCAGAGGTTAGTAAATACAAAACTTGTGTGTTATCCTTAATCAAATGAAACAGTTAGGGAAAGACAGAATAGTACTCTGCAGACTACAGCTTTGTCACATGATTCCTTTCACTGCCATCTCATCTGTTCATGTGCCTTATTTACCTTTGCCCAATTCTCATGAATTATAACTGGTAGATAGGTGGAATAGTCTATTAATTACAGACCAAACAGAGGTAAATTACAGACCTAATGGAGGTGAACACCCATTATTTTAGTATAATACACGAATACCAAGAGAGGGTTAAGACGCTGCTTTTGAAACATTCTCGTCTCTTATCGCTGCTGGTTCATATCCTACTGGGAGCTCGACTTCTAAGTGAGAAAGTGTTGATTTTTACAGCTGTTGGGAGGTATGTAGTACTGGTTCTACCAAGGAATAAGTGGGTGGTCTACCTCCATTGCCAAAAATCGACAGTCATACGTAGCCTAAAAATATACTGAAAAATGATGCTAAACTCCAAACATATCAAACCAATAATTTAGTTATTGATTAAGAACACAGGATGAAATGGACAAACTTGGTGGCAACACTAGTCTTGTGCAGTATATATGTCATCTCCTTTAAAAGTTAAAATGAGCATATTCTGCCTTGAAGTTTATAGTTCCAGGGCTAGAAATTAACAATTTTAGTTTACTAGACCACCCAATGACTCTGGTAGTTGGTTAAAATCACTACACCTGCTCAAAATAAGATCTCTAGCCCAATATACTATTCAACAGAAAAGTGTATTTTAATTTAAGTTTTGGTTTCTTTTTTTGAGTTTTAAATGCATTTTGAAGGTATCTCCACATTTTGTATGTATGCAAGGTTATCCAAGCACATAAAAGCATCTCGATCAAGCCTTTGCTAAAAATGAAATATGTAAAACACTCATTTTGATAACTGAGGCCATTGTTGATAATGCCCTATACGCATTTATTGAAACTATGGACATATCAGGTTTTTAAATGGTTAGGTTAGAAAGTGCTGTCACTAAACAACCTATTGATTTATATTTTATTTCTTATTTGAACAATTTTTTTACTAGCATATCAGACTACCCAGATGCAAACATTTGGCAGCCCGGCAGCATTTTTACTAGCCACAGGCTACCGGACTAGTGCTAAATTCTAGCCCTGTAGTTCCAGTTATGGATGAGGGTACAATAGACCCTGTAGTTCCAGTTATGGATGAGGGTACAATAGACCCTGTAGTTCCAGTTATGGATGAGGGTACAATAGACCCTGTAGTTCCAGTTATGGATGAGGGTACAGTAGAGTAGACTGTAGGTTGAGCTGATTATAAAATCAAATTCATTTGTTAAGTTTTGTCGGGTATATTTTAATGTCTCTGTGATTATTGTGTCTAACAACTTTGGACACAGTGTAGCTGTACAAATCATAGGAGCTGTGGTTTTATATTCTGTACCTACCGTAGAGCTGTCGATCATAGCTCTTATGGTTTTATAAGCAGGTAGAGTATGCGACACGACTCCAGTAAAAACTTTCAGGTGAGGTTCCTGAAGACATAAGGCAATGCCTGCCTAAACAAATTCACTTACCCTTATATACCACATGTCCATGCATAAAACTCACCAAACAGAAAGATATCACACAGATTTAGCTGTTTTGTTGTAATGACTATATATTTTCGGTCTTTTTCTTGTGTCAATGTTTTCATCTCCAAATATCCTGCTCTCACTAGAAGCAAGACCCCGTTTTTTGGAAACTGTCAGGAAATACACCTGACAATTTCTGGTAATGAAGTTTGATGGTGTTTTTTACATTCAGTATTCATGAGTGGGTCTGTACATGGTTGTTTGCAAAGCTAAAGTGTTAACTGTTATAATTTATTGAATGAAAAAAGATCTTCAATACGTCTATGCGCTAAAGGAATACAATCATGTCCTTTATACAGTTAAAGTAAAACATGCTTCTGGATCCTTCATTGATGCTTTTGGGCAGTATGTCGTAGTCTATGGTGCCATTACCTCATATAGACGTTCCTTGCGACGACTCTGAAAGTGTAAGACCCGCTCATATGATGGGCGTATAATGTATGGTTTGCAGTTTTCTTGTTAAATATTTTCTATGAATTATTTCAGAGTTGAGGATTGCTGACTATGCCAAGAGTCATGCAGCTGAGATTGAGGCCCTCAGTGAGAGCATCTGTAAAACTGACGGTGCTAAAAACATCCAGCAACAGTTGCCCAAACATATGAGGAGGCGGGCCATGAGTCACAACATCAAGAGGTTGCCTCGGAGTCTTCACGCCATGGCTAAACACCTGGTAAGATATTAGTAATTATACTGAAAGGAAAAAGAAACGCATAATCACAAAATTGCATATTCTATGCTATTGTATACACCTAATTTCATGTAATTATTCCAGATATATCTCAACGTGTTTTGTACAAAAAGGCGTTACAACTAATTACAGAAAGGACAACTCTGCCATGTAGTAGACATTTTAATCAAAGTATACTTTGTGACACAAAGTTACATGTTGAAGTTTCGCTTGAAAAAGTCAAGCCATTTCAGTATTATGTTTAATGTTAAGAGATTGCAACGTTTAAAGCCCAAGTTTGCTCACCTGCTTGAGTCAAATGCGCATTCTGTCGATAATGAAACTTTAAAGGGGTAACCATTGGTGTTCTTTCCGAAAGGACAGGCCTGATGTCGCCCTGTATCATTCGATTAGCAGTAACATATTAAACATACAATATATAGCGGAAATACCCATTATGTACTTCTTTTTCCTTTCAGTATAGGTGCTTAAAGCTACAGGCGCTATATTTTAATCACATTCCTCTTTGTAGGCATGTTTATATTTATATTTCACGTCCACCAGCTCTTTGAGAAATCGGATATTTAATCGATCATATTTAATGTAGGACATCAGTAATTTCAGACATCAAGTAGTGAACATCATACCTGTACACAGGTAGCATTATAATCTACAGAAAGAAAAACATTTGGCTCTGCTGAGACTCAAACACTTGAACTGCTAATTTACAGTCAGCCACTCTAACCACTGAACTATAGGGACTTCTTGAGAACATTGTAATTTGTATATTTATTACCACTTACAAGGATGCAAAATAACATATTTGAATGCACCTCAAGACCTATCAGTGTCTAGTCCATCAGGTCACACATGTAAATTAACTTTGCCTGGTGTAATACTATTTTTTTAATTCAAACTAGGATTCTGTTACAAAACAACTTTATCTCGATGTTTTAGTTAGCAGTTGATAAGTTTGTTCATAAGTTTTTTCGCATGTCTGTTCTAGTTATGGCATAATGCCTGTTTAGTGTTGGAGATGCTACAACGTTCCAACAAATACAAGTGGGATAGTGGTTATACGTGTACCTTCATGTATTAAAGAACAAATTAAAGCTTACAGTCTCTTGCTCAAATCTCATTCTGGGCAACTATTTTTTGCGGGTTTGGGTTTATATTATTTATATAAATTATGTTTTAGTTTACATTGCTCATGTTGCTGTAACATATGATTGAAATACTTTAGATCCTTCATCTATTGTTTTATCAGTATGTGAACCAGAAAGGTCTTGTTACAAAGACACCCAGCAGATATCACCGACGCCGACCCAAAAATCTCCTACAGGAATACACAAGACGCCAGAGAAAACATATCTGGTTGGAGACACATATATGGCATGCCAAAAGGTTCCACATGGTTGATAAATGGGGTTTCAAGTTGCCATGGAAACCAACAGAGAAGAGTGAGAGAGCAGCATATAGGGCGACCAGTCGACACTGTCTTTTGCAGGTGATTAGTTTGAACAAGTGTAAAATTATGAATAAACAACACATTATTTGTATGTGCTCTTATATGCGTAGTTAAAATAACACAGTCTGTATTGGTGCGTTTATTGATAGGTGAACTCCAAACTATTGCAACTGTGTGTGTAAATAAAGAACAGTATACAATAGTTTCATGTAGAGCCCACAATAAGTGTTTGTATGCTATCCTATATTCCTACCACTCATTACGGCCGAGTGAAGTGGTTTGTATTAGAGAACAATTACAAAAGTCTTTTATATATTTCCCATTCAATAATTTACTTATTGTGTAGCATGGCAGACACTTTTATCTTTTTTTTTAGCCATCTTCTGACGACCCGTTTAATCTCCCCGCCAATAGGTGGAGCAAGGGTCGGGGAGGACCATCCCTTACCCATGGCAGACACTTAGGGATCACTTTGTCCTTCGTAAGTCACACCTAAACCTGCAACCTAACCTTAGTCATAACTTGAAAAGTATTTGACCTATTTTCTTAAAACCTCACACATACCTTCATCTTACCTCAAGGAATGTCGTTAAACATGTCCAATAACTCCATTTTCATTTTGGCAGAGTTATGCCCATTTTCATAAAACCAACCTGCAACCTAACCAAGCTGATGAAATAAGCACACGGCAGGCGACACAAGTGTTCCCAGGAACACCTTTCTAGCTATGATAAGCAGGGCCATGAACAACAATAAATCTAAGAAAATTTGCTCATTAGCATCACAATTTTCGAAATAAGCGTTATTTATATTTATATCTTTTAGTGACTATCGAAATAAAAGTTTTTTCATGACCCTTAGTATCTTTCTTTCTAAATTTAATATACCATTTAGCAGTGTGTAAAATGTTGTATTAATTATGAATAATGTAGCTTGAGTAAAAGAATAATGCTGTGGATTAATGATAGTATTTGTATTTTGGGTGTCATAAAATAAATGTTAAAGGGCATAATTTGACACAGACATCAGTATTTAAATTCTGTTCCTAACTTTTTTTTCATAACTTGCCTTTCGTTTGTATTGTACACCTCCCGCCATCCATAATAATCAACACTTCCTCACTTAAATTCGAGCTCCCAGTGGGATTTGAACCCGCAGCAGTGAGAGGCGAAGGTTTACAACGCAACGTTGTTAACCATTCGGCCACGGAGACGCCTTAGGTAAACGAAAAATGACCAGTTCTTTGAAAATATTAAAGAGAAAAATATGAAAATACAGCCATTATTTTTTAATTACTTGCATAATATCTTGATTCTTACCAATGGCGGGAGGTGTACAATACTGGTTCTGCCCAGGAAAAGTGGGTGGTCTGCCTCCACCACAAAAAATCGACCGTCATATATAACCTTACATGTGTTGAAAATGACGTAAAACACCATACAAACAAACAAACAAACATAATATCTCACAGTGTTTTTTCCTAAATTGGTGAATACCTTACTGGAAGTGTTAATTTTATTCTTATTTCTCCCTCAGGACATGTCGTATATGTGTAGTCTGGAGGTGACGGGACCACAAGATGTTATACTGGATGGTCTCTCACATGTAACAAATCCTCAAACAGGTTTGTGAATCTATCTAAAATAAAAATAAAAAGTATATTTATAATAGAATTAGCAGGGATACTGTATATCGTGATATTGTGATTGACATAATTATTTGAATAAGTTCAATGTTCGAAGGTTGTATACAGGAAATACTCTACAAATCAATGTGTTTAAGGCTATTTTACACCTATCACCAGTTAGGAATATCTAAATAACAAATTTCAGTCAAGTCCAAGCTGGTGTCATGACTAAAAATGGACATGAAAATATAAGTGGTAACTACAATGTACTTCTCTAGAACCTAAGACGTAACTGAAGGAGTTCTTTACTAAAGTGATCCACGTGACCTTTTGTTGATCCTTTTCCTATATACAATGTCGTGATCGACATGACCTATTGTTGATCCTTTTCCTATATGCAATGTCGTGATCGACATGATCTATTGTTGATCCTTTTCCTATATGCACTGTCTTGCCTGTTCTTATTGGTTACTGGTATGTGTTCTTTTTGACTGAATTAAAAGTTTTGTATTTTGTGCAATCTTTCGAAAAAATGTGTTTCATGATACATAAAACTCCACGTTAGATAAGAAATAAAATATTTCCAGCGGGCTTATATTGTCCCAGATAAATACCTGGTGAGCGGGACTTGGAAGTTCATCGATACCAAGGCCGCGTGGTTTCGATGTGTTTCAAGTCCCAAACACCAGGTTTTGATCTCGCATAATATAAACCCGCTGGAAATGTTTTATTTCTTATCTAACATTGAGTTTTATGTATCATGAAACACATTTTGTCAAGAAATTGCACAAAATACAAATTCTCACAACTTACATTGAATGCCTATCTCTCAACATCAAACGAGAAGAATATACAGCTTCATTCTATTTAAATGTGTTGTTGGAATGTAGCATTGCTTAAAATAATGCATTTCATTGTGTTCTTGTTTTGCATCTGACGTTTAAAATGACGTCTCAAATGATAACATGTATTCTGGCGTTTAAAATGACGTCTAAACGGTTGACGTCTGAGGTTTATATAGCTTTTTTCAGACCACCCCAATAACCAATCACCATTGAGTATTTTAATAAACCATGTTAGATTTAAAATTTGGTTTCTATATTTTTCTAAGTTATGAAACTTCCCATAATTAATCCATTTTGTTATATTACAGATGCATCTGACAGTGAGGGCATCAGTGTTTTACAAATAGTACCTCTAGATACTATAGTTTACCACACAAATATATACTTTATTTCAGGACAAACATTTGCCGCTGTGTCCTGTCAACCAGGGAACAGAGAGGGGCACACTGTGATGTATGAATATAACAAATATCCTTTCAATGCCATTGGTCCAGTCACCTTCATGTGGAATCCTTCTCAACCAATTAGAGATCAGTCTGGAAATGAGGCAACCAATCAGAGACAGTTGTGGGTCTGGTGCCATCCATGTTGCTTTGACCAAGTATGGCTGGAATTTGTGAAATGTCTCCAATTAGTAGAGGTTACACAAGAAAACAAAGAAGAAAAAGCCAGTACAGACATGGAAGTAAAAAACATTACAGACATAGAAGAAAAAGCCAGTGCAGACAAAGAAGAAACTGGCTCTGATAAAAAAGAGAAGGAAAGTTGTAAAACAATTGGGTCTGATGACAATAAAGGACCATTTATTGTCAATAAATACAAAACTAATGTTACAGCTGTCAACAATAACAAATCCGTGACAATGAAATCATTGACTGGTTCTATCTTAAGGTTTCGATTAACTGGTCCACAGTCAACCGCTGTTCTAGTTGATGCCCTACAGCAAGCAAACATTGTACCAGACAGTAACATCAACAAGCCTGACCTCTGGTGGAAAACATATTACTCTAAAGCAGAGATGTCTCTAGGTCATGTGACACAGCGAGAGTTCTTTGAAAGTCTAAGCGAGTGTCAGTCACCGGCAGAGTTGCCTCCCCGCTGTGTGGTTGCCATGACAACAAGAGATCCGAGGCTGACCAGACCTGTGAAGCGAACGAAGGTTGAATCCAGCGAAACTGGTACGACATTCAATTTTCATTTCACAATCATCAAAAAACAATTTTCTAAAGGTTAACTTGGTAGGCAGTAGATTTCCAATTGTTGCATTCTAATTTAACAGAAAAAATATTATCAAACCAATTACTGAATTGTTTACATTGATGCACATTTGTTTTATGGTGCTGAGGAATTATATACATGGTAGAAAATAATTATATTTATTCAAAAAAATAAAAAGGTTCAAATGCATTTGAACATCATTGTGTAGTGTTTTCTCACTTGGTGATTTTACTAGTCCAAAACAGCAAAATATTAAAAACAAAAGTAGTATCAGTTTAGATATTTGTATATTAATGAGATTATTTTTAATAGTTTAAAATATAAAAAACAGACCAAGATTTTCTTATGTTCCTTTAACTTTTTCCGTCTGTATATGGTACATCTTGTGTAAACATCACAAAGTTTCCGCCATTTTCAGGTGTATCTTGCGATATGACAGCATGTAGAGAGAAAATCACGTCTGATATATCCACATCTGCACTCTGGGACAGCCGTATCAGAGATGAAGTGACGACCAACAAACAGACAGACTACAAAATACACCAACTGAAATCAGAGCATCTTGTTCCAGGTAATGTTTAATAGTGAAACAAATCCAATTAAATATTAAATTTAGGAAACTAGTTCCGTAATTGGATTCAAAAGAAATTTTTGGTTGATGTTTGTATTCATTATCTGTAAAACATGAATTATCTACTAGCATTATTTAGTGTCATTTACATTTATTTTTTGCATCGGATATTAGGATTTAGCTTAAAATATACCATTTCAAGCATTTTTCAGGGTTTATTTCAGCATTAGAATTTGAGAAATCAGAATTGAGAAAATAAATTGGGAGTGCAATCAGCATTGAAAATTTACCATTTCAGCGCAAAAATGGCTTATTTATGCCCTTTATATTAAAAGAGAAAAGCCTCTAAACCTGCTCATCAGTTAATTTTATATGTAAATTATATTACTTGCAATTACGCACACTTTATAAGCTATATAAAGGTCAAAACCTGTCAAAAATGAGTTTCCGACTGAAAAAAAAGAAGATTTGATGAATATTGAACTACAAGTCATTTCATGAATATTTAACTACGGGTCATATTATGACTTTTAACTATGAAGGGTGATTTTATGAATATTTATCTAAGGGTCGTTCCATGAATATTTAACTATGGCTCATTTTATGAACATATAACTATGGGTTATTATCTATGAGTATTTCATGCATATTCAACAACTTTGGGTATTCCCTGAATATTTAACTATGGGTCATTTCATGCATATTTAACTATGAGTATTTTATGCATGTTCAACAATTTCAGATATTTTATGAATATTTTAACTGCGTATTTCATGCATATTTGACTGGGTATTTCATGAATATTCAACATATTTTAACTGCGTATTTCATGCATATTTGACTGGGTATTTCATGAATATTCAACTTTGGGTGTTTTATGAATATTTAACTACTGGTCATTTCATGAATATTTAACTGGGTATTTCATGCATATTTAATGACGAGTGTTTTTTGCATTATTAACAACAGGTATTTCAAACGTGTGTTGGTTATTCCTGGAATTAAATAGGAACATTTGCGTTATAAACACAACACAAGTTAGATTTTTTCGTAAAATTGAGGTTATTCATAACTCACATGACATCATCAAAATAATTTGACCAATCAGAGATCAATAAAATAAAACACCTCCACATTCTGGTGAGGGGTAAAGTCAGTGTTTATCGTTGATGCTCAACTGACTTCAGCCCTTTATAAAACTTATTTTTTGTGTACATTTATGTATCTACTTTTGGTGCTGTCTGATTTTAAAACACCAATATGGATACATTTAATTTAAATTATGGTCTAATTGTTTGACTTTTTATATATATATTGAGGATAAAGTCTGAATAAACCCCTTTAGTATCACCTACTGAATATTTCAACATCTCGGAAATGTGTAACTAATTACAGGATGTGAAAGTTATGAATTGTTGAATTCAAGAAAGGTCATCCCTTATCCCTTCTAGATTCTCAGTTATGAGCACTTGTAAACCCCTGGTATTTCCTCGCAGGTGATCATTTATGAGGCTATAAACCCATATATATACTGTTCATCTGTTACAGGCACACCCCTAGAACTAGGAGATGAGGAAGCTCGTATACCAGTTATCATTATTCAGAGGCCTGGAGTAGTCTCCCCTGGCAATGCTGGTAGAGGTCATAACCCCAATCCAGGTCGAGGTAGTGGCTGGGATCTGTTGCTACCGAGGGGGTGGGGAATGCCATTTTGGCTATCCTTGGTGTTCAGGGGAGCAAGGTGCGGTGGTCTGAGGGAGGGGGAGTGCATAGCACATGAGGAAAAGTCGTTACTGTTCCCAAATGACTTCCCAGACACACGAGCTGGAAGTATGCACCAGATTGACCTTGAAAAGGAATCAGTTAATAAGTACAACAGGCGACCACCAGCAAAAAGACCAAACTTTACCAAATATGGAGTTGTCTCCCCTTTTAGTCCTCCTTGGAATTGGTTACTAAAGGACTGGGAACCAGCTTCAGGTTCAACTAAAGGGGAAGCTAATGGGGATAAGGAAAGTGTTTTGCAGAAAGTTGAAAATGGAGATAATTCTGCGAAAATATTGGACGCTGATGTTGGTGAAAAAATTGAAATAAATGTTCCAAAAATTGATTTCTGTGTTTTAAGAAGTGCAAAACTGTTACGACGGTTACAAGAAACTAGTAATTTTATGTTAAAGGGAGTGAAGCAGTTGCATAAAGAAACAAAAACACTCAAAGAGACAATCAGTGAGCTTGAAAAGTTTGACAGTAATGCTTTAGTACCAATCAGGGTGAATATGGTTCACAGAGGGACTCCTGAACAGTTCGCTATGGTGTGCATCCCAACTGAGGATGACCTGAAGCAGCTCATCATAGACAAAAACTATGGTGGACCAACAGAGCCAATACACGCAGATCCATCGGAAACTGAGAAACAGAAACTTAAACAAGAATTAAAGGTGAAGATGATGAAAAAGAAAGTCAAAGTGGATAGAACTATGAAGATGATCGGAGATAAAAAGGATGTGTTAGTGAACACATGCTGTAGAAGAGTGATTGGGTATTTGAATTCTGGAGGGTTTTCTCTAGGGACGGGTAATGGTAGTGGGCTGGGGTTGGTGGCAGCACAAGGGCTCGTGAATGTGTTGGAGAGTAACTCTGGGTGGATGGTACTGGTCAGGAAATACTCGCATAGCTCACTTTCTCCTCCTCTCCGTTGTTTTGTAGTGAGCTATGCGAGTATGTCTCAGGGCCACAAGTAATAGGAAGCGTAACGGAGCGGCGCGTGGACTCCTTCACACCTTTGAACAACATTACACACACACTCTCTTAACAGTGTGAAGGTGTACCGGAAGTAAATCAAATCCCATTGAGTCCAATGCAATATTGTCCAAGCTTTCTAGTAAGCCATTTTTCAAAATGAAGTTCAAACTAAGATTCACTTACATGTTCTTAGTCATGAGACCTGCCTCTCTAGAAAACTGCTGAGAATAGTGGGGGTCATGTGGCATATAAGAAAATAAAATTCTGATCTTTGTTGACACCGTGAACAAACTGCATTCATTCGGCACCTCTTAAATGTGTTCTACTTTCACTTTCAAAACTGCCAAGTTGACAAACAAAGTCATCATACAACCATGCAAATGGTTTTTAGCTATCACAAACAAGTCAATAAAGTCATTTCAGACAGAAAAACAGGCCTTAAATACTCAAAAATGCCTTTTATCACAAAAAAGTTAGGGATTATATATTTGGGAACTCCTTTCGACTACACCAGGCATGAATATCACAGTAAATTTACTACACCAGGCATGAATATCACAGTAAATTTACTTCCTGTATGCCTGAAG
This sequence comes from Cyrtodaria siliqua, assembly GCA_037043455.1. NCBI lineage: Eukaryota > Metazoa > Mollusca > Bivalvia > Adapedonta > Hiatellidae > Cyrtodaria > Cyrtodaria siliqua. Next base: position 205 of record JAWPHD010002499.1, on the reverse strand, counting down.
TTTGTTTAATTTGGTCCATTATATACCAATCATAGATATTGACAGAAGGACTGTTAATCGAACGTTGTATTTAACTAATATTACATTACATGGTCATGCATTAATTTCATTAAGCGATGGGGAAGCTTATATTAGTCAGTTTTACAATGTATATTTTTCGGCAATATAAACATACATAAAACATGTTTTACTGAAAAAAAAAATC